>JAIWJD010000078.1:0-36101 GCA_022818045.1 Neotoxoptera formosana | reverse complement strand
AACGAAAAATAATCTACTAAAATGATTAATATCTATATGAATCAATAACAATAGTTGTGGTAGTGCAAAGTAACTAAAAATAGTTGTAAAGTAATGGCGTGCTTACGTATAAAAGATAAGTAAATTCTTACAATTGTGAAATTACTTGATTTGCTTAATACGTATAAGGGGCTAATATAAAACCCTTTAAAACCAACGCACATATCAAATGATATGACAACTATTAAAAGAGTTAACGCAATCGTTGTAATACTTGCCCAAATAAATCTAACAATTTACAGATGATTATCACTGCACCTCCAATTGCGCTTTTTGTCATTAATTGCATCTAAGTCATCAAAGACATTAATATCAAAATATTTTTCTGAAAGTGATTGTAATTTGCCTTCTTTTTTTGTTCTAATGTCGCTTGATCATGTCATCATGCAACTTTGATGTTTCTTATTGTAAACGATATGTAAAGCTCTTTTTTTACAATTCCGCATTTTAAACATCTTCTTTGACTTGTGTTTGAATGGCTTTATAAGTATTCCAGTTTATAACATAGCGTCACGTCGCTGATGACTAAACCATTTTCAAGTTGTCTCATTTGAGGGTTCTGAATCGTGTTAATATTGATTTTTGATGAATTATTTTTGTTGTACTGAGATAAGATAGAATATAGTCCGCCACTGGGTGCCATAGGTGTGATTGATTTTCCTGGCAAATCATCTAAACTGTGTATATCCGTTTGCTACTATTGACTACTCCATAGGCAACGCATAACTAGGGGCACATCTTGGTACCGAAATTGTTTTTCACGTTCAGGTGTTTTGAAAACCAGTTAATTCCCATATCAAATTTACCAGCACCATTACCAACTAAATTTGATTCTTCTTCACCTACTTCGTATTTGAAGTCATATTGAGGTAACTTTTTTTCGATTAATTTCATGTAATCCATATCGAGACCTACAAACTCATTTTGCTTATTGGTATACAAGTAGGGTGGGGTTAAATTCTGCTGACAGTGCTACTTTCACTTCTTTTTTATGAGAATCTTTATTTGAATTATCACTTTGAGTACAAGCAGTTAAAATGAAAATAGATGAGAGTAGGATGGCAGTAATAAATCTTTTTTTTAATATCATTGTTTATCACGCTCCGTACTCACTTTATTTAAAAAACGTTGTACTCTTTCTGAATTAGTATGATCTAAGACTTCTTGAGGTGTGCCTTGATGAATAATTTGGCCATCATCAATAAATATCATTTGATCGGCAATTGCTTTAGCAAATTCAATTTCATGTGTTACTAAAACCATCGTCATACCTTCTTGTGCAATGGATTTAATGAGAGATAGCACACTTTGTATAGATTCTGGATCTAATGCGGATGTCGGCTCATCCAACAGTAATACATCAGGGTTAAGCGCAAGGGCACGAATGATACCGATGCGTTGACTTTGACCACCAGACAACTGGATTGGATATTTGTCTTTTTGATTTGCTAAATTAATACGTTCTAAATATGATAACGCTATTTCTTTTGCTTCGTTTACGCTGTAATTTTTACCATGTATTAAACCAACAGTTATATTTTCTAAAATAGTTTTATTCTTAAATAAATTATAATTTTGAAAGACCATTGCAGATTTTTGGCGTAATTTTGTAATATCTTTTTTAGTATGTTTTGAAGTGTTTAAATGTTTCATTGTCAATAGTAATAGTGCCAGATTCTGGTAGTGCTAATACATTTAAAGTTCTTAACAGTGTTGTTTTACCAGAACCACTTGGCCCGATAATTGCAGTGACGGTGCCTTGTTCTTGAGTAAAACTTACGTCGTGAGTATCGTGTTTTCATTATATTTATGTAAAGATGTTTAACGTTAATCATTCAATTTTCCCCCAATATTTCATTAAGTATAAAACTATCACAATAAATCTTATCGGTAAAGTAGGGTTTTTGTACTTGAAAAGCTTTATTTCAAGCATGGCGAAGTGTTAAACTTGTAACTAATAAGGAAAAAGTGATGAACGAGGTGAGGAAATGAATACGTCCGCATTAATACATACGGAGATTCAAGAAAAATGGATTGCTAAATTAGACACTGTAAAAAGACGATTTTAGAGCGAAAGCGGAATATAATGATATACATTCACTTTTTCCCTATGAAAATAATTGAATGGCTTGTAAATGAAAGGTTTACATTGTTAACGTTACAAAAGCATACGGCGGTGAAGGTGCGACTATTGAAGATATGGTGATACATTCAAAGTTATTTGGGAGCAAATTGATGGCGCAACTGCTTTATCGATAGGTTGGCATTTGAGTGTAATTGGACAATTATATGAACAACAAATGTGGGAACCCGATATGCTTGAGCAATTTGCTGAAGAAGTGAAGCAAGGGGCATTGGTGAATAGGGCTGTTAGTGAAGCGGAAACTGGTAGCCCAACACGTGGAGGTAGACCAGCAACAAACGCAGTAAAAGTAGATGACGGATTTGTACTTAATGGGGTGAAAACATTTACTTCTTATGAGCAAAGGACTCACACATTTTGTAGTCAGTGCCTATTATGAAGCAATTGACCAAGTAGGTTTTTTCTTAGTGACAAAGGATACTCCAGGTGTGGAAATAGCAGATAATTGGAACATGGTAGGTATGCGTGCAACAGAAAGCCATGATCTCGTATTAAATGATGTACATTTACCAGAAGAAAACTTGTTGAAATAAGGGGCGCTGGGGGTAAAAAGCCAAATGGTTGGATTTTACACATACCAAGTGTTTACTTGGGTATTGCTCAAGCAGCACGTGATTATGCAATAGATTTTGCCAAAACATACAGCCCTAATAGTATAGAAGGAACTATAGGTGACTTACCGACCGTTCAACAAAATATTGGGAAAATGGAAAACTTTTATTATCTGCGCGCCATTTTTTATGGAGCACAGCTGCTTTATATAATAATGAGATTCTCAAAAAGTGAAATGGGAATGAAACGTCTGCCAGTAAAGTAATGGTCATGAACCAAGGTTTAGAAGTTATAGACATTGCCATGCGTATTGTGGGTGCAAAAAGTCTTGAAATGGAACGCCCTTTACAACGTTATTATAGAGACATGCGCGCAGGTTTGCACAATCCGCCTATGGAAGATATGGCATATACAAATATTGCACACAGTGTATTAGATCATTTTTAAATATTAAGGGCAATACAATAACTATGTATTTAGACAATTTGTCTAAATGCATTTTTTATTAATTAAAAAAATAAACAATCGACTTGTTTGCTATTGTAAAATTACTAGAGTCATTATATAATCAATTGGTACTGATAATCATTTTCATTGGAGGAGAATTATGAAAAAATTATTGTTTCCGTTACTTGTTTTAGTACTCATTTTAGCTGCATGTGGTAATAAATCAGATTAGTGACAAAAAGGAAGAAACAAAATCTTATAAATTAGATAGTGGTAAAAAGCATAGATATACCTAAAAAACCTCAAAGAATGCGGTTGTAGCACCTACATATGGCAGGTGGTATTAAATATCTTGGAGGGGATATTGTAGCTGTAAATGAACAAGTAGATAGTAGTAAATTATTGAAAGATAAGTTTAAAGGCGTAGAAAAAATTGGAGAAAATGATGTAGAGAAGGTAGCGAAAGCAAAACCGACTTAATCGTTGTTTATTCTACGGATAAAAACATTAAAAAATACAATAAAATTGCACCAACTGTTGTTTATGACTACGGGAAGCATAAATATTTAGATCAACAAAGAGAATTAGGTAAGTTTACTTGGTAAAGAAGATAAAGTAGCTTCTTTGGGGAAAAAGAATGGAAAGCTCAAAACTAAGAAAGACGGACAAGAAATCAAAGAGAAAATGGAGAAGATGCAACAGTCTCTATCTTTGATGAATTTGATAAAAAAATTGTACAGCTACGGACCTAATTGGGGACGTGGTGGCGAAGTATTATATCAAGCATTTGATCTTAAAATGCCCGATAAATTAAATGACTTAGTTAAAAAAGAAGGTTGGGCAGAAGTGAAACAAGAGAAGATTGCAGATTATGCAGGTGATTACATTGTTTCAACAAGTGAAGGTAAATCAAAACCAGCTTATGAAAAAACAGATTTTATGGCAAAATTATATACAGCTGTTCAAAAAGATCAAGTGATCCAAGTTCAAGCAGAAACATATTGGTATAATGATCCTTATACATTAGAGTATATGAGAAAAGATTTAAAAGAAAAATTTTTAAATAAATAGGAATTCATGTTCTTTCAACGTATAAGATAGTAAATTTAATAACTCATTAGTCTCTGAGGAGCGAGCATATGAATTCAAAGGTAATCTTTTGACTTCTAACTCGCTCCTTAAATTGTAAGTTTATCAATGTAAACTAGTAGTTTTTATTGGTTAACATTTGTGGTATAATTTTTCTCATTGAAGGAAGGAATCACTTTGACTACAAAATATTTAGTATATACAGCTTTGATGACAGCAATTATAGCCGTTCTAGGCTTTGTTCCAGCTATCCCTCTGCCTGTCATGCCTGTACCTATAGTATTACAGAATATTGGTATATTTTTAGCGGCAATTTTGCTCGGACGTAAATATGGTACGTTAAGTGTCATTGTCTTATTATTGCTTGTAGCTGCTGGATTACCTTTACTATCAGGTGGAAGAGGCGGATATCGGTGTATTTTGCAGGGCCGTCAGCAGGATTTTTATTTATGTATCCAGTTGTTTACATATCTTATCGGCTTGGTAAGGGACTTATATTTTAAAAAAATTAATTTTGTTGTACTATTAATTACAATGATAGTGTTTGGTGTCTTACTATTAGATATCACAGGTACAATTATAATGGGCTTAATAACCAATTTACCTATCACAAAATCTGTTACATTATCACTATTATTTATGGCTGCTGATATTCTTAAAGCGATCGTTGCAAGTTTAATTGGCAATATTATGTTAAATCATAGTCAATTTAAACAGTTAATTAAATAAACTTTTAGATATTTCAAAGATAAGAATTAATGAGGGTGAAAGAGATAGGGTGAAGGTTCATGACAATTTCTATGGCAAATATATTTCAAGATGGTAAAATTTTTGCTGAGGATCAAATAAAACAATTTATTTAACAGCAGAAGCCCCTTTAGTATATGATGCGAATAAATGGGTGTATAAAGAAATGCCTTCAATCAAGGATTGGAAACAACATATGGAAATACAACAAGCTTTACATAGACAACAATCTTCCGATCATTTAGCATTTACTTTTCCTGAGAACACACCGCTAAGTCAAGCTTGGTTAGATGAAATTAAAGCTTACGGTTTTGAGTTAGGGTGTATGGACTTTACGCATTGAATCGCAGAATCTTTGTAGGAGCCAGAATAGTCAAGTTGAAGTGAAATTCGTCACGAATCATACCTTAGAAAGACTATATTGCAAATTTATCGACAGTTTTCAGAACCTTTTGGATTTGAATATACAGAGAAAGTATACGAGTAATACGTGATTCAATTTCAAAGTGAAAGCAAATCCCGTATTATTGCCTATGAGAATCACATTCCAGTGGGTATTTTAGATTTAATAATTTACTGATAAAACAGTTGAAATAGATGGCTTTGAGTATTGGAAGATTTTCAAAGACGAGGGATAGGTCAAACAATGCAATCATTTTGTAGCTGATATTCGGATTGATAAAGTTATTATACTTATCGCTGATGGCGAGGATAGTGCCAAACACATGTATATCAAACAGGGATACATTTTCATCAGTTATTGCTATCAAATATTGAAAGAAAAGCTTAAATATAAATTATAAAGCGATCCTAATACATTTAGCTATGTCCTAGGATCGCTTTTGTATAATAGTGACTCTTTATTACATATCTCTAATTGTATGCGTTCAGGTGGACTATATATATTGAAATTGCCATCTCTAATAAAGCCGACTGCAGTAATGTTTAATCTTGAGCTAGTGTAACAGCTAATGTGGTCGGAGCAGATTTCGAAAGTATAACACCTACTCCTATTTTAGCGGCTTTTAATTAGTATTTCAGAGGAAATGCGACCACTGAAAATTAGCACCTATTTTCGCACGGAATGTGTCTTTGGATACAATAACCATAAAGTTTATCGAGCGCATTATGACGGCCCGATATCTTGACGATGTTCGAAGAACGTCTCTCCGTCACTAATAGCTGCATTATGAAGTCCCCCAGTTTGTTTGAAAAAGGCACTCGCACTTTGTAAACGTGTCATCATGTTTAGAATTTGTTTTGGACTAATAACAATTTTGGACATAGAAGTTTTTGCTACAGCAGCATCATTTTGAAAATAAAATTCCCTACTCTTACCACAACATGATGCAATCATTCGTTTAGTTGAGTAATTCAAAACGTTCCCCTAAAGCTCTTGTTAATTCAACGTGAGCAAACCCCTTTTACTATCATCTATTTGAATTGATTTTAAATCATCACTTTTTAGAATAGCCCCTTCAGACGCTAGAAAACCAAGGACAAGTTCCTCTATATGGTTTGGACTACAGATTATGGTAGCAAATTCTTCTCCATTGACCATAATTGTTAAAGGAAATTCGGTTACATAGTGATCTGTTTTATCAATAAGTTCACCATTTTCGTATCGTACGATTGGTTGGTTTGTTAAAACGTCTTCATTCATTCGTACACCTCTTTTCGTATTCACCTTATATTTTAGCGCATTTTTAATTATAAAAAAAATAATTCGGTTTTACTCATGTAACTTAATATACGTCAACGTTGGCCTTAAATAAAAATTAGAAGCAGTAAAGATTGATTTACGAATATAATGGAAGTAAACTTGAGGTAAACAAACTAAAGAGGTGAATTTGACATGGTTAGTATAAGAGATATTGCACATATAGCAGAAGTTAGCCCAGGAACTGTATCCAGAGTTTGAATAATGACCCGACTATTTCGGTATCAAAAAATACTAGAGAACGTATCCATCAAATTGCGAAGAGAAACAATATCATAAGTCAGCAAGAAAAAATAAGAGTATTCAAATCATTACTTAATGCATCAAGAGCTAAAGAAATGTCAGATCCTTATTATAGAGAAATTCGATTGGCAATTGAAAGCGGAAGTTAAACGTTTAAATCTATCGTTAAAGCGAACAATACGTATAGATGGTAACCAAATGATAATGAGTTAAATACAATTGAAAAGGCAGGCGCGATAATCGTTATAGGTAATTTTTCAGTTGATGCTCTATACAAACTCCATCTTATAATCCTAATATGGTAGTAATTAACAATCTCCATGTGCCTAAATCATAGATGCTGTATATTCAGATCTACATTACTCTATGACTCACTTGCTAGATAAGATAAAGGGCTTAGGTTTTTAACACGCATTGCATATATAGGTGGGTATCATACAATTTAAGAGATTTAGATGGCACCCCAACTTCAAATGCAAACTGATGTAAGGTATAAAGCTTATCAAGATTGGTGCGAAAGACAGCAATTAGAAACGATAGCATTGCTTAATGGATGGAAAAAAGAACATGGTGAGTTAGCGGTTAAAACATTTATAGAGAGCAAACAGGAGCTTCCACAAGTGTTTATTGCGGGAAATGACATGGTCGCAATAGGCGTTTTACAACAAATTCAAGAGAATAAAATTGCAATACCAGAGAACGTAAAGTTAATCAGTTTTAATGATCTAGAAGTTATCAAATATGCAGTGCCTTCTATTAGAAGTGTACATATTCCTGTAGATGAATTTGGAGAACGGCAGTAAGGATGGCAGAAGAACGTATTAATCAAACGAGAAAACTTGCTATTCATATAGTAGTAGAGGCGCCGTTGAAGTCTCGTAATAACATTTAAAGTCTAAGTGAAGTAGATTACGTTTGACAAAACTTTTAGTAAACAAGTAAACTTAATATGTGTTACTATGAAGAGAAAATAATCAATTACCTTGCGTTTAATGTAGAAAAAAGGAGTGGGAAACTTATGTTACAAGCAATGCGCGAAAAATTTGAATCGTTATATGATGTAGAAGCGGAAGTTAGTGCTTTTGCGCCTGGGAGAATCAATTTGATTGGAGAACATACTGATTATAATGGGGGTTATGTTTTTCCAGCGGCAATAGAATTAGGGACATATGGGTTAGCAGCTAAAAGAGATGATCGTAAAATACAACTTTATTCTAATAATTTTGAAGAAAAAGGCATTATAACTTTCACTTTAGATGATTTAGTATTTAATCAAGATGATGATTGGGCAAACTATCCTAAAGGCGTCGTAAAGTATCTAACTGAAAAATTCGACAAAATTGACCGAGGATTTAATATTTTAGTCGAAGGCAATATTCCAAATGGAGCCAGTTTGTCCGTCGTCCGCTTCAATTGAAATACTTACAGGGTGGTTTATTAAAAGATTTATTTGATTTAGAATTAGAACATCTGCAGCTTATTAAAATATGGTCAAGTTGTCGAAAATAAATTTATGGTGTAAACTCAGGCATTATGGATCAATTTATTATTGGAATGGGTAAAGAAAATCATGCAATATTACTTGATACTGCGACACTGGATTTTGAATACGTACCAACCAAATTTGGTGATTATGTGATTTCTATAATGAATACGAATAAACGTCGTTCATTGACTGAAAGTAAATATAATGAGCGCAGAGCAGAATGTGAATCTGCACTAGCTGACTTAAAAAAAGAATTGAATATAGAAGCACTAGGTGAACTGACACTAGCTCAATTTGATCAAAATAAGTATCTTAATTAGAGATGAAGTGTTCACGTAGAAGAGCTAAGCATGCTGTATCAGAAATTGAACGTACAAAACTTGCACGTAAAGTACTTGCTGAAAATGATTTTGAACAGTTTGGCAAAACTACTTAATATGTCGCATGGTTCATTGAAAGAAGATTATGAAGTTACAGGGATGAATTAGATACATTAGCTGAAACAGCTCAACAAGTTAATGGTGTATTGGGTGCAAGAATGACAGGCGCAGGGTTTGCAGGATGTGCGATTGCCTTAGTACATAAAGACAGTATCGAGCTATTAGAACATAAGTATCACAAATGTATTTAGAAAAAAATTGGTTATGCACCTTCGTTTTATCACGTTGGTATTAGCGGTGGCGTAACGTCTTTATAAGTGATACAAAATAAATGAAGGGAAGGTTTTTTATATGTCTGTATTAGTGTTAGGTGGGGCAGGTTTTATAGGCAGCCATGCCGTAGATCAATTGATTGAGAAGGATTACAAAGTTGTAGTTGTAGATAATTTAGGGACAGGACATAGAGAGAGCAGTACACCAGATGCAAAGTTCTATGAAGGTTGATATTCGTGACAAAGCATTTTTAAACTATGTTTTCACAAATGAACAAATTGAAGGCGTATTTCACTTTTGCGCATATTCTTTAGTTGGAGAATCTGTAGAAAAAACCATTAGCTTATTTCAATAATAATGTATACGGCTTACAAGTGCTATTAGAGGTAATGTATGAGCACCAAGTAAAACATATTATATTCTCGTCAACGGCAGCAGTATACGGAGAACCCGATACAGTTCCAATAACTGAAGAAGATTCTAAAAAACCAACGAGCCCTTACGGTGAAAGTAAATTAATGATGGAGAAAATGATGCATTGGAGCCATAATGCTTATAATGTAAACTATGCTGCACTACGTTATTTAATGGTTGCTGGTGCCAAACAAGGTGGATGGATAGGTGAAGATCATCGTCCTGAACCGCATTTAATTCCTATCGTAATTACAAGTAGCATTAGGACAACGTGATGCTTTAACTATTTTTGGTGACGATTTATGATACTGAAGATGGTTCTTGTATACGTGATTATTTACATGTTGTAGATTTAATAGATGCACATATTCTAGCTTATCAGTATTTACAAAACGGAGGTGAATCGGGTGCGTTTAACTTAGGTAGTAGTCAAGGATACTCTGTTTTTGAAATTTTAGAAGCTGCGCGTAAGGTAACTAAAGAACCAATTAAGGCTGAGGTAGGCCCAAGAAGAGCTGGGATCCGAGTAAATTAGTTGCGGCAGTGGCAAGGCACAATCTGTCTTAGGTTGGAAGCCACAACATGATAATATTCATGATATATCGACTCAGCATGGCAATGGCATCATCAGCACCCTGATGGTTATCAACAAAGTACGGAGGGATAACGCATGTTATTAAACCAACAACTAGTGCAACAATTTATTGCACACGCAATTTCATTTGGCGATTATGAACAACAAGATAGTATCTATATTCAAAACCAATTATTGCGTATTTTAAATGCACGAGGCGTTATGGAAACGTCAGAATCACCTTTAGCTAAAAACGCTACAGCAAATGATATAACACAATATTGGATTAATGAAGCTGTAAATGAAAATTACATTGAAGATGCGTTATAACAATAAAGAAATTGTTGAAGCACAACTTTTAGTACATAATTACGCCAAGACCATCTGTTCTTAATAGAAAGTTTAAAGAAAGCTTATGAACAATCACCAGAAATAGCGACAAAATATTTTTATGAAATTGCTAAACGTAATCATTACGTGGAAAGAAGACGCGATAGCTAATAATTATTAATTATGAAGTGGGCACTGAATATGGTGACATAGAAATTACTATTAATTTATCCAAACATGAAAAAGATGCAAAGCAAATTGCTAAAGCTAAAGCCGCGCCGGCTACTGAGTACCCAAAATGTGCTTTATGTATTGAGAATGAAGGGTTTCAGGGGTCTGTTACGCAAGCAGCACGTACGAATCATCGTGTGGTACGTTTGAATTTAGATGGGGAATCATGGGGATTTCAATACTCTCCGTATGCTTATTTCTTAGAACATAGCATAGTATTTTCTGAACAACATGTGCCGATGGAAATTAACAAGCAAACTTTTGTTAATTTAATTGATTTTATAAAACAATTTCCCCACTATTTTATAGGATCTAATGCAGATATTCCGCTTGTAGGTGGGTCTATATTATCACATAATCACTATCAAACAGGGCAACATATATTCCCGATGGATAATGCAGCGGAAATTGAAAAATTTACTATAACGGGTTTTTCATCAGTAGAAGCAAGTACTTTAAAATGGCCAATGAGTGTGATTCGATTAAAAAGTGAAAATAGTAATGAGCTAATTCAAGCGGCAAACACATGTGATGGTACAGTGGAATCAATATTCTGATAATAGTGTAGACATTAAGGCTTATAGTGAAGATGGAGAGAGACATCATACGATTACACCTATTGCAAGGTATAAGAGATGGATTGTATGAATTGGATATTGTACTGAGAGATAATCAAACTTCTGCGGAGTTTCCAGATGGTATTTTTCATCACACAAAGATGTGCAACACATCAAAAAAGAAAATATTGGATTAATCGAAGTGATGGGGATTGGCAATATTGCCTGGCCGTTTAAAGGAAGAATTACAACAAGTGAAATCATATTTACTAGGTGCAGTTCATGTTGATTTAGGTATTCATCAACAATGGGCTGATGTTATGAAACAATCTTATGATATCGATACTGATAATGTAGATGGCATTGTAGAGAAAGAAGTAGGTTACAAGTTCAAACGTGTATTAGAAGATGCAGGTGTCTTTAAAAATAATGAGGTTGGCCGAGCAGCGTTTAATCGCTTTATAGACATTTTATGATTAAAATAAATTATCAATTATAACTTGAAAAGGTAGATAAAGTAGCTTCAATGAAACTTTATCTACTTTTTTACTAATTAGGAGTTTGGTGAGGCTATCAAAATAATAAAATTTGATTTCCATCTATCATGCTCCTATTTTCTTCCTTTTATTTTGTTATGTGCAAGCATATAATAAAGTGAAGGAGTGATATTTTGAAAATTAGATCTAAATACATACTTATTACATTTATTGTTCTAACATTCATTTTGACTGGCTGTTCAAACGATAATAAAGGTAATGAAAATGCTAAGACGAAAAAAGAAAGAAAACCAAAAAGCAAGTATTGCATGTTGCTGCAGCAGCAAGTCTTACAGATGCAACAAAAGATTTAGAAAAAGCGTTAAAGAGCAACACAACAACGTAGATGTTACCTTTAATTACGGAGGTTCAGGCGCTTTAAGACAGCAAAATAGAAAAGGGCGCTCCTGTTGATGTTTTCATGTCAGCAAATGAAAAAGATGTCGATGCACTTGTAGATAAAGATCAAGCACAAAATACATATGAATATGCCAAAAATAAGTTAGTGCTTATTGGTGGGAAAGATAGCGAATTATAAAATCTGTAACAGATATTAAAGAGGATGACAAAATTAGCTATAGGCGAAACGAAATCAGTGGCCAGCTGGTAAATATGCTGAAGAATATCTAAAAAATAATGACTTGTTGAAAGCGTAAAGTCTAATCTCGTATACGCAAAAGATGTACGCCAAGTATTAAATTATGTTGAACAAGGTAATGCACAACTAGGGTATGTTTACCAGACTGACTTATATCAAAGTCAACAAAACGGTAATAGCCAAGGTTAAAGCGATTAAGTCAGCAAATTTAAACAAGCCAATTGTTTATAAATCAGCAACGATTACAGATAATAAATTAGCTAAAGCATGGGTAGATTTCTTAAAAACAGATTAAAGCGAAAGCTATTTTGAAAAAAATAAATTCGAAGCATAGGAGGTTTTAGCAATGCAAGATATGGACACCATTTTGGATATCACTTAAAGTAGCACTAATTAGCACTATTATTGTTACTTTTATGGGAATTTTAATATCAAAATGGTTATATAAACGCCATGGTATCATTGCTAGAATCTTAGAAAGTGTCATTGTCTTACCCATTGTCTTACCGCCGACTGTAATGGGTTTTATATTGCTAATTGTCTTTTCACCACAAAAGTTATGTAGGTGCATTTTTAAGGATATATTAAAATGCAGTAGTTTTCACTTTGACTGGTGCAGTTATTGCATCTGTAATTGTAAGTTTTCCATTAATGTATCAGCATACGGTACAAGGCTTTCGCAACATTGATCATAAAATGCTAAATACCGCTAGAACAATGGGGGCCAGTGAGAATAAAATATTTTTCAAACTAATCCTTTCCTCTATCGAAACGACCAAATACTTTCAGGCATTATGATGAGCTTTGCACGTGCTATTGGTGAATTTGGGGCGACGCTCATGGTTGCTGGTTATATTCCAAATAAAACGAACACCTTACCATTAGAAATTTATTTCTTAGTAGAACAAGGTAAAGAAAATCAAGCTTGGTTATGGGTGATTGTGTTAGTAGCATTTGCAATTACTGTGATTGGAACTATAAATATATTAAATAAAGATCGTTTTCGGGAGGTGGACTAATTGTTGAAGATATATTTAAATCATCTATTAAAAAATCAACAATTAAAAATCCACATTGAAGACAGTGAGCTAAAATTTATGCGATTAAAGGTCCATCGGGAATGGTAAAACGACATTATTAAACATGATAGCTGGTTTAAGGAAACCCAATAAAGCCTTTATTCAACTCAATGGCCATGTTATTTATGATACAAAGCAAGCTATAGACGTGAAAATTCAAAAACGAAATATTGGTTATTTTATTCCAAGATTATCAATTATTTCCTAATATGAATGTTTATCAAAACATAACTTTTATGGCAAAACCGTCTCAACATATAGATAGTCTTATACAACAATTGAACATAGAGCATTAAAGACTCAGTATCCCTTGAGACTTTCAGGCGGTGAATCACAGCGTGTGGCATTAGCAAGAACGCTAAGCACAAGGCCGGATTTGATTTTACTAGATGAGCCATTTTCAAGTTTAGATGACACTACTAAAGCAGAAAGCATGCAGCTTGTTAAACATATATTTGAACAAGTGGCGAATACCTATTATATTTGTGGACACATTCCGATTACGAAGCTACTACTCTAGCGCATGAAGTTATAAATATCAAATGAGTTTAACGTTGTATTGCATTTATACAAATATTGAAGACGTTAAATAGTTTGGGGTTTTTAATGTTCAACACTGCCATGTTTATATGGTAATGGATGACGATAGTAAAGCATTTTAGAAGCCAAATTAAAAAGGCATAAAGTTCCGATTGGAACTTTATGCCTTTTACTCGTTATGGATATTTGGAATAGGGAAATGTTCGAAAATTTCTCCATTATGAAGTGATTCAGATAATGTAGATAACCAAGCATAATATACTTTAGAATGATCTAATTGTTTTAACATTTCTTTAGCTTCTTCGATGACTTCTTTAGATGCACTTTCTGAATGAATAATGGGGTCCAATAATTTTTTCTGCTCGTTGAATTGCTTCTAAATTTAATTTAATCTCTCTGTTCCATTTTTGTGAGAAAAAATTACCGAAGAAAGTAAAGAAATCTTTTTTCAGCAACAAAATGTTGTTTTCTACTACCACGCGTAAATTGTTGTTTAACGCCGTCAAATTCTTGAAGCTTTTAACTCCTGCACTCATACTTGGTTTACTCATTTGTAATTCGTAGCGCATTTCATCCAGTGTCATGCTTTTTTGTTCGAACACCATCGTTCCATATAAATTGCCAACGCTACGATTTACACCGTTAAAGATCCATAGTCTCGCCTATAGAATTAATCACGATGTCTTTAGCTTGTGTTAATAGTTGTTCATAATCCTTTGAACGTGCCATTGATTCACCTCCGAATAATATTCAACTCATTGTACCACGAACATTTATGTATGGGGTATGATTAATTAATATATAGCGTATTGAGAATAATTTTCAATATAGAAATAAACTTCCAATCATAAAGATTTAACTAGGGAAAACGCTACTTTTTATAATATTAATAGCAAAACATTGTTACATTGTAAACCAAGATTTATAATGGAAATAATGATGTATAGAAAGGGAAATGCCTGTGACTAAAGATCGCTATTCGAGACAAACGTTATTTAAACACATTGGTTCTATCGGCCAAGATAAAATTATAAACGCGCATGTCGTGATTATTGGGATGGGTGCTTTAGGGACGCATCTTGCTGAAAGTTTAGTTCGCGCTGGATTAGGTGAGCTTACAATTGTGGATAGAGATTATATTGAGTTCAGTAATTTACAAAGACAAACTTTATATACGGAAACTGATGCACATGAACAAATTACCTAAAGTCGTAGCAGCTGAACGGCATTTAATGGCAATTCGCCAAGATTTAAATTTAAGTTGTCATATTGCACATGTTGATCGACAGTTTATGGATGATCATTGTAAAAATGTACAGCTGATATTAGATGCGACAGATAATTTTGAAACGCGCCAATTAATCAACGATTTCGCATATCAGCAAAGGATTCCTTGGATTTATGGTGGTGTCGTAGAAAGTACATATATAGAAACCGCGTTTATTCCAGGTTTAACACCGTGTTTTAATTGTTTGATGCCACAATTACCTGTTATTAATAGAACTTGTGATACAGTTGGTGTCATTCAACCATCTGTAAGCATGACTACAAGTTTACAGATGAGAGATGCGTTAAAAGTGTTAACCAGCAAGACATTACAACCAAAGTAACATATGGAGACTTATGGGAGGGGACACATTTTACGTTTGGTTATATGTAAATTACAGCGACCGCATTGTCCAACCTGTGGGGAATCACCTACATATCCATATTTAAACGAAACAAAGCGTCAATTTGTGAGTTTATGTGGGAGAGATACGGTACAGTATGAAAACCCTAACATTTCCCAGGAAATATTAGAAGCATTTTTAATAGAATATCAAATTCCGTTTAAGCGAAACGACTATCTGCTTCAATTTAAATACAAAGGGTATCGAATAGTAAGTTTCAAAAGTGGGAGAATACTGATACATGGTATGACCAAGCCTAACTCGGCTATTACACTAATGAATCAACTTTTTGGATAAAGGAGAATTAGATGCATACAAATGTTAAATTAGATAAAAATATTAATTGTGCGATACTAACTGTATCTGATACAAGAAACTACGATACAGATATAAGGCGGAAAATTAGCAATATCACTTTTGTCTGAATTAAACGTTCATATTTCTGATAATCATTACCGTATTGTAAAAGATGATATTGCTGCAATACAAACTCAGTTAAAGCAATGGTCGACTGAAGCAATTGACGTTTATTATCACTACGGGTGGCACAGGAATTGCACAAAGAGAAGTGACTATAGAAGCAGTGTCATCTCTTATCACAAAAGAAATTGAAGGATTTGGAGAGTTGTTTAGATATCTTAGTTATACTGAAGACGTTGGGAGTCGTGCATTATTATCAAGGGCGATTGCAGGTACAGTTTTGGTAAGCAGTTAATTTTTAGTTTGCCTGGTCTACTGGCGCAGTTAAATTAGCATTGAACAAGCTCATCAAACCTGAATTAAATCATCTAGTTCAAGAAATAACAAAATAAATAGGATAGAAGACAAAAATCAAAAAATTTCAATTGATTTGTATTCTAATCCTAATAACTTAGCTCAATCGTCAGAACATTTGATATACATAGCGGTATCTATTTACAAACACATTGTTAATTTTAAATTTATATAGTAGCTAAGTCATATTGTGAAATATAATATGGTGTGGGCTGTGTCTAATAAGCGCGTAAAACCGAGTATTAATTGGTCCGTTGGAAGTCACCAGATTTACCACCAGTTTTTTGGATAGCAAATATGTTTCACCGATAATCATACTTTTATCTAAGCTTTCGTCATGTCATAAACAGTTAACGCAACTACAGATGCTGCAGTAAGTGCTTCCATTTCAACACCAGTTTTTTCCGGTTGTTGAAACGCTCGCTTGGATATTTAAAGAGTAAATGATGCTTCGTTTTTTTCCAATTAAATGAAACATCAATCCCAGTAAGTGGTAATGGATGACACATAGGAATAATATCAGCAGTATTTTAGCAGGCCATGATACCTGCGATTTGTGCAGTATTGAGCACATTACCTTTTTTATTTGTATTATCGACAATTTGCTGATAAATTGCTTGATTAACTGTAATACTTGAATGCGCAAATGGCTGTTCGTTTGGTAATATTTTTTTCTGAGACAACAACCATTTTAGCATTACCTTGTTCATTAATATGTGTGAATTCAGACAAAGATATCCCTCCTAATCGTTTCCTTGTATATCACGAAATCCATTTTTTTAAGGAGTAAGATTTTAAATGCCAATTGAAAAAAGAAACCCAATCCCAGTAAGAGAAGCAATTAATCGCGTTGTAAGTCAAGATATATATACTAAACAAATCGAAGTGCCTTTAGAAAGCAGCGTAAATTATATATTAGCGGAAGATATTGTAGCAACATATGAAATTCCGAGATTTAATAAATCTCCTTACGATGGATTTGCGCTGAGAAGTAAAGATACTGAAGGTGCCAGTGGAGAGCATAGAACAATTTTACAGTGATTGATCATATTGGTGCAGGCTCAGTTTCAGAAAAAAAGTAGGACCTTTTGAAGCTGGTGCGTATTATGACAGGTGCTGAAATGCCCAAAGGTGCAGATGCAGTAGTAAATGTTAGAACAAACTGTAGAAGATGAACAAAGCTTTACCATAAGAAAATCTTTTAATGTGAATGAAAACGTATTTTTAAAAGGTGAGGAAACGCAAATTGGTGATACAGTACTAAATAAAGGACAACAAATCAATCCGGGTGCTATAGCAGTGCTTGCAACGTATGGTTATACACAGGTTAAAGTTTTTGATAAGCCTAGTATCGGTTTTATTGCGACAGGAAGTGAGTTGTTAGAAGTTGGTGATGACTTAGAACCAGGTAAAATTAGAAATTCAAATGGGCCCATGATTGCAGCTTTAAGTCAAAAGTTTAATTTAGATGTAGCATCATACCAAATTCAAGAAGATGATTTGAAAAGTAGTATTCAAGTTGTAAAAGAAGAGCTATGGCTAAACATGATATTGTTATCACAACAGGAGGTGTTTCTGTTGGTGATTTTGATTATTTACCACAAATTTATGACGAGATTAATGCAGAAGTGTTATTTAACAAAATTGCTATGCGACCTGGCAGTGTGACAACAGTTGCAGTGGCTGAAGGTAAATATTTATTCGGTCTATCTGGTAATCCGTCGGCATGTTTTACTGGTTTTGAACTATATGTTAACCTGCTGTACTGCATATGGGGGCAACAGCGATTTATCCTCAAATGATACAGGCAACTTTAATGGAAGATTTAACTAAAGCCAATCCATTTACACGTTTTGTGCGAGCGACGGCTACTTTTAACGGAAAAGCGATGACAGTGGTGCCTTCGGGCTTTAATAAATCAGGTGCCGTCGTTGCTATCGCACACAGTAATGCGATGATCATGTTACCAGGCGGCACAAGGGGCTATCAAAAAGGTTATACAGTAGATGTTATTTTAACGGATTCACAAGCTTATGAAACGGATTGCTTTATATGATTCTACAAATAGTAGGTTTTAAAAACTCAGGAAAGACTACTTTGATGACACATACAATTAAACTTTTGAAAGCGCATGACTTAACTGTTGCTACTATAAAGCATCATGGACAACATCAACAAGATTTCCAAGATAATGATATTACGTTCCAAAAAGACCATGTGGATCATATGAAACATTTTCATGCTGTGCTGATCAAAGTATTGTACAAGGAAATTTAT
The DNA here is from genome assembly GCA_022818045.1 of Neotoxoptera formosana. Taxonomy (NCBI): domain Eukaryota; kingdom Metazoa; phylum Arthropoda; class Insecta; order Hemiptera; family Aphididae; genus Neotoxoptera; species Neotoxoptera formosana. The sequence continues at coordinate 17,402 of JAIWJD010000078.1, read as the reverse complement.
ATCAACAAACAGTGACAAGAACTGAGAAACAAAGTCTTGATGAAATCATAAATGAATCTGTTACAATAGACAATAACATCATATTAGTAGAAGGTTTTAAAAATGCAGGTTTTGATAAAGTGGCTATATACACTGATGAAAATGAGCGAAAGTCTTTAGGCAAGCTTTCCAATGTACAGTACTATATGAAAATGAATGATATTAATGCAATGGAGCAATACGACAATTGGTTATTAACTTATTTTAAGATAAAAGGAATGCATTAAATGAAGCAGTTTGAAGTAGTGAAATGAACCCATACAAACAGAAAGTATAGGGAGTTTGTTTAAATGAACACCAAGGTGCAATTGTTGTCTTTACAGGCCATGTAAGAGAATGGACAAAAGGGTAAAAAAAAGAATATCTTGAATATGAAGCTTATATTCCTATGGCAGAGAAAAAACTTGCTCAAATAGGTGATGAAATTCAGAAAAATGGCCAGGTACCTTAACGGCGATTGTCCATAGGATAGGACCATTAGATATATCAGATATTGCTGTACTTATAAGTGTTTCATCTCCCCATCGTAAAGATGCCTATCGTGCAAATGAATACGCAATAGAACGCATTAAAGAAAATTGTGCCTATTTGGAAAAAAGAAATATGGGAAGATGGCGCACAATGGCAAGGTCATCAACATGGAATTATAATGATGCTGTTATAGGAGATGATTCTAAATGAAGTTATTATACTTTGCAGAAATCAAAGATATATTAGAAAAACGTCTGAAGAGATTGATTTGAGTTATGACATTACGGTAGATGAATTTTTAACAGATTTATTTGAGCGTTATCCACAGATCAAGGATAAACAATTTCAAATCGCAGTTAATGAAGAATTCGTTCAACATGATGATATAGTACATCCAAATGATTCAGTGGCATTAATTCCACCAGTTAGCGGAGGGTAAATAAGACATGAAGGCTATTATACTTGCCGGAGGACAATCAGAGAGATTCGGCGAACCAAAAGCTTTTGCAGAGATAGATTCCCAATATTTTTATAAACGGATTATTAGTGTGTTAGAAGCAACAAATATGTTTAACCAAATCATAATCAGTACAAACGAAGATTTAGGCAACGCAGTTCGATTATGAAGATATTGTTATTGACGATAATCAAAATAAAGATAAAGGTCCTTTGGCAGGTATTCGTTCCGTGATGAACTTATATAAAAACGAAGAGCTCTTTTTTGTGATTTCGGTTGATACACCAATGATAACGCAAAAACCATTAGCAAATTATATCAATTTATGGTGGAACATCTTATAGAAGATCAATTAGATGTTGCAGGTTTTCATGACAGGGAAGACCTATACGACTCTGGCATTTTACAGCCCACATACATTAAATATGATGAACAAGGCGTTAGCTATCGGATGATTTCAGCTTAAAAAATGTATACAGTAAAGTTAAAGTGACTGGTTAACTGTAGATACGATACAATCACCAGGATATTGGTTAAAAATATAAATTATCAACAAGATTTGGACTCTTTACAACAAGATATATTAAATAGATAAGGAGGCCTAACGTTATGGTAGAACAAATAACTGATAAACTCGGACGTCCGATTCGTGATTTAAGATTGTCCAGTTACCGATAGATGTAACTTCCGTTGCGATTATTGTATGCCAAAAGAAATTTTTGGCGATGATTTTGTGTTTCTTACCTAAAGATGAACTACTTTCATTTGATGAAATGGTACGTATAGCTCATGTCTATACAAAGTTAGGTGTGAAAAAGATAAGAATAACAGGCGGAGAGCCTTATTGAGACGTGATTTGGACAAACTTATTTACAAATTAAATCAAAATTGATGGAATAGAAGATATTGGACTTACTACCAATGGTTTGTTATTAAAAAAACATGGCCAAAAGTTATATGATGCTGGTTTGAGACGTATCAACGTAAGTCTTGATGCTATTGAAGATGAAGTGTTTCAAAACATAAATAATAGAAATATTAAAGCTTCAACAATCTTGCAACAGATTGATTATGCTGTTGCTATTGGTTTTCATGTGAAAGTTAACGTTTGTTTGTGCAAAAGCATGTCAACGACAATCAAATCCTTCCCATGATTCAATATTTTAAAGAGAAGAGAATTGAAATACGATTTATCGAATTTATGGATGTTGGTAATGATAATGGTTGGGATTTTAGTAAAGTCGTTACGAAAGACGAAATGTTAGAAATGATTGAAAAAGATTTTGATATTGAAGCGGTCAAGCCTAAATACTACGGGGAAGTGGCCAAATATTATAAACATAAAGGTATTGCAGCGCAATTTGATTAATTACAAGCGTTTCACAATCTTTTTGCTCTACATGTACTCGCGCTAGACTATCATCAGATGGTAAGTTCTATGGCTGTTTGTTTAGTACAGTAGATGGCTTTGATGTTAAATCATTTATGAGAAATGGTGCGACTGATGCTGAGTTATTTGAACAATTTAAGCTTCTTTGGAATATTAGAGACGATCGTTATTCAGATGAACGTACAGCTTCAAACAGTTGAAAATAGAAAACGTAAAAAAATAAATATGAATTATATTGGTGGTTAATTCAATTCATACAGCCACATCCCTATTTAAGTAGCATTTAATATTTTGCATACTTTAATAGGGATTTTTTGTTTTGAAAATCAAATAAAATAAAAAAATTAGCGTAGTAAACACTATTATATATGTATCATATCATAAAGAGATTAAAGTATTATAAATTAATAATGTTAAAAAAGAGGTTAATCAAGGTTAAAATTTTAGTTAATACAAATTTTTAAAGATATTCATTTTAAGTGATATAAATAATGTTCAATAGAAAAAAAAATTTATCTTTTCGATTAAAAATAATAGATTAAAAGAAGAAAGTGTTATATAATACTTTTGAAGCTTAATCCTTAAGTAAAGCCAATATGAAGAATTAAAACAACTAGAGTAGTCAATAAGGAGGCATTTTTATGGATAGTAAAGTATCATATTTTTATAACATCTGAAAGAGATTTATGTCAGTTAAAGCATTGGTTGAAATCAAAGCATAAAATGTCGATTGAAGAATTTGTTGTATTGTTCAAAGTATATGAAGCTACAGAATATAGTGGTAAAGAATTACGTGACGCCCTTCATTTTGAAATGCTTTGGGGATACTAGTAAAATTGAATGTAATTATAAGAAAGATTTATAAAAAAGAGTTGATTTCAAAAGTGCGTTTCAGAGACAGATGAAAGACAAGTTTTCTATTATTACAATAGTGACCAGAAACAGTTGTTAGATGACATTATTAAAGAGGTTGAACAAATTAATGTTGCGCAACCAACAAAATAATACATAATTAATATAATTACAAAAGTAAAGATAAGGCTGGGACAAGTAATTTGTCCCAGCCTTAATCATTATATTGAATGAGTGTAACTTGTGCTTAAGATTCAAGTTAGGTAAAACCTTTATTAATATCAAAGCTAGGAAAATTTGCCTAGCTGCGACGAGGAAATCAATTTAAATAAATTATGGTTCTGTCGCAATACCACCTTACGCTATTTTGTCACTAAATCAAGATAATAAAATAGTATTAGATATATAAATTTAGTTAGAAGCAATTTCTTTTGCTTTTCTACCATGTAAGAAATAATAAATAATTGCAGTTATTAATACTATGATTGCCATAATACCGTATAGCTGTGCATAACTTACAGAAGAAGTTATAAGCCTAATACATAAGGACCAAAACCAAGTCCCAAAATCAAGTCCTATGAAATAAGTTGAAGTAGCTATCCCATATTTTTGCAGGGGGTGATACTTTTATAGCAATTGCTTGCATACAGGAAGAAATATTGCCATAACCTGCTCCTAAGAATAAACCTGCTAGAATAAGTAACCATCCATTATTTGTAATACTTAATATGTAAAAAGTAATAATTAAGAAAAAGAATGCAGGATATGCAATTACCATTTTCATTTTTTTGGTCCATTAAGCGACCTGCTATTGGCGAGTAACTAATGATGCAATAGCATAAAATATAAAGAAGTAACTAGATATAGTTACGAGATTAATTTCTTGGGCGAAGAATTGTAAAAACGTAAGAATAGATGAAATAAGTCAGCCCTGATATTAACATAATGATAGCGACAGGTACTGCTTCTTTTGCAATATAATGGTTAATATTAAATTTCTTATTTTTAACATGTTCAGGAGTCGTTTGTGCTTTTGTCTCTAATTTGAAATCTAAGTTTACAAAGAACGAGATAATAAAACTAACATACCACAAACTAAACATATTAAAAATAATAATTTAATTGGAAAGTATTGATTAGTAAATAAACCAAAGAATTGGACCAATTGCAGCACCAATAACAAGACTTAGCGAGAATAAGCTAATACCTTCACTTTTTCTATCATTTGGTGTTACGTATGCTGCAATTGTCCCAGTCGCAGTAGTAGTAATACCTGTAGCAATACCATTAATTAATCTATTGAACATTAAGAGTGCCAATGACCCTTCTATAAAATAAAAGAGCTGTGTGATGATTAGGAATATTAAACCTATCAACAAGATGGTCTTTGGACCTACCTTATTTACATACTTACCTGTACGATCGTCCAATTAGTGAGCCGATTTATAAAGAGACCTGAAACGAGTCCAGCTATGCTATCAGATACTGATATTCTGATTTAGTATAACTCGCTATAATAACGATAAGTAAATACATACTAAGATATATCGCAAAGTTCGTTTATAAAAATGATATTAAAGCTTTTAGTCCATATAGGTGATCGCATAGATGATGATTGATTCTATTAAATTCCCTCCATTTTTGTTATCTCTTCATGAATTTTTGAATGACTTGAATTGTATGATCCAGGTCAGCTTCAGATAAATTAGCTTTTTGAAGTATTTCTTCTTGTACGATAGAAACCACGTTCATTTATATTGTCATAAAGAGATTGTCCTTCTTCAGAAAAAGATAATAATTTTCTCTTTTATCTTCTCCAGTTTCAACTTTTAACAAAAGATTTTTCGGAAAGCACTTTTAATATTTTTCGAGTTGTAGGCTTTTCTATTGCACGACGCTTAGAAATTTGAACTAATGTTGTTGGTGCATTATGTGCGATGTCTTTCATTACTAACCATTGTGCAGGATATAAGTCATAGTCTTCAAAATATAGGTGAAAATAACTTTGTATAAGGGTCGATAAACTGCAATTAAATTATTGAATATGTTTGGTTTATTCATAATAGTCTCCTTAATTTAGTTAGCAAAGCTAACTTTTTATAACAGATAACATTCTAAGCCTTTTTACGAAATAAATCAATAGCACCGTTTTTAAAATAATAATTAAACTGCTGCTTATCGAAGTAAAGTAGTACGCAATTTGTTATGATAGGGTTAAAGATGAGAGTAGGGGAGAAAAGTTATGCAATATTTAAAATTAGATCATTTAGTACACTATATCAGCATTTAGACAACTTTAAATACCAGGACATTTGCTAACTTTACAACAAGGAGGACAACACGAGAGGTTAGGTACATACAATAAAATTAGCTTATTTAAACAATGCATATATTGAATTGATAGATGTATACAAGCCAGACGTCTTACAAAAAATAATTAAAACTGATGAAGCGCCGAGTGTCATTCCCTTCTAAAATAGTTCAAGATAATTATGCACAAGGTTTAAAAACATTGGCATTTCGTACACAAGATATTGAACAATTAAAGGCAGATTTAGAAGAAAAAGATGTAGAGGTCATTGGACCTGTAAACATGCAAAGAGAAAATATAAAAGGCGATAGAACAACGTGGAAATTATTATATATTGCAGACCCAGATTATAGAGTAAAGCCCCCATTTTTTATACAGTGGAATGAACAAGAAGATACGCGAATGAAAAGTTGGCATCATTGCGTCAAAAATGAATTTATAATTCAATCTGTAAGAATTGACTAGCACAGAGCGTAAACACACAGTTGATAAGTGGCAACGCTGGTTTGATATGGAAATCATAGATGAAGCAGCAAGTGTCACGACATTAAAATAAAAGGGGATGAAACATTATTAACATTAGTGATGGCACAGATTCAGGTTATAAATCAGTCACTATAAAAGTAATAAAACAACGTCCCCTTACACATTAATTATACGTGGCTTAAGTTACAAATTATAGCAGATTAAAAAATATATAAGTATGCATATGTGCGATTATGAATATGTGTATCAAAGAAGTGATAAGTGTTAAAATAGCTAAGTAAGTAGAAAATTTTTTGAGTACGCAATAATAGTAAATAAACAGTTTATTATAAAATGTAAACGCTGCTAAAATAATTCTTAAACTTAAATATGAAATTGTAAGTGGTTCATTGATAGCTTGAAAAATGAAAGTAAATTAATTAATAATAGTAAGCTAATAATTAAAATCCGCATAAAAAAACCTCGTTTCTATATTTATTATAGTATAGCAAATGATGGTTTGTATGTGAAAATTAGAATAAAACAATATATAATATCATAGAATTGAATTGATAAAGGAGACATCAGTTTTTATGGAAAAGATGAATATCACTAATCAAGCGCATGATGCATTTGTTAAAGCTCATCCGCAAGGTGACTTTATTACAATTAACTAAATGGGCTGAAACTAAACACTAACGGCTGGTATTCAAGAACGTATCGCAGTCGGAGAAGATGGAGAAATTGTTGGGGTAGGTCAACTACTATTTAAAAAGTGCCTAAGCTACCTTATACACTTTGCTACATTTCGCGTGGGTTTGTTTACTGACTATAGTAATAAAATTAGCTTTAGAGACACTGTTGGAAGCTGCAATGCAAATCGCTAAAGAAGAAAAAGCATATGCCATTAAGATTGATCCAGATGTAGAGGTGGATAAAGGTGCGGAAGCTCTAACAAATCTACGTGCATTAGGCTTTAAACATAAAGGATTTAAAGAAGGGCTTTCTAAGGACTATATACAACCAAGAATGACAATGATTACACCTATCGACAAAACAGATGAAGAATTGATTCAAAGTTTTGAACGCCGTAATCGTTCGAAAGTAAGATTAGCATTAAAACGTGGCACTACAGTTGAACGTTCAGATAGAGACGGTTTAAAGACATTTGCTAATTTAATGCAAATCACGGGTGAACGTGATGGGTTCTTAACAAGAGATATCAGCTATTTCCAGAATATATATGATGCCTTGCATCCAGACGGTGATGCAGAATTATTCCTAGTTAAATTAGAACCAAAACCAGTTTTACAAGAGTTAAGAAAAGAGTTAGAAGAAATTGAAGCTGAAAAAGTAAAATTAGCTAATAAGAAACAAGATAAAAAGACACTTAATAAAATTAACGATGCAGATAATAAAATAAGCAAAACACAAGAACTCATGATGAAATGGTTACATTAGAATCTAAACATCCAGAAGGAATATATTTATCGGGTGCATTGTTAATGTTTGCAGGCAATAAGTCGTACTATTTATATTGTGCTTCTTCAAATGAATATCGTAATTTCTTACCAAACCATCATATGCAATTGCAATGATGCAGTATGCTAGAGAACATGGTGCAACGACTTATGATTTCGGTGGTACAGATAATGATCCAGATAAACTTTCTGACCATTATGGTTTATGACATTCAAAAAAGTTTGGGGTACTTATTTTGAGTGAAAAAATTGGTGAATTTGATTATGTATTAAATAAACCACTATATCAAGTTATTGAAAACTTTAAACCTAAACTTACTAAAGCAAAAAAATTAATTATCACGTAAATTCAAAAAATAAAATAAGTAATCTAAATTCAAATGAATGCACGTTATAAAGTTTTAGAATTAATTTAATAAACAATATAACGTGCGCTATTTATGTATACATATTTTACTGTTATTTATATTAATTAATGTTTAATGCGGCAAAAAGGGAAATGTTTGTTATTACAATGAAATTACGATATTTAAGAAGTGAGAGTGGGGAAACAATATGATAAAAAAACTGTTACAGTTTTCACTAGGGAACAAATTTGCCATATTTCTAATGGTGCTATTAGTTATTCTAGGCGGCTTATATGCTAGTAACCAAAATGAAACTAGAATTATTACCAGATGAGAATCTCCAATGATTACAGTACAAACTTCTATGCCTGGTGCCACACCAGAAACAGTTAAAGAGGACGTTAGTGACAAAATTGATGATCAAGTTAGATCGATGGCTAATGTAAAAAATGTCACAGCACAATCTATACAAAATGCTTCTATGGTTACAGTAGAATATGAAGAAAGTGTAGACCTGGATAAAGCAGAAAATGATTTAAAAAAAGAAATTGATAAAATTAAATTTGCTGAGGGTGTTGAAGAACCTGAACTTTCAAGAAATTCTATGGATGCCTTTCCAATCGTAGCATATTCATTTACGACTAAAGATAATAACTTAAAAGATACAACTAATAAAATTAATCATCAATTAATATCGAAACTACAAACAATAGATGGTGTACAGAATGCACAACTAAATGGACAAACATCTCGTGAAGTTTCTATTAAATTTAATCAAGATAAACTTGAGAGCAGTGGTTTAACAAAAGATAGTGTCGAACAATATTTAAAAAGTGCTACAAGTGAAACACCACTGGGATTATTCCAATTTAATAACACAGAAAAATCCGTGGTTATTGATGGTGAATTCACATCTGTAGACGCACTTAAAAACTTAAATATACCACTTTCTGCAGTTGCAAACTCAGGCGCTCAGTCGCAATCTAACGGTGAATCAAGCGATGCAATGATGCAAGAATCTAAAGGACAAAGTGAGTCGCAAGGTTCGCTTGACGCTCAGTCGCAATCTGGCGATTCGTCAACAAGTAGCCAAACTGATGGGCCGAGATACCTTCAGTTTAAAATTTAAAAGATATCGCTGATGTAACAGCTGGGGATGAACGCGAGTCTATATCTAAAACTAATGGTAAAGATGCTGTAAATGTTCAGATAACAAAAGCGCAAGATGCAAATACAGTTCAAGTAGCAAAAGATACGAAGAAAGAAATTGATAAACTTATTAAAGACAACCCAGATATGGTTGCTACAAAAGTAATGGATACAGCAAAACCTATTGAAGACGCACTGTATACAATGATTGAAAAAGCGATATTAGGTACGATTGTGGCAATTATCGTCATACTATTATTCTTAGTTTATTAGAACAACTGCAATAGCTGTTTTTCAATACCGATGTCTATTTTAATAGCGATGATTGCTTTGAAATTATCTGATGTATCACTAAATATTTTAACATTAGGTGCATTGACGTTGCAATTGGGTGTCATAGATGATAAATTGTAGTGTAGAAAATATCTATCGGAGATTACAGATCGAATGAATCATTGACAAGATCGATTAATTGAAAGCGCAACGAGTGAAGTGTTTAAGCCATCATGTCATCTACAATCGTAACGATTATTGTATTCTTACCTTTAGCGTTCGTTACTGGACTGTTTGGTGAAATGTTTAAGGGCCCTTCGCACTAGCGATAGCTTTAGTCTATTAGCATCATTACTTGTTTCTATTACAATCGGCCTGCTTTAAGTGCTACACTTTTTAAAAAGGGCGTAAAACATCATAAAGAAGAGTCTTTGGATTTATCGGTGAAAAATACAAAAATTTTTTAAAATGGTCTTTAAATCACAAATGGATTGTCATCCTAGTTAGTACAATCATTTTAATATCAAGTATAGGGTTAGGCGCAGCTAAATTAGGAACTAGCTTTATTTCTACAGGTGAAGATAAGTTCATGGCATTAACCTACACGCCTAAGCCAGGGGAAACAAAAAGGTGTGTTAAATCACGCGAACAAGTCCAAAAATATCTAAATAAAAAAGATAAAGTGAAAACTGTACAATACTCTGTTGGCGGTGCATCACCAACTGATCCAACCGGAAGCTCAAACAGTATGGCTATTATGGTAGAATACGATTCAGATACACCAAATTTTGAGGAAGAGCCCGATAAAGTATTACAACACCTAGAAAAATATAAGCATCCAGGTGATTGGGCAAATCAAAGACATGGTACAGGTGTAGTAATAATAAGTTAGAAGTTTCAGTTCAGGACAACACTTGAAGCATAAAAGGCACAGTTAATAAAGTTGAAGATGAGATGAGAGGCGTTAAAGGAATGGCAATGTCAATCTGATTTAACGCAGACGTATGACCAATACAATATTAAAGTTGATCAAAATAAGCAGCAAATATGCTTGTCAGCGGCGCAATTGCGATGATCCTCAATCAAAATACACCTGAACAAAGTGTGACTACCGTCAAAGAAAAAGGTAAATCTATTGATGTGAAGATTAAGGAAGATAAAAAAACAGATGGTCGAAAGAGAAGTTAAAAGTACAAATTACAAACACGATGGGGCAAGCTATAGAGTTAAGTGATATTGCAACATTAGAACAAACTAAAACCCGAATAAGATCGAAACCAAAGCAGGTGATTATACTGCTACCGTTTCAGCTAAAGTAACGAAATGCGATGTGGGCGGGACATCCAAAAGGTATTATCTAAAGTGAACAACCTTGATACGCCTACGAATGTGAAATAAAAACGTTGGAGGCGCGAATGAAGATATTGGAAATGCCATTACTCAATTAGCCTTCGCAATGTTAGCAGCTATTATCGTAGTTTATTTAGTACTTGTATTGACATTTAAAAGGGGGCGCTTGCACCCTTCACTATATTATTCTCTTTACCATATACAGTAATTGGCGTAGTTCTCGCGTTAGTGATTACAGGAGAAACAATCTCTGTACCAAGCATGATTGGTATGTTGATGTTGATAGGTATCGTAGTTACTAATGCTATTGTGTTAATAGATAGAGTGATTAATAAACAAAAGCAAGGACTAGAAATGAAAGATGCACTATTAGAGGCTGGTGGAACACGTATAAGACCAATTTTAATGACAGCATTAGCTACAATAGGTGCACTCGTGCCAATGCTATTTGGTGAAGGTAGTTCAATCATTATTTCTAAAGGCATGGCAGCAACTGTTGGGGAGGATTGATATCTTCTACACTATTAACACTGAAGTCGTTCCAGTTATTTACGAAATATTATTTTAATTAAAAGATAAGTAACACGCAAAAAGAAATAGCTTGAATAAATATAGGGGACAGTCCGGGCAAAATATGTGTCTCGGATTTTTTATAAATATAAGTATATTAATAACGATCAGCTAATAGTATAAAATCATCTTATAGAATTGTTTTCTGCTCATAATTATTTAATTCATATAAAAAAGACGAGACCACAATCAATACTGTTGCATGATTGTGAGTCTCGCGTTTGTATAAGTATTCCAGTATTTTAACTTAAATTTAATACTAAAGTTAAAAACGTATATTACAAATATGATAATTGTAAATAATATTTAAAATTTGAACCGCCTTTGGTCTTTTTTACCACTTTTAAACTTGGTAATTTCCACGTTACCAACTAAAAGTAAGAGTAAGATAAATACCCACCAGTTAGATTGCAGGGAAGGAAGTGTTGTAATTGCTACTACAAATAGTAATAATAGAGCCATAATTATACGTAAAATACGAGTGATGATTGTATTCATTTAAATAGCTTATGTAACTCACAATTAGATAAAGAATTGGTAATAAGATAAGATATAGTTGCATAGGTTAACATCCTTTCTATATTCGCTATTAATCTTAGCATGTAAAAATAAATTGACTGGATGTTATTTATGATCTTCGACTAATTTCTGAACCACAGATGCAATTTCTTCTTCTATTCTTCAAGTTTTCTAACCAATGGATCAACATCTGATTGACGATTCTCTTTTTCTAAAACGCCTTGTAATCTGACATAATCATATTTTTAGTTCGCTAATTTATCATTTAAATTCATTGCTAGTCACTCCTTTTATTTAAAGCATTAGGTACATGAGTTTGACTAGAATTATAACATGAAATCGAAAGCTGCAAAAATAGCTGACATTTATGTTAAAGTATGAAAATGGATGAAAACGAAATAATGTAATGAAAGAGGATTATTGTGACTCAACAATTTATCATAATTATTATACGATTGCATTGGGTTATACATAAAGAGGATTAATTTATTTAAGGCGAACGATACCAAGTTTCTCTACCTTAGTATTAAATGTCACTTGCCTCGTAAAATAGTAATTTGAATGGTGCAGAACTTGATTATCACTTTCAATTTTACCAATAATGATGATTATTTATGGTATTCTTGCCAAAATTATTGTTGTCTGGTTATTTATAAAATATGATAACCAGATTCGTGGTGCGACTGGTATGATGATGGCTTCGTTGAATATAGGCTTGTTTGAGTATCCGCTTGTGAAGCGATATGGCCACAACGGAATGATATATTTTGGTATGGCTGATATAGGTGGGGCAATTATCATGTTTGGTGTAACTTATTTTGTCGGCAGCTATTTTAGTAGCGCCGGAGATAGTTTCGACTTTAAATATTTAGGAAAAAACTTGCTCAAATCAGTGCCACTTATGACTTTATATCATAATGTTTATTTTAAAATATGCTTGATATCTTTTTCCGATCCAGTAATTGATTTTTTCTCTTGTTTCAGGGGCTTTATGCCATTATCAATGATCTTACTAGGTCTGATGTTAAATTTCAGTATTGATAAGAGATTTTTACCTATTGCACTCAAATATTAGCTATACACTATGGTTTAGGTATACTTGCTGGTTTATTAGTACATTTCTTTTTACCAGTAGAAGATGAGATGATCAAAACAACTTTACAAGTTGCTTGGTTATTACCTGTTGGTGTAGCTATCATACCTTATTCCATACAATTTAAATATAAAACTTTACCGTTGGTAGGTATGGTTACGAATTTAACTATTGTAATTAGTATTGTCATTCTAAATATTTATCAAGCGTTATTTGTATAAACGTTTGTAATGAAAATTTAATAACAAAGTATAGATTAAGGCTGGGCAATTGTTTCTCAGTCTTAATCTATAAATAAGTATTATCTCAGGTGAACATTTTTCACCTAAAACAATCTAGTCATCTTTGTTGGAAGGGATGATTAACTATTTTACATAAATTGCTTTTTTATTCCATTTCTTATTTGGGCTAATTATTGAAAAGGGGGAAGAGGAAAGGTACAGTTAAGATTAATTTAACAATCCATATCTGTATAAAGAAAAAAGTACTCAGACATTCCACAAATTTCTTAAGCACTTTAATCATGATAGTAAATTTAATGGCCCGCAAGAACATATAATTTAGCTCAAATATTCTTGTAGGCCATAGTTGGGACACAAATATATGTCTCAAATAATTTAGATATTACTATCAGGGTATGACAGCAATATCGTTTGTTAAAACATTCTCTGCGTAAATGAGCGTAACAAATGATTTATCTTTTAAACAGGGATAAGTCTAATTTAAATATAAGTTATCCTTTACCGCCATAAACGCTGGATAGTTTGTCATGCCGCCGTCTACATAGATTGTAGTACCGTAATGTAGTCAGCTAAATCTGACATAAGAAGCGTGCAACACATTTGCAACGTGAACTTCACCAATTTCTTTTGCTGGAATCATTTCTAATGTCTCAGCACGTGTTTCTGGGTCAGAGAATTTCTCTTTTGTATTTTCAGTTACGATAGCCCAGGTGAGATATTGTTAATATTGCGGATGCCATGTTGAGCGTACTCCATTGACATTGTTTCCATCATTAATTTTAACCACCTTACTAGCAGCGTTTTTTACATATTTGGCCAAGGGATTCTATCATGTACACTTGATGTATTAGAATGATACCTTTTTTATCTTCTTTAAGGAATTGATTAACTGCAGCTTTTGAACCAATGAATGCACCAGTTAAGTTGATACAATAAATTTTTGCCATTCTTCTAAAAGGCATCTCATGAGTTGGAATGGTTTTTCAAAACCAGCATTATTTAAAAGAATATCTAATGTTCCAAATGTGTCAACGCAGCTTTAATTAAAAATTATTTACGTCTTCTTCTTTTGAACGTCTGCATGCACTTTAATTGCTTGTCCGCCTGCATCCTCAATTAATTTGATAGATTCAGCTACATCGTCTAATGAACTTTCTGAAAGATAGTTAATAACAACTTTAGCTTTTTCTTTACCAAATTTTCAACCATTGCTTTTACCAATGCCGCTTACTACCACCTGTGATAACTACTACTTTACCTTCTAAATCTGTGAACATATTCAAACTCCTCCTTAATTAGTAACAATTTAAAGCATTGTCATATCACTTAATTATAATATCTTTAATATTTCCGAGTACAAGGCTGCAATAACGATAAGTACGACCAGCCCAAATACCAATCATCTGACGTTTGTCTTTTCTCTCGCCTAATAGGAAATACCGCCGAGTGTAGATACAATAACTATCATTTGAAAATGGAAAACTAGTCGCTACACCAACTTTTGGTTGTGAGTAAACATAAATAAGTTACCGATACCCCAAACAACACCCTGGTATTAAATTCCATAGTGTACTTTTAACTGATGTTTCATGTTTAGCTGATAGTATTAAACCACCAATAGCCATACCTATAGATTGGAAGAATAAAGCATTCATTCCATCTACGCCGAATATTTGTGCTACTACTACGTAGACAACATAACCTACAGTAGATATTAAAAGGATAGGCACGCTTTACCAAAGTTTTTTTCTTTCAGATGCTTCATTTTTACCTTTAATAGATGTTAACGCAATACCAATAACAAGTAATACCATAGCGACAAGACCTAATGTAACTTGCACGCCTGTGCTCCATTCACCTAAGAAAATGGCACTAAATAACGTTGTACCAACTAACTGTAATCCTGTTGAAATAGGCATTGTTTTTGAAACACCTATAAGACTTACAGATTTTAATTGATATCCTTGGCCTAATGCCCAGAATGCACCAGAAAAAAAACGACAATAATGATCGTAAGATCATCAAATTTAGCATTTACCTGTAAGTAATAAGATAATACCGATGATTAATGCACCAAAGTTTGCCCCTAATCTGATTATAAGGACCTCCACCTACAAGAACATTAATTAAAACTACACTACCCCAGAATAACGCAGGTAATAAAGCAATTAATAAACCTACTTTTACTCACTCACTCTCTATTTGTTTTTCTCCCCTTTTAAAACAATCACCAACAATTGTTACAAACATTCTTCTAAAGCAAACATTATTTTAGTAAAAGTATAGTTTATAATTTGCAATAATTTTTTATAATTTAAAATGTAAAAAGAGAGTAATGTGGTTTTATTACCCTCTTTTTTCGAAATCAAAAATTCTTAATATAATTTTAGTAATATATTTTAGAGATGAGCAGCAACGTATTTGAATTCTTATATTCATAATTAATATAAAAACCTAATTCATTAAATCGTTCTACTAGTGTGGGGTTTTTATTTGATTTTGACATATGTTTTATTTATAGTAATTAGAAAATGCAAAGTTTATGCGTGTGATAATAATCAAATGCGATTCCCATAAATCTAAGTCTGTATGAGAAGAAAAATACTTAATTTCAGCAATTTTAGTATTTTCATATTTTTGTAAGTATAAGTAGCCTTTTAGAAGACCTTCAGACATAAAAACAAAAAGTTTTATGTTGCTCATAAAAAAAGGGGGGGAATTAACAATTTCGTCGGGGGGGTTCATTACATCGTGTTTAAATGTGTGCTCATGTAACTTTTTGAAGGTACGAATAATAAGCTGGAATGATAGTCCTGTTATGTTTTGGATATTATCGACAGTAACCAATGTCCTGTGTTGATATTTAAATGGATAGTCTGTGAATCATATGATGATTGGATTGATTTCATAAAAGATGAATAATTTTGTTCGTTTTCTTCAAAGGAAAAATTAAAGGTCGCTGTGTCAGGTTTGCTTGCCGCCATAGCTTCAAATAAAATTTAAATGACTCAGTAGTTAATTTTTTATCTTTATCAAATGAAAGGTCCAATAACTTTATACTTATTACTTCATATGTAAATGCGAAGATAAGCATGACGTTTTCATTTTCTTCAATTGATTTGAGCAAATTACACCAGGATGTCCTATAGCTTGTTTTTATGGTAGCTTCAACATTTTCGTGTGCTTGTGGTAAATTTTATTATAGATAAGATGCGATATTGGTAATCAGGTTTATTAATAAACTTTACAATTTGATCATAATTATTTTAACTGAATAATTTTCATAACTATACCTCCATAGAATGATCGCTTAAGTTAATTATAAGAACTTTTTTGAATAAATGGGAAGTTTTGATGTGCTACAGACATGTTACAAATGTTTAGTATATTTGAATTTGGGAAAAGGGCGAAATTATGAAATCATTTAATTATAGCTGAGAAACCTTCAGTAGGGAGAGACATTGCAAATAGCTTATATCAACGAAAAACGAGTAATGGCTACTTTGGGGAAAATAATCAACTATATTGTCACATGGGGAGTAGGGGGCCCTTGTAACTAATGCAACACCAGAACAATAGATAAGAATTAAAAAGAATGGAGACTTAATGATTTACCAATCATACCCAAATAAAATGAAGACAGTTGTGATTAGTAAGACCTAGAAAACAATTCTCGACTGTTCAGTCATTGATTAATAAAAAAATGTGAAGGAATATTATTATTTGCAACCGATGCTGGAAGATGAGGGCGAACTAGTTGCGCGTTGTTTGATTTTAGATAAATCTTCACCATAAAAAAAGCCGATAAAAAGGGTTTATGGATAAGTTACAGTAACTCACAAGGCAATTAGAAGACGTTTTAGCAAACTTCAAGATGGATCGGTAAAGTTCAATAATTTATACTATGCATGCGTTAGCGAGAAGTGAAGCAAATTGGATTGTAGTATTTTTGCTACGAGAGCATCTAACTACTAAGTATGATGCGCAATGTCCCACTAGGACGAGTTCAAACACCAACAATACAGTTAGTCCAAATGAGACAGAATGAGATTAAACAGTTTGAACCGAAGACATACTATACAATGTCAATTGATGCAGGAGGATTAACTTTTCAATGTACTAAGCCACAGTCTCATGAAGATAAATCAGTTTTTGAAAGCATAGAATGATAAAAATTTTAAAGACTGTATAGCTCAAATTGAAACAATAATAAAATCACATAAAAACGCTTCCCTCAACAATTATATCGTCTGAACTGATCTTCAGCAAGATGCATTTAAACGTTTCCACTTAGACCTAAAGAGACAATTGAAATACGCTTCAAACAGTATATGAACGTCAAAAATTGGTTTACGTACCCGCGTACTGATTCTAAAATTTTCTAACCCATGAT
>JAIWJD010000077.1:0-36414 GCA_022818045.1 Neotoxoptera formosana | reverse complement strand
GGGCCCCGGGGCCCCCCCCCCGGGCAAACCCGCGCGCCGCGGGGCGCCGGCGCGCCGCGCGCCGCGACGGCGCGCGCCGGACGCGCCGGACGCGACCGCCCGCGCCGCCGGCCCCCGCGCCCGCCCCCGCCGCGCCCGGCCCGACCCCCGACGCGCGCGCCCGCGCGCCCCCCCCCCGCGCGCGCGCGGGCCCGCGCGGGCGCCGCGCCGCGACGCCGCCCCCCCGGACCCGCGCCGCGCGCGGCCCGACCCGGCCCGCCGCCGCGCGCCGGCGCCGGCCCGGCCCCCCCCCGGGGCCCCCGCCCCGCGGCGGAGACGCCGCCCGCGCCCGAACCCCCGGCGCCGCCGACCCGCGCCCGCCCCCCGCGCCCCCGCCCCCCGGCGACGCGCGCGCGCGCCCCGGGGCCCGCGCCCGCCCGCGCGCCCCGCGCCCCCCCGGGCCCCGCCCGCCGCGCGCGCGCAAACCGCCCGCGCCGCCGCCGCGAACCGGCCCCCGCGCGCCCCGCGCGCGCGCCCCGCCCCGGCGCGACGCCGCCGCCCGCGCGGGGGCCCGACCCCCCCCGGCCCGGGGGGGGGGCCCCGATCCCCGCGACCCCCGCCCGCGCGCCGACCCCCGCCCCACGCCCGGAGACGCCGACCCGCGGGGCGCGCGCGCCCCGCCGCCCGGGGCCCCCCGGGCGCGCGCGCCGCGGCCGCCCGCCGACCCGCCGCGCCCCGCGACCGCGCCCGCCCGGCCCCGCCGCCCGCGACGCGCCGCGCCCCCGGGGGGCCCCGGGGCCCGCCCCGCCGCGACGCCCGCCGCCGCGGCGCCGACCCCGCGCCGCCGCGCCCCGCGCCCCCCGGCAAAGGGCCCGCCCGCGCCCCCCCGCGCGGCCCCGCGCCCCCCCCCCCGCCCCCCCCGCGGCGCGCCCCCGCGCGCGCGGAACGCCCACCGCGGGGCGGCCGCCGCGCGCGCCGCCCGCCGCGCGCGCGCCGCGCCCGCCCGCGCCGCCCGCGCGCGCCCCCCGAATACGACGCCGGATCGCCGACCCGAACCGCGCCGACGCCGAATACGAACGACGACGCGCGCGCGCCCGACGCGCGTCGAAGTCGAACCGCCCCCGAACGCGACGCCCCCCGCGCCGACCCTGCGCCGCGAAACGATACGAAACCCGCGAACGACGCGAAAACGCGAACGCCGCCCGTCGCCGACGCGCGCGCCCGCGACCCGCCGCACGCGCGATCGCGAAACGCGCCGCAACGGAATCGACGACACGCGCCCCGACGAATACGCGCGGACCACGCGAACGCCGGGAAACGAACGCGCGAACCGCCCGCGCGACGAGCGAACGCCGTCCGACCGCGAGCCGACGCCGCGCCGACCGCGACCGTCACGTTACCGACCGCGCGCGCGCGCGACGACCGACGAACCCGACGAAACGCCCCGAACCACCGCCGAAAACGCGTACGCCGACGCCGCCGACCGACGATCGCGAATACCCGCACGCCCGACTAACCGCGATACCGCGATCAGAAATAATCGAACAGAAAAAACGAACCCCGAAACGCCCGACGTCCGAAAAATAAAAATTCTGATCCCGAACGAGCGACAGCCCCGACCGAACCGC
The DNA here is from genome assembly GCA_022818045.1 of Neotoxoptera formosana. Taxonomy (NCBI): domain Eukaryota; kingdom Metazoa; phylum Arthropoda; class Insecta; order Hemiptera; family Aphididae; genus Neotoxoptera; species Neotoxoptera formosana. The sequence continues at coordinate 34,807 of JAIWJD010000077.1, read as the reverse complement.
CGAAATCGCCGTCGTCCGAGTAAACGCGCCCCGCCCGCGACGACGACGACGCCCGCGATACCGACCGACGACGCCCCGATAACGAAGCGACGTCGAATCGATTCGATGACGCGATTAAGTACGGGAACCCCGCGGCGATCGTCGATCGCAGCCGCGCCCGACGATAACCCAGGCAAACCGGCGCCGACGCCGCGACCGCGACGCGACCGCCGAACCGACGCCCGAAACGAACCCGAACGAAAAAACGAAGACCGCGCCGACGACGACCGCGACGCGAACCCCCCCGAACCGCAGAACGCGACACGACGTACGCGCCGAATCGACCGAACCGACGAACCGCGAACGACCGCGAACGCAACGACTGCGTCCCGAAACGAAACCGGAAACCACCGCGTGACGCGACGATCCCGCCGCGCGCGCCCGCCCGCCGTCCGCCGCACGTCTCCCCAACCCGATTCCGAACGAACGCGCGAAAAAAACGCGAAACGAAAACCCGCCAGAAACCGGCAAATACACCGAACGCGCGACGCACCGAACCCCGTCCCGCGCGTCGACCGAGCCGACGACGCGAAGCGACCCGCTCGAACAGCCGGCGACGACGAAACGACGATACGCGGCGCGAACCGATGTCCGCGAACCCGCGACGCCCGCCCCGCGCGAATCGCCCCGAACGCCGACGTCGACGAAAAACGACGCCGTCCGCGCGCGCGACCGCCGCCGAGACGCGCCGACGATATACGCGCGACAGACCGCTACCCCCGACGGGAACGACGCGCGCCGCCGAGCCGCCGCGGGAAAACGTCACGTCCGATACGGCTCGATCGAAGAACGTCCCGAACCCCGACGCGTCGAACCGGCCGGCACGATCGACCGACCGCCACGAAGGATCCCGCGCGCCGAAATCCCGAACGCGCACAGAATCGCCGCCGGCCCGACGCGCAAAACAGCCGCCGAACGCGCCCCGCGCCGTAAAAAAAAACGCCCGCGCGAACCGAACGCGCCGAAAATTTGCGAACGCCGAAACGACGACCCGAACGCGCGCCGAACGCGCGACGCACTGACGACGAAACGCCGCCGTCCGATCGGCGGCGTCCGAATGACCGAACGCCGCGAACGGCCGCGATTAACGACGCGCACGACCCGCGAAACCCGTCCCGCCGCCGATTCGACCGACGCGCTCCGCGACGACGCCTCGACCGTTCGACCGCCGCAAAACGATAACGACAGAGCGCCGAGAACGCGACGCGAACGCGCGAAACCGATATCGACGCTCGACGAAACGCGTGCTGACCGCCGATTAACGCCGCCGCGACGAAGACGTCGGAACCGAACGAAAAAATCCGACCCGCCGTCCGACGCGCTCGAACGAACGCGAAATAACACCCGGATCCCGCGAAAAGAACCGCGACGCGCGCGCCCCCGAAGCGCGATAAACAGCCGCCGCGCGCCGACGAATCGACGCCGAACGATAAAATAACGATCGCGCGAGCGACGACGCCGTACGCCGCGCGATAAAAACGAACCCGCGAACCGCCGCGACCGCGATAGCGCGAACCGACACACCACCAGAACTCCGACCGCGCCCCGACGCCGACCGCCCGACCGCGAACGCGATCGACGTCCGCGCGCCGAACCGCCCGACGCGCCCCGCGCGAATCTACCGCGACCGAACGCGAAACCGCGAACACGAGACCGAACGGCGACCGAAACGGACTGAAACGACGCCGCGCACGAACCCGAAAAACGCCGATCCCGACGACGCGACCCGATCGATACGACGCGCCGCACACCCGAAAACCGCGCGAACGACGCGAACCGCAGAAACTCCCGTCGCGGCGAAGCGAACAACGACCGAACCGAACCGAACGCCGCTCGAACGATCCCGACGCGCCGCGCGAAAACCCGCCGCCGCCCTAATCTCGAAACGCACCCGATTATAAAAATTTCCGCGCGAAAATCTGCGCCGCTCGCGCGACCGACGACGACGTCGCACGAAACTCCGCGACGCTCCCGAACGCCGAACGCGTGACCGCGAACCCCGCCCGCGACCGCGACGACGCGCCGACGCCGAAAACCGGCGCGCCCTGCGAACGACGCGACGCGCGACCCGACGCGCCCGCGCGCGAATAACACGCGCCGAATAAAAATCCGACGCGCGACGAAAACCACGACCCGCGATAAAACCCCCGACGACCGACGATACGCGACGCCGAATCGACCGACGACGACGACCGAAACCGGAAAATCGCGACCACGAATTACGTCGCCGAACGAAACGATCGACGCCCGCGAACCGCCGAAAGCGATCCGGACCCGACGCGCGAGAATCCGAACGACGCCTCGAATACGCGCGGCGCGACGCGATCGCGCGCGAACGACGCGAACGCGCGACGCGCCGCCCCCCCGCTCGCGAAATCGCGACGGCGTAAACCCGCCCCGATCGCGCGCCGCCCGCGCTCGACCCGCGCCGCGCGACGCGAAGCGCCCGAAAACGACGTACGGCGGCCCGCAAATCGCCCGTAACGGCGAGCGCGACCGCCGATGCGCCGACGCCGATAAAACCGCGCGCCGACGAAACCCGTAAAACGACGATACGAACGCACCGCGAACGACGAAACCGCGACCGCGATACGCACGCGCGAACCGCAGCGCGCGACGAAGCGAACCCCGACCACGCCGCGCGACGACGCAGACGCAGCACGCGGCACCGAACACCGCGGATCGCCACGAACCCCGATCGCGACCGCCGCGATAACCCGACCGATCGCCCCGCCCGAACCGCGAACCACGACGCGAATACGCGCGCCCGCGATCGTCGGCCGACGCGCGAACGCGACGAATAGAAACGTCACGCACCCGCGCGCCAACCGACGACGAAGCGCCTGACGGATACGCGCCGAACCACCGAGACGACGCGAACCGAGCGAACGACCCGCCGAAAAAACCGTACGCCGACGAAACGACCGCCGCGTACCGCGCCCGACCGCCGACCGACCCGGGAAAAAAAAAAAAACGATAACCGACCGAAAAACCGAGCGAACCGATCGAAAAAGCAGACGAACGCGCAGCAATACGCGGCGCGACCCACCTCGCCGTCGTATTTCCCCCGCCACGCGTACCGCGAAACGAACGCGCGCGCCCGACGCCACGAACCGCGACGCGCCGCCGCCCCCGAAATCGCGACCGACCGCCGATCCCGAACGCCGACGACGCGAAACTCCCCAGACGCCGACACCTCGCGAAAACGCGACGCGAAAAACGCGCCGCCGCCGAACACGCCGACCGCCGAACAGCTCGAACGCCGCGCGATAATGTCCCGACGGCCCCGACGAAAACGCGGACGAAACAGACCGCCGGACCCGCGCCCCCCGGCCGCGAAAACGCGATCCGCGACCGCGCCACGACAAAACACCCGAATCCCGAAACGACGAAACCGCCGACGCGCGAACGACGCGCCGCCGCGGCGACACCCGCGCGACAGACGAACGCTGCGCGATGACCCCCGCGCGCCCGCCCGCACGCCGATACGAACTACGCCGACCCGTAAACGAGTCGCGGCCGAAACGCAAGCAGAAAGACGACGCGACGAACGCGACCCCCGCCGCGTCGCGACCACCCGACGACGCGTACGAATCGCGCACGCCGCGCCGCACGTAATACGACCCCGACGACACGTCGCCCGCGTTAAACGCGCCCCGCCGCGACGCCGCCGGCCGCAGCTCGATCGCCGCGTCCGCCGATATACCGCGCACCGACCGACGCGCGCCCGCCGAATATACGCCCGTACGCACAAACCAATCGACCCGACCCCGCCGCGCCGAACGACGACCCGAAAAACGACGAATAACGATAACACCCGCCGGATAGAACCGACGAATATCCCTCCGCCGCGAACGAAAACGAGAAAACCGCGACGCGACTCCGCCCACGGCCGACCACGCGTCCGAAAACGAACCCCGAAACGACGCACGCGACACCCGAACGCACGCGAATCGTCGAACGAACGCGCCGACGCGACGAATCCGCGACGCCGACGCGACCGAAACCCGAATACCCGCGAACGACCCCACGCGCCGAAAACCCGACGCGCGCACGGTCACGCCGAATTACGAACGATTCGACGAAACGATACGCGAACCCGAATCGACCGCGCGACCCGACGCGCAGATAACGCGATACCGCGCCGCCCGCGCGAAGAACGAGATCGAAACGACAGACGACGTCGACCGATAAAACGCCGACTCCCCCCGACACGACGAACGACCAGAACCCGCGCGCAGAGCGACACGCCGCGCGAACGACACCGATCCGCGACCCCGCCGACCGAAACCGACGCCCGAAAAACAATAAATCCCCGACCGCGCAGCCGACCGGTCCGAATCCGCGAGATACGACACGACGAAAAAAACCGCGTCGAATCCGCTCGCACGACCGCGACCGAACCGCCGATACGAACGGTGCGAACGAACGACCACGAACGCGACCCCCGCCGCGAAAAGCGACGCCGAACCGCCCCGAATTGCGACGACGCGCGACCCGACGAACCCCCACGACGACACGCGACGCGATCGACGCACGACGATAAACCGAAGCGCCGCGCCCGATTCCGCGCGCCCGATGACGCGGAGAAACGACGACGGCGACGAACCCGCGCGCACGCGCGCGCGCCTGCCGAACCGCAGAACCGCCGCCACGCTCGAACCGAAGTCGATCCCGAACCCACCGCGACGACGAAAAAACGACGACCGCGCCGCGCGCGAAATCGTCGATCGACGCGATCGACGACCCGCCGATCCGCGCGCCGCGACGACAGAACCCCGCGACGCCCCCCGCGCGACGAAGCGACGCGACGACGCCGCCCGCAGCGCCGACGCACGCCGCGCCGACGCGCGACGACGCCCCGCGAAAACGATCGCGATCGTTCGCGAAATCGGACCGATCCACGCCGTCGCGACGCCGCGACGTTCGACCCCGCCCGAAATCGCCCCGCGCGAAGACGTAATAAACGACGACCCAGCCGACTCGACCGCGAAATCGATCCCAACGAACCCCGAAACCGCGAAACGCGCCGGCCGCGATCGCCCGAACCGAAACGCGACGTCGCCCCCCGAACGCGCGGTACGCGTCTGCGACCGATAACCCGCCGCGACCCGACGCGCGCCGAAACCCGGATCCGTCAGACGGCGCGACGCGCGCCGAAAACGCCCGCGACGTCGAAAACGCGAATTTACGAATCGACCGCGCCCGCACGACTCCCCCGTCTCGTATCGCGAAACCCGACCGACGCGATACGTCCCCCGCGAATCGACGAACGACCGCCGCCGAACGCGAACGCGAACAGCCGCCCCGCCGACGCGCCGCCCGCCGACGATCCGACGCACGCGCCGAAACGCGACCGACGATAGCCGCGCGACGCGCACGTTAACGTTCGATAAAACGCGCACACGACGTACGATCCCGAAACGACCGCCGCGCCCGCGCGTCGCTCGAACCGACGTAATCGGACCGCCCGCGACGACGACACGATTACCCGCCGAAAACGTAAACCGAACCGCGCGGCCGAAACGCGCGATAAACGCGCCGAACGACCGCCGCGCGCCGGATACCGAACGACCCGCCAGATCCGTAAACGCCGACGCGACGACGAACCGCGACGATCCACCGGCCGAATATCGAATCGACGCGAACCGCGACGACGTAACGACCGATCGACGCGCGAACGCGGCCGAACACGGACCGCGCGCGTTCACCGCGCCGACGACGACGCGCGCGCGGACGCAAACGCGCGCGCGCCGCCGACAGATACGCGCACCCGCGCGCGCGCGCGAACCCAGCCGCCGAATCCGTCGCGCACCTCGAAAAACCGCGCGCGAAACGAAATACCCCGCGACCCGCGCGCGCAGAAACGCCGACCCGCGCGCGACGACGCCGCGAAACCGAATACGAGCGAAAAATAAACCCGAAACTCCGCTTCGCCCGACGAATAACGCGCGCCGCGAACGGAACCGCACGCGCCGAACCGCCCGCGCGACGCGGAATCGCGCGACGCCGACCCGCGCGACCGCGCGACGACGCCCGGCCGACTCGCGCCCGCGCGCGCGCGCGCGGGACGCGCGCGACGCGCGGACCCCGACGACCGTCGCCCCGAACGACGACCGACCGCGGCCCCCGACGCGCGCGGTACGCCGACCGACCGCTGCGCGCGACCCCGGCGGCGACCGCGCGGGCAGCCGCGAAGACGCACGACAGCCGCCCCGCGCGACCCCGCCTCGCCGCGGCCGTCGCGCGCCGCGCCGCGCGCCCGACGACGCGACAGGGAGCCGGCGCCCCCACGCGGACGCGACGGCGACGCGCGCGCCCACGAACCCCCGCGACGCGCGCCGCGCGCGCGATCCGGCCGACCCCCCGACGACCGCGTCCTGCTCCGCGACTGGCGTCGCGTCGGCGACGCCCCGCGCGCGCTCAGCGAACGACGCCGCGCCCGGCCGGAACCGACGCGCGCGCCCGCCGACGCGACCCGCCGACGAACCCGCGCGCCGCGTCGGCGCGCGCCCGATGGCGACGCGGGATACAGCGTCGAGAGCGCGGGCGGCGCGCGACCCGCCGCACGCCCGACGCCGCGGCGACCGCGTCCGACGGCGCGCGCGCGCCCGTCCGAACGCCGACGACGGACGCGCGGCGCGACCGCGCCGCCGCCCGAGCGACGACCGTCCGGACCAGACAGCGACCGCGACGCGCGCCCCGCCGCGCCCGCCGGCGCGAACGACCGCAGGACGCGGACTGAGAACGCGCGCGACGACGACGAGCTCGCGGCCCCGCCCCGACGACCTGCGCGACGAGCGCCCCGACCCCGGCGCGCGGGGCGCGGACGTCCCGACGCGCCGGCGCCCCCGCGGAACTCCGCGCGACCCCGTCGCCCCGACCAGCGCGCGACGCGCGACCGGTCCTGCGAACGAGCCCCGGACGACCGGACGGACCGGCGCGCGCGCCGACCGGTCGCGCCCGTGCGACCCCCGACGCGGACGCGCGACGCGCGCGACGACGCCCGATCGCGATGACCGCGCGGCGACGACGACCGCGCGACCGCGCCCGACGCGCGCGAGACCGCCCCGACTCCCCGCACCGCCGCCCCGCGTCAGACGCAGCGACGCAGAACCGCGACCCGCCGCGCGCGACCGACGGATACCGACCGACGACGCGCGACCCGACGAACGACCGCCGGTCGCGCCGCCCGCGAATCCCGGCGACGACACCGACGAACGCACGACCGACCCGGCACGACGCCCGCGACCAGCGAACCCCGACGCGCGCGCGCGCGACGGACGCGACCGCGCGACGGATACCGCGTCGCGTCCGACGCGACGAACCGAACGACGACGCGCGACCGAACCGCGCGCGACGCCGACGCGACCCCGCCCCAGACGCGCCGCGCGGAGCGCCCGGCGACGACGCCGCCGACCAGACGCGGCCGAACGCCCCGGGGGGGGACGAAGCCGACGACGGCTCGCTCCAGGGACCGACGACCGACGCCGAGACCGGCGCCGACGAGCCCCGCCGCAGACGACACGCGGACCAGTCGGACGCCGACCCCCGGCGACCGGACGCGCGACCGCCTGCGACCCGACGAATCCCGACGTACGCGACGCCGCCACCGCGGCCTCCCGCGGCCCCCGCCGACGCGCGGCGCGCGCGGACGACGACCGCGCGGCCGGACGCGACTGCCGGCCGACGCCCGACTGACGACTGCCGCCGACGACGGACCGTCGCCGCCCGGACGCGCGAATCGCACGCCGCCGCCCGACGCGCCGAATCCACGCGCACCGCGCGGCCCGCGCGGCGACCCCACAGGACCCGACCGGACCGACCGCGCTGCGCGACGAACCCCCGACGTCAGCGATCGACCCCGGGACGCGACGCGGGAACGCGCCCGACGACGACGCGAAGATCGACCCCCGACGACCTGACCCCGCCGCGACCCCGACCGACGACGCGGGGCGACGAGCGGACGCGGGAAGCCGACGCGCCCGCGCGCCCCGCGCGAGCCGCGACGCGACGCCGACCGACGGCGCGCCGCCGCCGACGCGCGACGACGCCTCGGCCGTCGCGCCGCGCGACCCCTGAGCTGAACCCGGACTGACGACGCCGCGGACGACGCGCGACCCGACGCGACGTCCGCGACGACGACGCGGACTGACCCGACGATCACGACGACCGCGCGCGGCCCGCGGACGCCGGACGACACGGCCGACGCTCGGAGCCCGCGCGCCGGCTCCACGAATCAGACCGCAGGCGACCGAGCAGCGGAACGACTCGACGGCCCGCCCGCGGCACGACGCGCGGACGACCCGACGCGCGGCCGCCGGCCCCTAGCGCCCCTCTGCGCGCGCGCGCAGCCGACCGACCCCGACGCGACCCCGCGTGACGACGCCGCGACGACGAACCGTGCAGCGACGGACCGCCCCAGTAACGACGCCCGCGTTCGCCTCCGCGACGCGACCGACCGACCGCTCCGACGACGGCGCCCGCCGCGCGCGCGACTCAGCGGACGGCGATCCGACGGGCGCCGTCGCGGCCGACGAGCCGACGCGAACGCGCGACGACGCCCGACGCCGCGACCCGCGACGACGCCGACCGGCCCTCCGCGCCGCGCCGCCTGACGCGGGCGCCGCCGGCGGCCGCGCGAACGCGCGACGACCCCCCGCGGCGACGAACGACACTGACCGGCCGAACAAGACGACCGCGACCGGACCTGCCCGACGCCCCGCGCCTCCCCCCCGACTGCCCCGCGCGCCCGACGCAGACCGCGACCGCGCCCGCGACCGAGCCCGCCCCGACGGCCACCGCGCCGCGCGGCGGACGCCGCGAGCTCGATCGACCGGCCGTAACCGCCGACGCGTCCCGCGCCGCGACGCCGCCGGCGCGCGCGTTCCGCGCGCGAACGCGATCCGACGCCCGCGGCCGACGAGCGCCGACCTGCGAGCGGGACCGCCGACCGCGTACCCCGACCCGCGTCGTACGCCGAACGACGACCGGACGCGGGGCGCGACGACGCGCGGACGATCGCGCCCGACGCGACGGCGCCCGCGCGGCTGGACGACGCGCACGGCGCGCCGCCCGCGGACGCCGACGCGACGATCGCGCGCGAACCGAACCCGCCGACGCGGCGAGAGCGCGACCGCGCCGACGACGACCGCGAACCCCGCCGCGCCGACCGACCGACTGCGCCGGGCGCCGACGCGCGCGACCTACGCGCCCGCGCCGCGACCCCGGACCGCCGGCGCCGAACCCGACCAGCGCGCGCGCGATCGAACACGCGCCGACGCGCCGCGACCGGACCAGACCGCGGCGCCCGACGCTCGGCCGACCCGCTACGACCGGCGAACCGACCCGCGCCGAGCGTCGGGACGACCCGACGACCGACGGCGACGCGACGCCCGCGACGTGCGCCGCGAACGACTGCCGGCCGACGCGAACCGAGACGACCGACGCCACGATCGCGCGTCGGACGCGACGGAACCCGCGCGACGCCGACCCGAACGCGCCGCGCGCCGACGCCCGGCGACCGGGCGAACCGCGACGCCCGCGCGCGACGCGCCAGGCGCTGCAGCGCCGCGTCGCGCGCGACGACGAAAGCCGACGAACGCGACCGGCGCGACGACGACGCACCGACGACCGACGACTGCGCAGACGCCGAACGACCGCGTCCGACCGCGGACGCGACCGGACGCGCGCCTGGCCTCGACCCCGGCCCCGCCGACGACCGCCGCGCAGCGCGCCGACGACGACGCGGCGGCGCCGCGCTGGCCCGGACCGCGCGCCGCGCGAACGACGACCGACGCTGGCGACGACGCCCGCGCGACCGCGCCGGACGGACGGACGACGCGCGAACGCGCCGCGACGCGCGCGCCGCGCGCGCCGCCGACCCGACAGTACGCGAGCGCCGCGCGGCGCGGCCGTACGCACCCCGGCAGCGCGCGCGCCGGCCCGGCGCCCGGACGCGGACCCAGCGAGCCGACGAGCGCGCCGACGCGCTCCCCGACGACGCGCCCCCGCGCGAACAGAGGAACCGAACGACCGACGCCGCGCCGGCGCCCCGACCGACGCGACGACGCTCCGCGCGACGCCGCCTCGCCGAGACGCGACCGGCGACGCCGCGACGTCGCGCGACGACCGAAGCGCCCGACGCGCGCACGCGCGCCGACGCCCGGCCGACTCCGCGCGACGCCGTGACGACCCCCCGATTCGCCGCGACGGCCGGCCGGTACCGCGCGACTCGACGAGCGCGCGACCGCGCGACGACGACCCGTAGTCGACTGCCCCGCCGCGCGAACGGGTCGGCCCCCGCCGGACCGACGACCGCGCCGACGACGCGAGACGCGCGCGACGTCGACCCCGGCGCGTACGCGCACGAACGCGACGCGACGCGGCGCGACCGGACCCGACGCTGGCGCCCGACGACCCCGCGCCGCACCGGACCGACCCCCAGAGGCGCGCCGCGACGACGCCCGCCCGCGACGGCGCCTCCCCGGCCGAACTTCGCCGACGCGGCCGAAACCGCGAATCGAGAAGACGCTGTCGCGCCGCGTCGACGCGACAGCCGAACGACCGCGCGACCGCCGCGACGACCGCTCCGGGGCCGCCTGATCGCGCGCAGCGCCGGACGAACGGACGCGCGCGCACCGGCCGCCGACGCGGACGCCGCGACAGCCGCGACGCGACCGCCTGGACGACGACGGACCCCCCCGCGCGCGAACCCGACCGACGACGACCCCCCCCCGCGGCGCGCGACCGCGCGCCGCGCGGGCCGAACGACGGCGACGACGAGCCGCGCGCGCGCCGCCCCCGCCGCGCCCGCGCCGAGACGAGCGACGGACGCGACGCGACCGCGCCCGACCCGACGCCGACGCCGACCCCGCGACCGCCGCGCGCGACGCGCGGCCCCGCGAGCCGACGACCGCGCGCGTCGGCCACGCGACGGCGCCGCGCCGGACCGACCGGCGCCCGCAGCCGCGACGACGCGCCGCGCCTGCGACCTCGTCGACGCGACGCGAGCGACGCGGCGAGACCAGGCGGTCGCGACCCCGATCGCGTCCCGCGTCGAGCGCGGCCGCGCGCGCCCGGACCCCGAAGGCGCGACCGCGCGAACGCGACGCCGACCCCGACGAACGGCCGCGGCGACGAGCGACTGGCGACGCGCGTCCGACCGACGCCGACGACACGCGCGCCGCGCGCCGACGAACCCGGACCGCCGACCCGCCGACGACGCGCGACTCCGCGACCCGCGCCCGACGAACCGCCCGCGGCTCGACGCGACGCCGACCGACGACGCCCCGCCGCGGTCGAACGCGGACCGCGCCGCGCCGACGCGACACGCGCGACGCCGACGACGCGACGCCCGCTGCGCCCCGACGCCGCGCGCTGGGACGCGACAGCCCCGACCGGACTCGACAGCCGGACGACGCCGCCCCGCGTCGTCCCGCTGACCCCCACGCGCCGCGCCGCCCGCCTGGAGCCTGACCACGATACGCTCGGCGAACCCGACCGCGCGCGCGACGCGAATCGTCCTGACCTGAGCGGGCCGCTCCTCGGCGAACGACGACGCGCGCGACGCGCGACCCCCGCGCGACGCCCGACGGCGCCCCCTCCGCGCGTGCCCCGACCGCGAGCACCGACCGGCGAGGCGACAGTTGCGCTCCGACCGCGCCGCAGACGCGCGCCGGGTTTTTCGCGACGCGCGCGCGACGCGGTCCCCGCGGCGCGCCGCCCGGCCCGCGAGAGAGCGACGCGACGCAGCCGACCGCGCGCCCCCCGCCGGCGCGCGCGACGCCGCCCGCGCCGGCGACCGCGAATCCGGCCGCGCGACGACGTGGACGCCGAACGACCGTACGACGCCCGGACCGGCGCGCGCGCCCGGACCCCCGCCGACCCCGAGCCGCCGCGCGGAACCGGCCCGACGCGAACGAACGCCGCGACGCGACGCCGACCGCGGAACGCGTTCCACGCGCAACGACAGCGCGCCGCGCGGCGACCCGCCCGCCGCGACCCCGGCGACCGCTGGGACGCGACCGCGACGCGACGCTCGCGCGACCGCGACCGGCGCCCGACGACGACTGACGACCGACGCCGCCCGGACGGCCGCGACTGGAACGACGCGGCGACGCGCGCGATCGAGCCCGACCGACGACGCGAGCGCAGCGGCCGCGACGCCCTCGCGACCCGGCGAGCCCTCGCCGACGGACTGATCCGAACGACCGCGCCAGACGTCAAGCCCCCGCCGCGCCGACCGGCGCCGCGCGACGACGCGCGCGACGCCGACGTCGACGGACGACGCGACCGACGAAACGACCGAAGCCCGCGCGACGCGCCCCCGACCGCGCGCGACGGTCCGAGACGACGACCGACGGAGCGCCGGCCGAGACGGGGACCGACGAACGAGCGACGAATGCGACCCGACCGGACGCGCTGACGTACCGACGATACGACCCCCGCGACGCGCCCCCCCCCCCCCCCCCCCCCGACAGCGCCAGAGCGCCACCCGCCGGACGCGACGACAGACGGACGCCGCCGCGCGACGTGCGGCGCCGCGTACGCGCGCACGACGACGCCCCGACCGAGCGACGCGAACGCGCGACTGCGGACGCTCCCCGACAGGCGCGGAGCCGACCGGACCGCGCGACCGCGCGCGCCCGCGCGACCCCGCGCCCGCGCCCGCGACCGTCGCCCGCGCGCCGCGCCCGACGACGCCGTCCCGACGCGATCCCGACGACGCGCTGGTGACGACCGAATGCGTCGCGACGCCGACGCGCGCCGGCCGCGCCCGCCGCCGCCCGGCCGCGCGCGACGCGCCGGGACGACCCGGCCGCGGGACGCGAGACGGATACGAACCGCGACGCGACCGACGCGACGCGCGCGGCCGAACGCGACACGCCCAAGCGCCGCCGCCGCCCCCCGACGCGCACCGGCTCGCGACCGCGGACGCGAACCGAACGAACGACGACGCGACGCGAAACCGACGGATGCGGACCCGCCCGGCGGCGGACCGGGCGAACCCGCCCGCCGAGCGACGCCCGACCGACGCGCGCCGACCTCGCGGACCACGAACCGCGGCCACGAACGTGACCCCGCAGACGACGCGACCGGACGCCCGCGCTCGCCCGGCGCGCGTCCCCGACGCGACCGGCCCGGACGGCGCACGACCGCGCGTGGGGGGGCCGCAGACGGACGGCGCGCGGACGCGACCGCGCCTGAACGGAATCCCGTGACGGACGTATCCTCGACGCGCGCCGGCGCCCGCGACCGCCCGGCGGGCCGACCCGCCGCTCCGACCGACCGCGACGGACGACCGCGGCCCGCGCGACCGACCGCCGACGCGACGACGGCCCGCGAACCTCGCGCGACGACGCCGACTCCAGACGGCCGTACGCGACGCGCGAAGACGTCAGGCGCGCCCCCGCGCGACACGCGACGCGGACGTAAACGCGGCCAGACAGCCGCCGACCGCCCGCGGACCGACGGCGCCGCGCGCGCGACGCGCACCGCCGACGACCGCCACGCCTCGCGCGACCCCGGAACGACGCCCGGACGCGCGACGACAGGCGCCCGATCACGTCCGACGCGGCGCCGCCGACGCGACGCCGCGAGGGCCGACCAACGCCGGCACGTTAGCCGACGACGCCGCGCGAGACGACGCCGCTGCCGCCGACGCGCCGGTCGCGCGCGCCCCGACGGCGAACGCCGCACGCGAAGGGCTCGCCGGACGCGGTCGCTCCGACGGACCCGACCGAATCGCGAAACCGACCGGCGGCGCGCCGAGCGAGCCGCCGCGCGCAGCGCGGACCGCGAACGCGCCGCGACCGACGCCGCGCGGCCCGACGTGCGCGCGACGCGTCGCCGACGCCTTCGTGCCCGACCCCCGGCGCCGACGGACGACCGTCGACCGAACCGCGACCGGCCGCGCGCGACGCGCGACAGCCGACGCGCACACGCCATGGGCGGACGGCCCCGAAGGACCCGCCCGCGCGCGAACCGGCGCACGAACGCGTCGCCGACGACAGACCCCAGACGAACGCCCAAGTTCCGACGCGCGCCGCGACTAAAGACGACGCGCCGCGCGCCGGACCCGCGGAATCCACCGGACGCAGCCGCGCCGACGAGCCCCCCCGCCGGCCGCCCGCGTCGACGCCGACCCGCGCGGCGGGACGACGGCGACGCCGCGGAACGACAGAAACCAGCGGCGCGCCGCGCGCGCGCGACGACGCGGGCGACGAGCGCGACGGCCGACCGGGCCCGACGAGCGCCCGAGACCCCCAAGCAGAGCGGCAGCGACGCGAACCCGCGGAGACGACCGCGACCGCGCGGCGGCCGACCGCGGAACCGCGCGCGCGCGCAGACGCGACGACAGGGACCGGGGCCCGACGCCCCCTGCGGACCACCGACGCGACGGAAGACCGGCCCGACGCCCGCCCGCGACGCCCGACTCCGACGCGACGCCGTCGACGACGCGACGCGCGCCCGAGAATCCGCCGCCGTGACCGACGACGAACGCGACACCGCCGGACGACGACCGCGCCGCACTGCCCGACGCCGCCGACTGGGCGACCCGAGGCCTCCGACCGACGCCGCCCGCGACGCGACGACCCGGCGCCGCGCTAACCCCGAGACGACCGAGGCGCGCCGACAGCCGGCGCCGCTGACGAGCGGACCGTTTCTGCGACCCCCCGCGACGCTCGCGCGACGCGGCCCGCGCCCCGCGACGACGCGACTCGACGCGACCGACCGGAACGAGGACCGCCGCGAGACCCACGCCGACGCGCGGCCGACGAACGACCACGACCCGGACCGCGGCGCGCCGCGCGCCGAAACGCCCACCGCGCCGCGACCCGGCGCCGCGCCCCGCGACCTGACGCCAGAGAAGACGCGCCCGGGACCGATCGCCCGCGACGACCGGGAAGCGCCGCGAGACGGACGAGATGCAGGAAGACGCGACCGCGACGGCGATACGATCCGACGCGCGACGAACGACCGACGGACGACGACGCGCCGCGAGACGACGACGACGCGACGAACCGCGAACGGACCACCGACCACACCCGCGGACCGCCGACGCGGCGACGGCGACGACGACGACCCGCGACGGACGCGAACCGCGCGCGACCGGGCCGGCGGAACGCGGCGCGACCGGACCGCGCGCGCCCGGGCCGTCGCCGGCCGGCGCCGCTCGGCCGCGCCAGCGCGAACGCGCGCGCGACGAACGCGGCGCGGACCGACGCGAGCCGCGCCACCGACCGAACGCGCCGACGACCGCGACCGCGGAACCCGACCGACGCGCGCCGAGCGCCGATGATCGGACGCCCCGACAGGAACCCGCAGCGCGACAGCGTCGACGCCGATCCCCGACGACCACCGCGACAGGCGCCGACGCGCGAAAGACGCTCGCCGACGACGCGCCCCCGACGACGCGATCGTACACCGGACGCACTGACCCGACGACGACGGACGCCGGACCGCGCCCGCCCGACGCGCCCCGCCGACGACGACCGGCGCCGACCGCGCCCGACGCCGGACGACGCGACCGACCGCACGACGGACGCGCGGCGCGCGCCGAAACAGGACCCCGCGCGGCGACCCGCCGACCCCGCGCGAGACGCCGCACGACGCCGCGCCGGACTGCGCCCGACGACCGACGGGGCGGGGGGCGCCTCGAGACCGCGACCCGTCGGCGACGACGGCGAGCGCGATACGAACGCCGGACCTGCCGCGCGACGACGCGCGTGACGTACCGCCGCCAGACCCGGACGCCGCCCCGCCGGACCCGACGCCTGCCGGGCCGAACGGTCGCCGCCCGACCGCGTGGACCAGTCGCCGGCGCGCCGCCGCGCGCGACAACCGCGAACCCGAACCGCGACCGCCGCCGCCCCGCACGCGCGCGCTACGCGCTGACCCCCGCGGCGACCGACGGCGACGACGAGCGCCGAAGACGGGACGACGCGACACGCGGACTACCCGCGACGACGCGCCGCGACGGCGATCCCCGAAGGGAGCCGCGCGCGCCGCCCGCGACGACCGCGGCGACCCCGGCCGACCGCGCGAGACCCGCCGCAGCCCGACGAACGGCGCAGACCGACGACTGCGACGCGCGCCCGCTGGACGACGCCCCTGCCAGGACGCCCCGCGAACGCCCGCCGGGAACCCCGGCGACGACATACGGACCCGGGAGACCCGCCGACGCCGCGCGAACCCCACGCGCGACGCGCCCCGACGACGCGCCGCCCCGATGCGCCGACGGACGTCGAAAACCTCGGGCCCGTCGTCCCGACCCGCCCACGCGCGCGACGCGCGCGCAAGACGTACCACCGCTCGACGCCGGACGGCCGGGGACTCGCTGCGCCCCTGACGCCCGCGCCGAGCCCGACCCGTCGCGCCGACCGGACGCGACTGCCGCCCCGCGCGCCGACGCGGACCGACCGCCGGGGGGGACCCCGCCGACGCCGCGCGAGACGCCGTTCCGACGACAGCGCGCGACGCCGCCGGCGTACGCCCGACGCGACGCGACGACGCGAGATGCCCCGCCGGCGCGGATACTTCCGCGACGGGCGAGCGCGACGTACGCCGCCGAGACGACCGCGCTCGCGACACGGGACCGCCCCGCGACGAGCCGCCGCCCGAGCCCGCGCGACCGACAGACGCCGACGCGAGGCGAGATCGCGCGCCAGCGCGGGAACGAGCGACGCGCGCGCGAGCGCGGCGCGCGCGCCCCGGACGCGCGCCGCCCGCGCCCGGTACGAAGACGCCGACGACCGAACGAACGCGCCCCGGATCGCGACGCGACCCCCGCGCGACGCGATCCCGCGAACGGGACGACCCGCGACGGCGCGCCCGCCGCAACGCGACGACGACGACCGACCGCCCCCGACGACGACGCCCGCTCGCGAGGACCGGACCGGACGGAACTGACGCCGGACCCGCGCCCCACGACTGACGCGAACGACCTTCTTTGACGCGAAAGACAGAACGCCCCGCCGCGCCGCGACCCGGCGAAACGCGAACGACGGACGCGACCACGGTGTCGCCGATCGAACCGTCGACCGACGCGAACCGCGCGCGCGACCGACCGCGCCTGCGACGAGACGACGGCGCGCGGAACGACTGAGCCCGACGGAGAGCCGACCGAACCGCGACGCGACTCGACGACCAGTCTGCGATCGCCGGCGCGCGACGACCGCGCGACGAGACGGCCGCGAGCGCCCCGCACCGAGCCCGACCGCGCGCCGCCCGACGACGACGACGCCCGGCGACCGAATCCGGCGCGGCGGGATCGACGCGCAGCCGCGCCGACGACCGCGCGTCCGAGCCCGACACGACGCGAGCGAACGCACGCCAACGGCCCCCGGACGACCAACCGCCCGCCCGGCGCGCGACCGCGGCAGCCGAACGAGCCCCCGACCGACCGCCGACGCGCGACGATCGACGCCCGACGCCGGACCGACGACCGCGCTCCGCGCCGACGAACCGCCGCGCCGACTGCGCGCGCGCGACGCCGCGCCGCGGCGCCGCCAGGTCGAACCGCGAACACGGCGATACCGACGCGAGCCCCGACGCTGCGCCCGCCCGCCGCGTCGAGCCGCGACCGCCCGGAGACCGCCGCCGACGCGAACGACGACGCCGAACGGCGCCGACCGACCGGACCCGCCGGGACTCAGCCCGCCGCGCCGCGCGCGCCCCGCGACGCGCGCCTCGCGACGCCAGCGACCGACAGCGCGACGCTAGTACGAGTCCGCCCGCGCCGCAGACCGCCGACGACCGCGAGACGGGACGGCGACCGACGACGACCGCGCGCCGAAAGACGAGCACGCGCCGCGCGACAGGCGGTCGACCGGCGCCCTCCCGACGCGACGCGCGACGCTCGACGTCGCCGCGCGCCGCGCCGGGCGGGCGCGCGACGCGACCCGACCGCTGCGACGCGACCGAGCGCCCCGCCCCGCCGCGCGGGACGCACGCGTTTCTGACGAGTCTCGCGCGAGCGCCGCACGACGCGCGACCTGAATAGCTACGCGACGCGCGCGACGTGCCGACCGCGACGCCGTGCCGCGACCTGCAGCGCGTACGCGCGACTGAGGACCGGCGCCGCGACGCGCCGCAGCATGCCGACGCGACGACGCGCCGCCGCAGTCGATACCCCCGGCCGACCGGACCCGACGCCCCCGACGCGCGACGCGACGCGCCGCCGGAGGCGCCCCGCGCCGCGACCACGCCGACGGCGAGACGCGCGCGCGCCGACCTCGCCCGATCGAAGGGGGGGGGGAACGCGCGCGACTGACCCGTCCGACGCTGCGACGACCGACCGCGACGACCCGACCGCGGACGGCGCGGCGCGACGGACGAAACGGACCCCCGACCGGACCGACCGCCGAACGCCCGCCGACGCGAGCGCCCGAAATCGCCCGGCGCGCGACGCCCGAGAGCGCGCCGAACCGCCGCGGCCCGGCCCGACGACGAGACCGAATTGGACGGACGACGGGCGCGCCGTAACCAGCGAGAACGCGACGACCCGAAGAGCGCGGACGACGACGCGCCCCGGCCGACGACGCGACGGGCACCGGACGCGACGACGGGACCCTCCCCAGCCGCCGTCGCGAGACGCCGACGCGACGGTACAGCGACTCCGCCGACCGCGCGCGCGATCGACCGCACACGACGCGCCGAGCCGACCGGAACCGCGCGAAGCGAACCCGCGCGACCGCGACGCCGACCAGACCCCGTCCCCGACGCCGAGCGGCGCGACGCACCCCCGAACCGACGCGTGCGCCCCGGTACCGAGGACGACGGACCGACGCGCAGCGAGACGCGACACGCCGACGCCCGCGCTGACCGCGGACCGCACGACGCCGGGCGCGAAGCCCGACGCGGCCGACCGACGACGGACGCCGCGAATCGCGCGCGCGCGTCCGACCGCCGGCGACCGCGGCGGCGCGACGCACGACGCGACCCCCCGAACGAGCGATCGACGCGCGTGACGAGACTGACGTCGCTGCCGCACCGCCGGACCCGACGCGACGGAACCCGCGCGACCGACCCGCTCCCCGCCGACCCGACGCCCGCGCGCGGACGCGCGACTGGACGACCCCGACCGACTGCGACCGACGCCCGACCCGACGAGCGCGGACGCGCGACGCGCGACCCGCGCGCACGCCGCGCCGATCCGACCGACCGGACGAACGCCGTCCGATCGCCAGCGCCCCCCCGCGACGCGACGGACCCGACCACCCGACGCGCCGCGCGCCGACGACGCGAACCGAGACGGCGTACGCCCCCCAGCGACCGCGACGCGGCGCCCCGCCGACGTGCCGACGACGCGCGCCGACGGCGCCGAACGCGGCGCGACCACGCCCGCGGCGCGACCGCCGACGCTCCGCGCCGACCGGACGACCGCGCGAACGATCGGACCGACCGCGCCGACAGAACGGCGCGCGCGCCCGCCGGACGACCGCACCCTCCGACCGCGCGGACCCGCCCCCGACTGAACGGCAGACGAGCGACGCCGCGGACGGGACGGGCCGACTGGACGGCGAACCGATTCGCGGACGCGCGGCGCACTCGGACCCGCGCGCGAATGCCCGGGTCGACGGGCGACGGCGACCCGCGACGATCCGCGCGCCGCGCGGCGACGGGAATCGCGCCCTACGCGACGCGCACGCGGACGACGCGACCCGCGGCCCATCGCGCCAGACCGACACCGAGAACGACGACGAGCGCGCGCACGACCGGACGACGACCCGCCGCGCCCCGCGCGGCGACAGCGACGACGCGCGCGACGCCGACCGACGGGGGCGCCGAATCCCCGACGACGACGGACGACGCGAGAGCGCCCGCGTACGACAGCCGACGCGGGCCGCCCGCTCCCGAACGATCGCCGACGACCGCGCCCTCGACCGGACGCGCCACGCGAACGCGCCGACCCGCGACGCGCCTGCGATCGCGCGCCGCCACGCGCTTCGCCGCCACGACGAACCCCGACGCTGCCGGCCGACGCCGCCGACCGCCCCGACGAGGCGGCGACCGGGCGACGTCCCGCCGACGACCCGCGCGACCCGACGACACCGACGCGCCGCGCGCGCCCCCCGACGCAAAAGGTCTCCGCCCCGCCCCGCGTCCCGCGCGCGCTGTCGAGCGCCCGCGCCGCGACGACGCGTGCGCGCCGCGACATCCCCGTCCGACCGCCCCCCCACAGCCCACGACGAAGCGCTCGACACGCGACCGCCGAACGACCGCCCGCCGCGCGACGCGCGCGCGGCCAGCCGCCGCGGCGCTCGACGTCGCGCGCCGCGCGAATCGCGCGACGCGTCTCGCGCCGCGCCGCGGCCGAACCGGACGCCGACCCCGCGCGCCGACGACGACGCCCCGACCGACCGCCGGGGCGACGGCTGCGCGCGACGTCGAACGAACGCCGTACCGCCGCGCTCGTACCCACGACGACGCCCGCGGACACCGGCGGCGACGTGCAGCGGACGCGCCGCCGAACCGGCCGCTCGCCGCCGGGGGGGGGGGCGGGGGGGCGCCCGCCCTGCGCCCCGCGACCGCGACGCGAGCGCGCCGGGGGGCTGGGGCCGACGACGCGCGCCCCCCGCCGCCGACGAAGCGACCGGACGCGCGACCACGAGCGACGAACCGGAGAGCACGACCGACCGCGCGCGCGACGCGCCGCGCGCGCCAGCCCGCGCGCCACCCGCGGCCCTCTCGCCCGTCCGCCGCGCGCGTCGCGCCGACGACCCCCGCGACGCCCGTCGGACGCGCCGGCGGCGAACGCGACCCGACGCCGCGCCCGACGCGCCCGCGTCCGATCCGACGAACCCGATCGCGCGCGTCACGCGAACCGCCGACCGCCGCGCTGAACGCCGCCCCCGCCCGCGCGGCGCCCGACGCGCGCGAACCGACCGCCGCGCGCTCCCGCGTCACCGGGCGACCGCGCGACGCGGCGCGACGCGAGCTCTCCGCCGCGCAGATCGCGACGACGCGGCCGAACCGCATGGAGACGTAACACGACGCCGGCGCGCCCGACGCGCGAAACGTCCCCCAGCGCGTCCGCGCGACGGCGCGCGAAGCCCGCCCCGACGCGACCCGACGCGACGCGCCTGCCGGCGCGCGAGCGATCGACCGGCAGTCCGACGCGCGCGGCGACCGACGCGCCGTACCGCGCCGCCGCGCCCGACCCGCCGGCGACGACCCGAACGCCCGGCGCCGCGGGGCCGCGCCGATTCCCCGCCGCCGACCGTCGCGACCCCACGCCCCGCCTGCAGCTGCGCGCGACTCCGCCCACAGATCCGACCGCGACGCCCCGCCGACGGTTTGCCCCACGCGCTCCCGACGACGACGCCGCGGGCGCGCGCGGCGACGGACTCCCGGAACCCCGCGACCCGCTCGACTCGCGCCGGCCGAACGCGACCGACGCGGACCGACCCGCACCGCGAAGCGCGCCGCGACGCGGACGCGAAGCGCCGCCACCCAGCGACCCGACGACGACGGCGACCCGGCGCCGCGACCGCGCCGACGCGCCAGCCGCGCGACTCGCGGCCGATACTCGACCCGCCGGACGCCGGACTGCCGCGCGCAGCCGCGACGAACGCCCGACCGACGCCGCGCCAGCGCGCGAGACGCGCGACGACGCCGGACCCGCGCCCGACGACCGGCGCGCTGGACCCGACCCGCGAACGCGCGGACACGCGCGCGCGAAAACGGCTGACGCGCGCGACGCCCCGCCCGACGCCGCGACTCGGAGGGAGCCTGCGCCCCGCGCGCGGCCCCGACGCGCCGCCCGACGCCCCGACGCCGACCCGAACCGACGCGACCGACGACCCCGCGTGACGACGGACCCCCGGCCGACCGCTGGAAAGCCGAGCGCGACGAGGCGCCCCACCGCCGACGCGCGACCCGGCGCGCGACGACGACGCGACGACGCCCCGACCGGTGGACCTCGGAGCCCGAGATCGCGCGCCGCAGACCGACACACGCGCCCGCCGGCGCGGCGGCGCCCGCGCGCCGACGCGGCG
This sequence comes from Neotoxoptera formosana, assembly GCA_022818045.1. Taxonomy (NCBI): domain Eukaryota; kingdom Metazoa; phylum Arthropoda; class Insecta; order Hemiptera; family Aphididae; genus Neotoxoptera; species Neotoxoptera formosana. The sequence continues at coordinate 12,764 of JAIWJD010000077.1, read as the reverse complement.
ACGCGCGTGCGCGCGTCCGACCCGACCGACGCGCGACGCCGCGCGGCTCCGTCGGCCCCACGACCCGCGAACCGAGCCCGACCGCACGCGCGTCGCGCCGCGCACCCCGACGCTGCCGACCCCCGCCGCGCGGCGCGACCGCCGCGCGCGACGATCCCGACGACGACACCGCCGACGACGCCCGCCCGAGGCCCGACGCGGCGCGACGGACGCCGCGTCGCGACTCGACGCCGAACCGCTGACCACGACGACTGACGAACTGATCCACGGACCCCGCCCCGGACCGACCGCGACAGCGGCGCGAACGCCCGCCCCGCAGCGACGACGCCGACCGCGCTCCGCGCGAATGACGCCGCGACGGCGCCCAGCCGCCCAACGACCAGCGCGCGACGCGACGCCTCGCGTGCCGGCGCCCCGCTCCGCCCGACGCGCGCCTGCCGAGCGCACGACGAACGCTGGTACGCCGCGCCGCGCCCGCCGACGACGAGCCGGATCCCGAACCCGGACGACCGTGACGCAGCCCCGACGAACGGCGCGACGACGCGCCCGCGGGACCGCCGCGACCGACGACGACCCGACGCGGCGCGACGGCGCCTCGACGACGACGATGAGCGACCCCGCGCGACCTGCCGACGCGAACCTGCGAATCGCCGACCGCGAACGACCGCGAATCGACGACGCGACAGACGGCGCGCCCCCGACGCTCGCGGCGCGCGACCGCGACGACGCGACCGACCGCCGCCCGCTGACGCCCCCGAAGCGACCCGCGCTGCCGACCGCCGCGACCCCGCCGCCCGAACCGCGACCGCCGCGACCGCTGACGCGGGCGCGACGCCGCGACGACGCGACTGCGCGCCCCGCGCCGGAACGCCGCCGACCCGCGCGATCGTCCGCGACCCGCGCGCGCCGAGCCGACCGCGCGACCGCGACCGAACGCCGGCCACGAAGACCCGACCGGACGGAGACGCGAAGCGCCGCGGCGACGACCGACCCGACAGACGACAGACGAACCGACGACGCGCGAACGCGCCCCCGGATGACGCGCGCGCGACCACGGAACCAGCCGAACGACGGGGGGGGGCGCGACGCGAACGACGTGTAACCGCCGACGAACGCGCCGCTACGCCTGACCGACGACGACCGACGCGAACACGCCCCGACGCTGGCCGACAGCGCGCGCGACGCCGCTCACCGCGCGGCCGACCACGCCAACCCGCGCGGGGTCCGTAGCGCCGCGGCGCGAATCGACCGCGGACGACGCCGACGAGCGTCGCGACGACCGGACGAAGCGAGACGCGAACCCGAACGCGGACGACCGCGCGCAGACGACCGCCGGGGGGGGGCGACGCGCGCCACGCGACGCGCGCCGCCCGACGCTGCGACCGCCGCGCGCGCCGGTCGAAACGCCGCCCGGCCCGACGAACGCCGCCCGCGACGCGACGCGGAACGCCCGGAGACCGCGAACGACACCACGCGCGACGAACGACGAGACCGATCGCCGACGCGACGACCCTGCGCCCGCACCGGGTCGACGCGCGCGGCACGACTGCGCCGGCCCGACGACGGAGACGCGACTGCGACGCGAACGACGCCCCCGAATCTAGGACCCGCCGACGCAGCGACCGGACGACCCCGCCCTCGCCGCCCGTCTGTACGCGACGTCGCCGCGGACGGCCGCCCGGCGAGACGACGACGCACCGGCCCCGAGCGACGCCGCGACGCGCCACCGCTGCAACGACGCCGCGAACGGCGCCGCGCGACGCACGCCACGAACGACGCACGACGAACCCGCGCCGAACCCCGCGACGCCGACCGCGCGGCGACGCGCGACGCGCGCGCGGCGGCCGCGACCCCCCGCGGCGACGCCCCGAGAGCGCCGCCAGCTCGCCCGACGACCGACGCCCCCCCCGCGCGCCCCGCGAGACCGGCAAGCAAACGCGCGCGCCCGACGCGCCGACCCGGCGACCGCACAGACGCCGACTGCATGCACCGGACCCGACCATGAACGCACGTCGCCCGGACGCGCGCCCGCGCGAAGCCGACCGCGACCGACGACTCGCCGCGAGGCGCCACACGCGAAACGACGACGCGGCGCGAACGACGCCGTCACCCGACTCGTCAGACCGGCGACCGCACGCCGCCGCGACGACCCGCGCGCGAACGCGAGACGCGCGCGACCCGACCGATCCCCGCCGCGGACCGCGACGACCCCGTCCGAACGCGAATCGCGAACGCCCGCGACGACCGAGCACGCGACAGCCGAACGCGACCGCCGACCGACGATCGATCCGCGCCGCCGGCCGGCGCCGACCCCGCGCCGCGCGACGACGACGCCGCCCACGACGACGAGAGCCGCGCGGGCGAGCGCCGGCGCGGCAGCGCGCACGAAGCACCGCCGCGAGCGACTCCGGCGCGACCGAGCCGCGCAGCGCCCGCCGACCGACGCGAACCGCGCGAAGAACCACGACGCCGACGCGAACCGACGACCCCTAAGCCGCGCGCGCCGCGACCGGCGACGCGACGCGCGACGCCGACGCGCGCGCCCGAACCCGAACACCGCGCGCGCCGCGCGCGCCCGCCGCTCGCGAGACCGACAGCGCGACGCCGACGCGACCGACGGAGACGCCGCGACAGCGGCGCGCGCCGACGCGCGCGCGACGGGCCCCGCGACGCCGCGCGCCCTGAGGACCGACGACGAACCGCGACGGACCCGCGCGCGGCGACCGCCCCGCGCCCGCGGCCGCGCGCCACACGCGATCCGCGACGCCGACGACGACGCCGCCCGGGGGGGGAACGCCGGTGGGGGCCCCTCGCGAACGCGCCGCGACGCGACGCCGCCACACGCGCGCGCGACGCGACGACGGCCGCCCTGCAGACGAAAGCGAAGACGAAGCGCGACGCCTCGGCGGCCGCGCGCCCCGACGACGACCGCGGCAGTCCGCGACGCCCCGCGCGCCCGACCGGGGGGTAATGCCGACGGAACGCGCGCCGCCCGGCGACCGCGACCCCGCCGACGCCCCGCGCGGTCGGCCCGCGCGACGCCCCGACGAGAACCGCGCGCCAGGTCAGGCGAGACGGAACCCCCCGACGCCCCAGAAGACGCCCGCCGCGGCGCGCAAGCGAGAAGACGCACGCCGCCGGCGACGACCGCCGCCGGACGAAGACGCGCGGCCGCCGACGATCCCGCCGCGCACACCGCGGCGACGGCGCGCAGCCGACGGCGCCGCGCGACGCGACCCGACGCGGCAGACGACCGCGCGACGCGAACGGCGACGCCGACTCCGCGACCGAACAGTCGAGACACGGACCGACCCGCGCGCGCCGCTGCGCGCGACGACCCGCGACGAAGACCCGCGGACCCCGACGGCCCGCCGCGCCGCGCAGCGACCGCCGCAGACCGCGCGACCACCCCGCGACCGCCGACCCCCCGCCGAGACGGAACGCGCTGCACTAGCGCGACGCCCGACCCGCGACGCAACGCCAGACGACGCCGCGCGACGACGCGCACGGAAGACCGAAACGACCGACGCCGACCCCGACGCGGCGCGAACCGGACGACCGCGCCGCGCGCGACCCCGAACGCGCGCGCGCGGAAAAGACGACCCAGCGCGCGCTCCGCCGACGGAGACCGACGCCGGCCCCCCCCCCGCGCGCGGGCGCGACGCGCGAACGCGACCCCCCGACCACCGCCGCGAGACGCCCGACGACGCGCCCGACGGACAAGCCGCCGACGGCCACGTGCACGACGACGCGGCGTCGACGCCGCGCGACGCGCCGCCCGCGCAACGCTGACGACGAATCGACGCGCGACCGCGACCGATCGCCCCCGAGACGACGCCGCGGACGCCACCCCACGACCGCCCGACGCGCCGACAGACGCGCCTGACGACGCGACCGTCCGCCGAACCGCCGGAGCATCAGACTGAACTGACGCGACCGCGACCCGATACGCGCGACGCGCGCCTCCGCACGGCGACGCCCGAAGACCGGCCCGACGAGCCCGAGACGCCCCGACGCCCTCGCGCCCCGGGCCGACCAAGACGACGAGAACGACCGACGACCCGACTCGACACCGACCCCCCGACCTCCCGACGACGTCCGCGGACTCCACGACGCACGCGACCGAACGCCGCGCGGCGCGCCGCAGATGCGCGACCGCGACGTACAGCGCGCCGTCCGCGACGACGACGCGACGACGCGACGTCCGCCCGCGACCGACGACCCGGCACGCCGCCGCGAGCGCCGCGACGCCGACCCCCGACGACCGGACCGCCCCGCGCGCGACGACGAATACCGCGCACCCCGCGGCGACGCGCGACCGCGACCGCGACGCGCGCGGCGAGAACGACCGCGCGAACGGACCCGCCGCGCGACCGACGCGCGCGCGACGCGCGCCGCCGCCAGGGCCACCCGAGCGTCGACCCGCGCGCCGCCGTCCGCCGCCGACCGCGCCGAGCTCCGACCCCGCACTCGTCCCGTCCGCCGACCCGCGACCGGCGACGACGCCTGCGCGCGCGCCGCGCGAACCCTAGCCCGCCGACCCGCGCCCGATTCCCCGAACGACCCGCGCCGCCCGCACACGTGACCGACCGCCGCGACGCGCGCGACCGAACGACCCGACGGACTCCGATCCCGCGTCCGGTGGCGCGCGACGCCGCGAACGACCGACGAGCGAACCGACGCGCGCGCTCGTACGACGCGACGCGAGACGACGAAAGCAGACCGCCGACCGACCGACGCCGGAACCGACCCCGGACGGCCCCCGAGCCGCCGAAGACGCCGAATCCCCGCGCGACGTAGCGCGGACCGCGACGCGCGCGCCGCCGACGCGCCCTACGCCCAGACGAACGCGACGCGACGCGAGACCGCCCGCCCGCGGCGCGACGAGACGCGACCGACGACCGGACGCCGCCCGCCCCGCGGCGCCCCACGCGCCCGACGACGCGGCCGAGAACGACGCCGGCCGTCCGCCGCGCCGCCGACGCGCGCCGACGCGCCGCCGGCAGACGCGCCACCCCGGTCCGCCACGCCGCCTCACCCCGCCGCGCGAAACCGGACCCACGTAGCGACGCGACGACGGACGTCGCGAACGCGGGCGACGCGACGGACGCGACGCGCCCCCCCGCCGCGCGCGCGAACGTGCCCCGACCCGCCGCCCGACGCCGACGTGCCGACGCAGAACCCCGCCGACGACGGACAGAACGCCGGCGCGGCGACCTCACGAACCACGCGCCCGCCGACGCTGGACCGCGACCCGCCGCCGCCCCCGGAACCCCGACCAGACGCCGCGACGGAGGCCTGACCGCCCGCACGACGAACGCGCGACCCCGACTACCGCCCACGGCCGCGACGCCGCCGCACGCGGCGGCGACCGCGCGACGGACGCCGCGCTACGACGCCGACCCCGCCCCCCGACGCACACGATCGCGAATTCCACCCCCGCCCCGAGAACCGACCGACCGACGACGCCGCGCCGCGACCCGCGACGCCGCCGCCGAGCACCGCGACGCCGGCGAACGGACGCGCCGCCCGACGCGCCCGACCGACGCCGCGCGCGACGCGACCCCCCACCCCGACAGAGCGCGATCCGCGAACGCGACGCCGCCCTCGACGGCCGCGAGCGACCGCGCGACACGCGATCCCGCGGACACGCACAGCGCGCACGCCGACCGACGCCGCAGCGCCGCCACAGCCTAGCCGGCCCGCCGCCGCGGCGCGACCCGAACGACGCCGACGGCGCCCGACCGCGCCGACGACGCCCAGAACGCGACGCGCGAATCCGCGACCGCGCGAGCCGCCCGACGCTCGGCGACGCCGCCCCGCGCGGACGACGCGCGCAGAGCGAGCCGCCGCGGCGCGAGCCGGGCGCCGCGCGCCGCGGCGCGAGCGCGCCGCGGGCGCGCCGCGACCCCGCGACGACCGACCCGTAAGCCGCGCGGACCGCCCGCGCGCCCGAGACCCGCCGCGCCGCGCCCGACGAACGCCCCGCGCGCGCGCGACGCCGCGCGACGCGCGCGACGACGCCCGCGCGCACCGACGAACCGGCCGCGACGCCGCCCGACGACGCTCGACCGCCCCGACAGCGCCCCCCCGACCGCCCGAAACCCGACGCAGCGAAGGACGAGCGCGAGCACCGCGCCGACGCTCGCGCGACGCGCCCGAGACGCGACGAGCGCCGCGACGCGTCCGACCGCCAAACCCGGAAGAGGACGCCCGCGACCCCGCGGAGAGCGACGAACGACGCAGAACCGCCCGGACGACCGACGAGCCCCCCGACGCGAGCGCACGACGACGCGACCGGCCGCGCCCGGCGACGCCCCCCCCCGCCGCCCGCGCGCGACCCCGACGCGCCCGCGCGAGACGACGACCGGAGACCGCCGTCGCCCGCGCCCCGGCTCGGCGACGCAGCCCCGACGCCGCCCCGAGACCGCGACGAACGGACCGACGACAGCCCCGCGCGACAGACCGACGAGCCGACGGCGATCGACGCGGCGACCGCCCCGCTGCGGCGCGACCGCGCGCGACGAACGCCGACCGCGACCGACCCGCGCGACGCGCCGACGCACGACACGACGGCCGCCCACGATACGAGACGCGACGACGCGCGCGCGGCCCGCGCCCCCGCACCCGACCGCCCGCGCCTCGACGCGCCGACGACGCGACCGCGCCGCGCGCGACCCGACGACGCGCAGCCGATACGACGACGACGACCCCGCGCGCGACGCGACGGCCGACGCCGAAGCGCGCGCGCGATACGCGACGCCGCCACGCGCCGAGACGCGACTCGCCGGCGCGCGCGCGCCCCGACCGGCCAGCGGCGAACCGCCGCGACGACGAGCGCGCCGCCGAACGAGACCGACGACCGACCGACGACGACCCGCCGCTCGACCCGCGATCGACCCGACGTCCGCGCGCCCCCGCCGACGACGCCGCCGCGACGCGCCCCAGCGAGACGGACGACAGACGCCGGCGACCTGCCGCGCGCGATCGAGAGCGACCAGACCGACGCCTCGCGCCGCCTCGCCGCGCCGCGACGAGCCCCCGCCCGGACGAACGCGACCGACGCGCCGAAGCGACAGCCTCACCGGCCCGGCGCATGCGCGACAGACGCGCCCTGCGACGACGATCGCGCGGACCGCGACGGACGCCCGCCGACGCGCGACGCGACGACCGCCCGGACCGCTGCCGCGCCGACGCCGCGCGCGCGCTCGCCCGACCCCCGCGCCGCGGCCCGGCGACGCCCGACGACCGCCGACCCACGAACGACGGCACCGACGACGACGCGCCGACGGCGGCGCCCGACGAGACGGCTCGACCGCGAGCGGACGCGACGTCGAAAGCCGCGACACGACCGCGACTGACCCGAGCCGGCACCCGCGCGGACGCGCCAGCGCGCGAAGCCGCCGAAACCGACACGCGCCCCCCGCCGACCGAACGACCGCGCCCGCGCGACGGCGCCCGACGCCGCGACGCCCGACGACGCGCGCGCGAACGGCGCCGCCAGACCCCGGACGACAGACCGGACCGACGCGACCGCGCCCGACGCGCGCCGCGCGACGACGCCATGCGAGAACGTCGAGCGCGCGACGCCGTCGGCGACCGACGCGACGACGCCGACCGCCAGCGGCCACACCCCGCGACGACGCGCGCGCCCGCGCGCCCCGACCCGACGCCGACGCACACCCCTGCCGCGCCGACCGACCGCCCGGAGCGCGCGTCGACGCGTACGAAGACGCCGGACGGGACCCCGACCGCCGAGCGACGACGCGCGCTCCGCCACTCGCCCGCCGCGCGCGACGAATCCGGCGCCCAGCGCGACGCGACTAACCCCCGCCGCCGACGCCGCGACGCGCGGGCGCACGCCGCCGCGCCCGACCCGCCGAAGGCGCGCGACCCGCGACCGCCCGCGCGCCGCAGCCGGACCCCCACCGCCGGACGACACGTCCGCGACGCGGGCCGGACCGACCGCTCGACAGCGATCCGCCCCGACGCTGCCCGCCGGCGACCCCCCGACGCGGCCGACAGCGAGAAACGCGATCGCCAGCCAGCACCGCGCCCGGACCGGGGGCCGACACGACCGACCGCCCACGAGAATCCGCCACGACGCGCGCGCCGCGACGCGCGGACGGACGACGCCGGACCGAGACGCGCGCTCGCGCCGGCGCGACCCGCGACCGACCGACACGCCGCGCCGCGGCGCCGCGCCGCGACGCCGCGCGCGCGGAGGCGTCAGCGACGGCGCCGAAGTCACGCGAGCCCCGACCGACCGCGGGACTCGCGAATCGACGAGCCGACGAATCGAGACTCGGCCCGACGACGACCGAGCGACCGCGCGCCGTACACGACCTACGCGGACCGACACAGCCGACGACGCGCGAACGCGGCGAACCGCGCACCGCCGCCGGCCCCGCGCGCGCACGGCCAGCAGCCGCCGACCGCAGCGCCGCCGCCCGCGCGCGACCGGGACGCGCGACGCCCGCGCCGCGGAACGCCGCGCGCCAGCGCCGCCGACCGCGAGAGCGACACGCCCCGACGCGCCCCTAGCGGCGGCCGCGACGCGACGCGCCGCCGTCGACCGGACCCCACCGACGACGCGACGTCCGGCCGACGCGCGACGACCGGCTCCCGTCGCGCCGACAGCCGAAGACCGACAGCGATCGACCCGCGAGCCGGACGACCGACGCCGACGGCGCCCGCGACGACGCCGAACGACCGGCGCCGCCACCGACGCGCGCGCGACGACGCGCGCGGAACGGCCGCGACGACCTCCGCCGACGCGCGCAACCCGCGACGCGGCGCGCGCCGCGCCGCGAACGACCGGACGCGCGCCGACGCCCGCCCCCCCGAACCCGACCCGCGACCGACAGCCCGAACGCCCCCCGACAGAACCGCGACCGACCGCGCGACCGCGACCCGCCCGCGCGACGACGGCCCCCGCGCCGACCACGCCGCGCGACGCGCGGCGCCGATCGCCCCGCCGCGCCCGCCGCCGCCGCGCGCGCCCGACCAGACGCGCGAACGCGACCCGCGACCACGACGACGCCCGACGAGGACGCGGAACCCCACCGCGCGCCGCGCTCTCCCCCCGACCGCCGACGCGGGACCCGCCGCACGCCGCGCGTCCGCGCGACCGCGACGCGCGCGGACCAGCGCGCCGAAACCGCGGAACGACGCTGCGCGCGTCGCGACCGAGACGCACCGCCGCGCCGTCGACCGGGGACGCGCGCACCGCTGCGACGACGCACGAACACGCCCGCGCGCGCACGGCCGCGCGACGATCCGCCCGCGACCCGCCGCCACGACCCGACGCGACCGCGAGAAGCACGGACGGCGCCGACGCCGACGCTGAGCGCCGCCGCGCGCCACGAATCCGAACCCGCGCGGCGCGCAACCGACGCGACCCGCCCGCAGCCCGGCGACCGGACGCGCCGAGCCTGCCGCGCGCCCGACCCGGCGACCCCGACTGGCGCCCCGCTCCGCGGACCGCGACGCCGCCCGGCGACCGCCGCGAACGCGCGACGGACCTACGCCGGGGACGCCCCGCGCGCCGCCCGCGACCCGACGCCGCCCGCGACAACGACAGCGCCCGCCGACGACGACCCCTCGACGCGCCGATTTCCCGACCGAACGCCGAAGCCGCACGACGACGCGCGCGCGCGCTGACCACCCCGACCGCCGCGAACGGCCCCGACCCGAACCGCGCGACGCCCGAGCTGCCGCGACCCCAGCGTGCCCGCGCCCGCCCGACCGTCGCCCGACGCGACCGCGCGGCCGCCCGCCAGCGCCCCGCCCGATCCGACGCCGCGCGCGGACCCGACGACCGACCGCAACGCGCCACCGCAGCGACGCCCAGGAACGCCCGCCCACCCCCGACCGACCGCGGACCCGCCGACCGAACGCCGCACACGCGCCGCCCGCGACCGACGAGCGCGACGCGACGCGAACCGATCCCGCCGAACCGCACGACCCGCCGCCGACGACCGCGGCCGCCGCCCGCCCCCGCCGCGCCAGAGCGCCGCCGCCGCCGAAGCCGCGACCGAGACCGGTCGAACCCGACCGACCCGCGCGCCGCCGCCCGACGACGGACAACCGCGGCGACCCCCGCGACGCGCGCCGCGCGCCCGACGCACGACGTCGCGCCCCGACCTCGCGCCCGACGGCCGCGCGCGCCCGACCGCGCGCCCCTGACAGACGCAGAACCGACGCGACGACGACGCCCGGACGCAGGCCCCCCGGGACGCGCAGCGCGCGACGCGGACGCGGAAGGCCACCCCCGCCCGACGAAGACCGAACGCCGCGTCCGCCTGAGGACTCCAGACGACGACGCGACCGAGACGCCGACGAACGAGCGCGCGGCCCGGCCGACCGACGACGCCGCGCGCGGACCCCGGATCAGCAGCGCGACGACAGGACGAACGCGCCCGCGCCGACCCCGCGCCCGCCAGAACGCGCGGACGACGACCGACCGCAGTAGCTCGACGCAACGCGAATCCGCCGAAGGGGGGGCGCCGACTCCAGGACGACCGGGACCGACCCCGCGCGCAGACGCGCGCGCGCGACCCGCCGAACCGAGACGCCGCAGCACGCGGAAAGCCCCGCGCCCGAACCGCGCGACGCGCGCGAACCGGAACGCGATCGAAGAGGCCGACGCGACCGCGACGCGCCGACGCGGAGTTCGCGCGTCGACGCGCGCGAACGCCGACGACGCCGACGACGCGCCCGCCGGACGCGCGTCGACGCCCCGGCGCGCGACGCGCGAACAGCGACGTCCCACCGCGACCGACCCTCGACGGACGACGCGCGCCACGCGCGGCCGCGATCCCGCCCGTCCGACGCGCGCGCCGCGACCGCCGCGCGCCCCGACGCGACCGATACCAGGCCGCGCGCGACGCCGCCGTCGGACCGCGCGACCCGACGTCCCGACCGACGCGCCGACCGACCGGCCGCGCGACGCCGCAGAACGACGCCGCCAGATCCCGCGCGCGACCGGCGCGTCGACGACGACTGCGACGCGCGCCCGCCCGCCGGCGCGCGCCCAGCGAGCGACCGCCGCGCCCGCGCCGCCGCCGCGCGTCCCCCCCGACGCGCCCCGCGCCACGACGCGACCCGCGACGACGACGCAGACGCGGCCGCGACCGCCGACCGCGACGACGTCCGCGAGGGGCGCGCGACGACGCGACGCCGGCTGCGCGCGTAGATCGTCCGACGGGCGCCGGCGACGGCGCCGACCGATCACGCCGCGACCGACGCGCGGCGACGACCGCCCGGACCGCGCGAACGAACGACCGTCGACGCGCTCGCCGCGTCCGCCGACCGGCGCGCCCGCGCCGCGACGAACGCTGCGACGCGCCCCCTCGCGCGAGGCGAAGCGGACGCGACGACGCGCCGCCCGACGCCGCCGCACGACGCCGACCGTCGACCCCGACGCGCGCGAACCGCCGCCGACGCGTCCGCCCGCCGCGGCGCGACCGACGGGAACGAAACGACCCCGACTTCGCAGCCCGCGACTGATTACGCGACAGACGCCCGTACGCGCGACGCGCGCGACGCGCGCGAGCCGCGACCGCGGACCGCGCGCGCGCGCGCGCCGCGCGCGGCGAACGCGGACGAACCGCAGCCACGCGTGCCCGACGACGGCGCCGACGCGGACGGCGCGACCAGCGCGACCGACGACGGACTCGCCGGGCGCGATGACGCGCCGGCGACGGACCGCGGAACACGGACGCGCACGCGCCGGCCCGCGCCGAACCGCGCGACGGCCCCAACCGCCACGACGGCGCGCCGAATCGATCGCCGACGGCCGTACGCGACCGCGACGCGCGCGCGCCGACGACGCGCGGCGCGGCGCGACGCGCCACGGACGACGCGCCGGACCGCGACCTCGCGCGAACAGCCGCGACGACGACGCCCCCGCGCCCGATCGACGCGACGACGACGCGCGCGCGACGCGCCCGCCGACCGCGCGACGCGCCGTACGACGCGCCGCGCCGCGCGACGCGGAACGCGCGCGCGCGCCGCCGGCGGACGCTCGACGCCGCCCGCGGCGGCCAGGACGCCGCGCGGACCGCGGCCGCGCGCCGCGCGCGACGCGCCAACGCGCCCCGCGCGCCGAGCCCGACGACCGCCGGCGGACGCGCGCGCGCGCGCCGCGACGGCGCGAACCGCGACGGACGACGGCGCGACGCGCGCCGCCGACGCTGCGCGACCGCGGGGCGCGCGACGCGCCGCGCGCGCGCCCGACGACGCGCACCGGACGAACGGGCGGACCGCCGGCGCAACCCGACGCGAACGCGAGCGCGACGACCGTCGGACGACGCGACCCGTGCGCGACGCGGCCGCGCGCGCGCGACCGCCGCGCGCGACGCACGACCCGAGCGCCCCGCGCCGACCCGCCGAACGGCGGCGACCGCGCGACGCGCGGCGCCGCGCCCGCGACGACGGCGACCGGACGACGCCGCCCGCGACGCCGACCGCGCCGGCGCCGCGGCGCGCGGCGCGCGCGCCGGCCCGCCGCGACGGACGCGCGCGGCCGCGCCCGCGCGCACGCCGTGCGCGCGACCCCGGCGCGAGCGCGCGCGCGCCGCGCGACGCGCCGCGAACGCCGACGCCGACGCGCCGCGGGGGGGCGCGGGGGCGGCGCGGCCCCCCGCCCCGGCCGGGGCGCGCCCCCCGGCGGCCGCGCGCCCCCCCGACGCGCCGCCCCGAGCGGGGGGCCCCGCCCGACGCGCGGGGGGCCCCACGCCCCCGCCGGGGGCCCCGGGGGC
>JAIWJD010000076.1:21786-37100 GCA_022818045.1 Neotoxoptera formosana | reverse complement strand
TTTTTTATTTATTATTTTTTTTTTTTTAAAAATTTATTTTTATTTAAATTTATATTTTTTTAATATTTTTTTTTTTTATTTTTTAAAATTTATTTTTTTTTTTTTTTTTTTTTTTTTTTTTTTTTTTTTTTTTTTTTTTTTTTTATTTTATGTACTTTTTTTTTTTTAAAAAATTATAAAAAAAAAATAATAATTTTTTTTTTTTTTTTTTATTTTTTATTTTTTTTTATTTATTTATTTTATTTTTATAATTATAAATTAAATTTTTTTAATTAAATATTTTATTTTTTTAATATTTTTTTTTTTATATTTTTAAAATATTTTTTTTTAAATTTAAATATTTTTTTTTTTTAAATTTAATATTTTTTTTAATTTAAATTTTTAATATTTTTTTTTTTTATTTTTTAATTTATTTTAAAAAATTTAATAATTTTTTTTTTTTTTATTATTTCAATAATTTTTTTTTTTTTTTTTTAAAATTTTTAATTATAAAATTTTTTATAAATTTTTTAAAATTTTTTTATTTTTTTTTTTAATATTAAATTTTTTTTATTTTTTATAGTTTAATTTTTATTATATATTTTTTTAATAATTTTTTTTATTATATTTTTATTTTTTAATTTTTAATTTTTTTTTTTTTTATTATTCTAAATTTAAATTTTTTTTTATTTTAATTATTTTTTATTTTTTAATTTTATATTTTTTTATATTTATTTTTTTTATTTTTATAAATTATTTTTTTTTATTATTTTTTTTATTTTTTTTTTTTAAATTTATTTAAAAATTAATTTTTTATTTTTAAATATATATTATTTTTTTTTATATTTTAAATTTTTTTTTTTTAAAATATTTTTAAATATTTTTATTTTATTTTTTTTTCTATTTTTTTTTTTTTTTTTTTTATATATTTTTTTAATTTTAAAAATTTTAAATTTTTTTTATTTTTATTTTTTTTATATATTTATTTTATTTTTTTTAAAAAATTTTTTTATTTAGATTTAATTTTATTAAAATTTAAATTAAATTATTAAAATATTTTTTTTTTTTATTTTTTTATTTTATTTATTATTAATAAACTATTTTTATTTTTTTTTTTTATTTTTTTTTTTTTTTAAATTTATTTTATTTTTTTATATATTTTTTTTTATTTTTTTAAAATTATTTTTTTAATATTTATTTTTTTTTTAAAATAATATATTTTTTTTTTTTTTTATTTTTTTTTTTATTATTTTATAAATTTTTAAAAATATTTTTAAATTTTTTATATTTTTTTTTATTTTTTTTATATTTTTTATAATTTATAATTTTAAACATTTAAATATATTTATTTTTTAATTTTTTTTTTTATTTTTGTTTTTTATTTTATTTTTTTTTAAAAAATTTTTTTTTTAATTTTTTATAAAATTATAATTTTATTTTTTTTTTTTAAAATTTTTTTTTATTAAATAAAAATTTATTATATTATTATTTATATTATATTTTTATATTTTTTTTTTTTTTTTTTTATATATTTTATTAATTAAAAATTATTTTATTATATTAAATTTTATTTTTTTTTTTTATTTTTTTATATTCATTTTTAAATTTAATTATTTTTTTTTTTTTTTTTATTAATTAATTTTTTTATTATAATTATATTTTTTTTAAAAAAATTTTATTTATTTTTTAATTATAAAATTTTTATTTTTTAATTTTTTATTTAAATTTATTTAAATTTTTTTTTTTTTTTAATATTTTTTTATTTATATTTTTTTTTTTTTAATTTTTTTTTTTTTTTTAATTTTTTTTTTTTTTATTTATTATAAAAAATATTTTTTAAAATTATTTTTTAAAATTTTTTAAATTTTTAATTTTTTATTTTATAATTTATTTTTTTTTATTTTTTTTTAAATTTTTATTTTTTTTTTTTTTATTTTTAAATTTTTTTTTTTTTTTTAAAAATTAAATTTTTTTATTTTAAATTTTTTTAAAAATTTATTTTAAATTTTTTATTTTATTTTTAATTTTTTTTTTTTAAATTTTATTTTTTTATTTTTTTTTATTTAATTTTATTTTTTTTTTAACAACTTTTATTTTTTAAAAAATTTTTTTTTTTTTTTTTTATAAAATATTTTTATTAATTTTATTTTTTAATTTTTATTTTTTTTATTTAAATTTTTTTTTTTATTTTTTATTATTATTTATATATTTTTTTTTTTTTTTTTTATTAATTTAATTAAATATAATTATTTATTTTTTTTTTATTTTTATATTAAAATTTTTTTAATAATTTTTTTTAAATTAATTTTTTTATAATTTTTATAAATTAAAAAAATATATTTTTTTTATTTTATTTTTTATTATATAAATTTAAAATTATTATTAATTATTATTTTAAAATTTTTTATAATTAATATTTATATTTACTTTTTTTTTTTTTATTTATTTATTTTTTAATTAATAAATAAATATTTTTTTTTTTAATTTTTTATAATTAATAATTAAAATATTTATTTATTTATATTTATATTTTTTTTTTTTATAATTTTTTTTTATTAATTTTTTAAATTTTTATAATAATTTTATAATATTAAAATAATAATTTTAAATATTAAAAATTTATTTTATTTTATTTATTATTTTAAAAATTTTTTTTTTTTATTTTAATTTTTCTATTAAAAATTTTTTATTATTAATTATATATTTTTTTAAATTATTATTTTTTATTTTTTAAATATATTAAATTTTTATATAATTTTTTTTTTTTTTTTTTTTTATAATTTTTTCAATTTTTTTTTTATTTTTTTTTTTATTAAAAAATTTTTTTTTAATTTTTAATAAATATTATATTATTTTTTTTTTAAATAATTTTTTTTTATAAATCTTTATAAATTATTTAAAATTTAAATTTTTTATATTTTTTTAATATTTTTTAATTTATAAAAAATTTTTAATTTTTTATTAATTATTTTATTAATTTTATTTTTTAATTTTTATAATTTTTTTAATATTTTTAATATTTTTTTATATCTTATTTAAATATTTTTTTTATTTTAAAAAATTTTTTTTTTAATTTATTAATTATTTTTTTTTTAATTTATTTATTTATTTTTTTTTTAATTTTAAAATATTACTTTTATATTAATAAATTATTTTTTTTATTTAAATTTATTTTAATTTTTTAATTTTATATATTTTTTTTCATTTAATATATTTTTATAATTTTTAAAAAAATATATTAAAATTAAATTTTTTTAAAATTTTTTAAAAAATTTTTTAATAATAAAATTTTTTTTTTATTTTATAAAATTAATTTTATTTTAAATTTTTTATTTATTTTTATATTTTTTTTTATATATTTTTTTAAATATTTTTTTTTATTATATAATTTATTATTTTTTTATTAATTTATTTTTTTTTAATATATAAAATTATTTAAAATTTTTATTAAAATTTATTAATTTTATAATTTAAATATATTTTTTTTTATTTTTTAATTATTTTTTTAATCTATATTTTTTATTAATATTTTTTTATTTAATTATTTTTAAATTTTTTTAATATATAATTTTATTATTATTTTTATTTTTTTATTCATAATTTTTTTTTTTTTAAATATCTTTATTTAATTTTTTTTTTTATTTATATAATTTTTTTATTATATTTTATTTTTTTATTTTTTTTTTAAATTTTTTATTTTTTTATTTTTTTTTTATTTATTTTTAATTTTTTTATTTTAAATATTATTTATTTTATTTTTTTCTTAATTTTAATTTTATATATTTTTTTTTAAAATATTTTTTAAATTTATTTAAAATTTTTATTATTTTAAATATTTTTATAAAAATAATTTTTATTTTTTAAATTTATTTTATTAATTTTTTTTATTTTTATTATTTTAAATAAATTTATTTTAATTTTTTTTTTTTTTTATATTTTTTTAAATTTTTTAAATTTTATTTTTTTAAATATTACAATTTTTTTTAATTATTTTTATTTTTTTTATTTTTTTAATATATTTTTTTTTATTTTAAAAAAATTTTTATTATTTATATTTTTTTTTTATAAATAAATTATTAAATTTATAAATTTTTTTTTTAAGAAATTTTATTTATTTATTTTATATTTTTTATTTTATAATTTTTTAATTATTTAAAAAAATTAATAATTTTAAGATATTATTTTATTTTTTTTTGTTTTTAATAAATTTTTTATTTTTTTATTTTTTTAAATTAATTTTAAATTTAATTTTTTATTGTTATTAATTTTAATTTTTTTTTTAATTATATTTAATATATAAAAATTTATTTTTATTTTATAATTTAATAAAATATTAATTTTTAATTTATTAATTTTTATTTTTTTATAATTTTAATTTTAATTTTTTTTTTAAATATATTTTTTTTCTTTAAATATATTTTATATTATTTTTTTAAATTTATAAAAATTATTATTAAACTATTAATAAATATCTATATTAATTATTTTAAATCTTTATTATAAATTATATTTTTTTATAATTTTTAATTTTAAAATTATTTTAACAATATTAATAAAAAAATTAATATATTTTTTATATTTAATTTTCTATTTATTTTTAAAAAATTTTATTTTTAATTATAAATTTAATTTTTTTTTTTTAAAATAAATTTAATATATTTATTATAAATATAATTTTTTTTTTATTTTTAAAATATTCAAATTTTTTATTTAAATTTAATTTTTTCAAAAATTTATATAAATAATTTATTTTTTTAAATTATTAATATTTTTAATTTAATTTTATTTATAAATACTTATTTTTTTTAAAAATTTTTTTAATAAAAATTTATTTAAAATATTTTTTTTTTATTTTTTATTTTTTTTTTTAAAATTTATTTAATTAATTTTTTAAATTTAAAAATTAATATTTTTTTTATTAATTAAAATTTAATTAATTTACAATTTTTTATTAATTTAATTTTTTAAATATTTTTATTTAATTTAAAATTTTACTTTTATTTATTAAAAATTTTTAATTTTTTTATTTTTTTAATAATAATTTATTTTTTATTATTTTAATATTATTTTTTTATTTTTTTTTTTAATTTTTTTTTTATTTTTATTTTTTAATTATTTTTAAATTTATATAATTTTTTATTTTATTAAATTTTATTTATCATTTTTATTTAAATTTTATTTTATTTATATTTTATTAAATTTTATTAAAAATTTTTTTTTATTTTTTTTTTTTATAATAAAAAATAATTAATTCTTAGATATAATATTATATTTTTTATATTTTTTTTAAAATTAAAATTTTTGATTGTATTTTAGTAATTATTTATTTTTTATTTAAATAATTTAATTATTATTATTTATAAATTTTTTTAAAATAACTTTAAAATTTATTAAAAATTATAATATTAAATATATATTATTTTTTTTTTTTATATTAATTTTATTATTTAATAAATATTATATAATATTTTTATAATATATATTTTTAATTTTTTAATTTATATTATTTAATTTTTAAATATTATTTATTAATTTTTTTAAATAATTATATTTTATTTTTTTTATTTTATTTTATTTTTTATTATTTTTATTTTTTATTTAATTTTTTTTTTTATTTATAATTTATAAATTTATATTTTTTTTATATTTTATTTTTTTTAAATTTTTATATATCATTTTAATAATTTTTTTATAATTTTTTTCTTATATTTTTATTTATTTTTTTTTTATTAATTTAAAAATTTAATTTTTTTATTTTTTTTATTTTAAATTTTATTTTTTATTATAATTTTAATTTCTTAAATTTTATTTATTACAATTTATTTTTTTTAAATTTTTTTATTTTTTATTTTTATTTTAATTATATTTTTAATTTTTTATTTCTTTATTTAATATTTTATTTTATTATTATAAAAATTTTTTCTTTAATCTTTTTTTTAATAAATAATTTATTTTTAGTTTATAAAAATAATTTAATTTTTATTATTTTTATTTAATTTATTTTATTTTAATTATTAAATATTTAATAAAATATATTTTTAATATTTATTATTTTAATAATTAAATTATTTTATAATTTTTATATTTTTTTTAATAATTATTAAATATGTATTAAATTTTTATTTTTAAATTTTTTTATTTTTATCATATTTAAAAATTTTTTTTTTAATTAATTTTTAATTATATTTTTTTTATAATTATATTTAAATTTTTTTATTATCATTTATTTTTTTAATTTTTTTAATTTTTTTTTAACATATAATTTTTTATATTTTTAAAAATTAATTTTTATATAATTTTTTAAAATATTTTAATAAAAATTTTTTTTTAAAATTTTTTAAATAAAATATTTATTTCAAATCAATTATTTTATAATAAATTTTTTATTAATTAAATTTTATTTTTTATTTTTTTTATAAATTTTTTTTTTATAATAATTTTTATTTTATTTAAATATTTAACATTATTAAAATTTTTTATTTAAAATAATTTTATTTTTAAAAAATTTATTATTTATTAATTTTTTAATTTTATTATTAATATTTTTAAAAATTATTTTTATTTATTTAATAAAATTTTTTTAATATAATATTTAATTTTTTTTTAATATTTTTATTTTTAATTTTTTTTTTATTTATATTAAATATATTTTTAATTATATTTTATTAAAATATTAATTTTAAATAAATTATTTAATTTTTTTTATTTATTTTTTTTTAAATTTATTTAAATAAAATTATTTTATAATTATTTTATACATTAAATTTTTTTTATTTTTTATTTTTTTATTTTTTTTTTAAATTTTTATTTTATATTATTATATAATTAATTTATTTTTAAATTTAATATTTATTTTTTAATTATATTTTTTTTTATTTTAATAATTTATTTTTTATTAATTATTTTTTATTAATTTTATTTTATTAATTATATTTTTTTATTTAATTAATTTATATATTTTATTTTAACATTATTTTTTTATTTAAAAATTATTTATAATAAATTTAAATAAAATAATATATTTTTTTTTTTAAAATAATATAAAATATTTATTAATAAATATTTTTATTTTTTATTGTTTATTATATTTATTAAAAATTTATATATTTTTTTATTTTATTCTATTATTTTTTTTTAAAATAATTTTTATAAAATTTTTATTATTTTTATTTTTATTATTTTTAATATATATATTTTTTTTTAAATATTAATAAATTTATTTTTTTATTTAATTAAAAATTTTTTTATTTTTTTATTATTAATTTTTTTTTTTTTTTTAATTTAATTTATTAAATTTTAAAAAATTTTATAAAATTTAATTTTTACTTTTTTATTTTTTTTTTTTTTTTTATTTAATTTTTTTTATTTTAAATTATATTTAAATTTTTTTTTAATTTTTAATATTAATTTTTTTATATATAATTTAATTAATTTAAATTTAATTTAATAAAATAATTTAAATTTTATTTTTATTATATTTTTCTTTATTTTTATTTCTAATAATTAATTTTTATTTTAAATTTTTTATTTTTTATTAATTTTATAAAAAAATAAAATTTAAAAAAAATTTTTAAATATAATAAAATTTTTTTAATTTAGTTATTAAAATTTTTATTTTTTATTTATTTATTTAAAAAATCTTATAAATTTTATTTTTTATTATTTTTTAAAAAATAAAAAAAAAAAAATTTTTTTTATTTTTTTAATTTTTTTTTTATTTTTTAAATTATTTTTTTTAATTTTTATCTTTTTTATTTTAATTATTTTATATTTTTATATTTTTTTTTAAATTATTAATTTTTTTATTTTTTTTAAAATTATTTTTTAATATATTATAATTTTTATTTTAATTTTAAATAAATTTATTTTTTATTTTTTTATATAAAAATAATTTTTTGTTTTTAATATAATTATTATATAAATTATAATTTTAAATTTATTTTAATTTAATATATTTTTTATTATTCATAATATATTCATAAAATTTTTTAAATTTATATATTATTTTAATATATTATACTTTATAATTTTTATTTTTGTTAATTTTTTTATTTTTTTATAACTTTTAATTTATTATTAAAAATTTTTATTTTATTATTTTAAATTGTTTTTTATATCTTTATTATTATTAATCTTTTTATTTATTATTAATTTAAAAATTTTAAATTTATTTATATTATTTTTTTTATTTTAAAATTTAAAAATTTTTTATTAAAATTTTTTATTTTTTAAATTTTTAATATATTTAATTTTAAATATATTATTTTAATTAATTTAATTTTATTTTTAAATTTTTTTTTAATAAAATATTTTCTATTTTATATTATATTAATTAATTAATTTTTATATTATTTTTTTTTATTATTATATAATATTATAATTTTTTAATTTTTAAAGATTAAAATAATTTAAAATTATTTATATTATATATTTATAATTTTATTATATTTTAAAAAAATTTTTTTTTTTAAAATTTTAAAATAAAATTTAAAAAAGTTATTAATTTTTTTTTTTTAATTTTAAAATTTAAATATTTAAATAAATTTTTTTAAATTTTTTTTAAATGTTATTTTATTTTATTTATTTTATTTTTTAATTTTATATATAATTTTTTTTTAACTTATATTTCTTATAAATTTTTATATTAATTTACTTTAATTATTTTAAATTTTTACATAAAATTTATATATTTTTTTTTTATTAAATTATTTTTATTTTATAATATTATTAATTTTTTTTTAAAATTTTTTTTTTTTTTTTTTTTTATTAATTTTTTTTTAATATATTAAAAATTATTATTTTATTTTTTTTATATTTTATAATTAATTAAATAATTTTAAATTTTAATTTATATTTTTTTAATTTATTTTTATTATTTATTATTAATATTTTATTCAAATAATTTTTTTTTTTTTTTTTAACTTTTATTTTATTAAATATATTTTTTTAAAATTTAAAAAAAAAATTATTATATTTTTTTATTAATTTTTTTTTAAATAAAAAATGTTTTTTTAATTTTTTTTTTTTTCTTTTTTAATTAAAAATTTTATTTTTTTTTATATAAAAAAATTATTTTAAATTTTTTTTATTTAAATATTTTAATATATATTTTTTAAAAATTTTTTTTTTTATTTTTAAAAAAAAAATTTTTTAAATAAATATACTTTTTTTATTTTTTTTTTAAATTTTTTATTAAACTAATATTTATTTTTTTTTTTTAAAATTTTTATTTTAAATAAAATTTAATAATTTTAAAATTAAAATATTTTTTTTATTATAATTTTAAATAATTTTTATTTATTAATTTTTTTTTTTATTATTAATTTTTTTTAAAAATTAATTTTATTTTTTTATTTTTTCTTATTAATTTTTTACAAAATTATTTTTTTTTAATTTTTATTTAAAATTACTAAAATTATAATTTTAAAATTTTTTTTTTTTTTCATTTAATATATTTAATTAAAAATTTAAAACAAATTAATTTTATATTATTATTTATTATTTTAATAATTAATAATATATTTTTTTATATTGTTTAATTTTACTTTTTATTTTTTATTTTTTTTTTAAAATAATAATTTTAATTTTTTTATTTATTTATTTTTATTAATAAAATTATTAAAAACAAATTTAAAAAAAATTTAAATAAATTTTTTTTATTTTAATAATTTTTAAAAAATTTAATTAATATTTTTTATAAAAATTTTTTATATTTTTTTTAAAATATTTGAACAATTTTTTTTTTAAAATTTATTTTTATTTATTTTTTTTATTTTTTTTATATTTTTTTTTTTTTTTTTTTTTTTTTTTAATTTTAAATTTTTTTTTAAATTAATAAATATTATTTTTTTAATATTATAATAAAAACTATTTAATTTTTTTTATTTATATTTAAAACTTTTTAAAATATATTATTTTTATTTTTTTTTATTAATTTTTAATTTTATTTTTTTATTATATTTTTTTTTTTTTATTAAAAATTTATTTTTTCAAAAAATTTTTATTATTTTAATTTTTTATTTTATTTTATTTTATATAAAAATTTTTAATTAATTTTTATTTATTTTTTTTTTTTTTTTTTTTTTAATAAAAAAAATTAATATTTTTATTAAATAATTTTTAAACTTAAATTTATTATTTTTTATTTAAATTTTTTTTTTTTTAATTTTTTTTTACTAATTTATTTATTTTTTTTATTTTAAAAAAAATTTATTTAAAATTTAAAAATTTTTTTTATATTTTTATTAAAAACAAAATAATTTTTTTAAATTATTTTAAATATTTTTTTTTTATAAAAATTTATTAAATAATAATATATTTAAAATATAAATTAAAAAACATTTTTTAATAATTAAAAAAAAAATTAAATTATTTATTATTATTTAAAAAATTATTTTAAAATATTAAAAATTTTTTTTAAAAAATTAAAATTACAAAAATTTTATTTTTTTTAATTTTTATTAAAAAAATAAAATAATTTTTAAAATTTTTGTTTAAATATTTTTTATTTTAAATTTTAATATTTTTTTTTATTTAAATAATAAAAATTTTTTTTTAAATAAAAAAAAAAATAAAATATATATTTAAAATTTTTTTTTATTTAAATTAAATTTTTAATATTTATAATTATTTAATTATAAATTTTTTAAATCATTTTTAAAATTATAATAAATTTTATTATTATAAAATTTTTTTTTAATATTTTAATAATTATTTAATAATTATTTATTTTAAATTTAAAATAAATATAATTTTTTATTAAATAAAATTTTATTATTAAAATATTAATTAAATTAAAATATTAAAAATTATTAAAATAATAATATATTAATTATAAATAATAATTTTTATTTAAATATTTTTTAAATTTTTTAATATAATTAAAAATAAATATATAAATTAAATTATATCTTATTTTATTAATTATTTTTATAATAATTTATAATTAATAATTTTTATTATTATTAAATTTTTATTTTTATTAAAAATTATATTAAAATTAAATTAATATAAATAAATATATATTTTTTAAATTAAAAATTTTTTATTATAATATATAAAATTTTAATAAAATTAATTTTTTAAATTTTTATTTTTTATTATTTTATTTTATTATAAAAAAATAATTTTTAAATTTATAAATTAGTATAATTATTTAAAAAAACACACAACTTAATTTTGTAATAATTTTTTTATTTAATTTTATTATATAATTTTTAATACTTTTTATAAATTTTTATTTTATTATTTTTATAAAATTTAATTATTTTAATTTAAGTGATTAAATTTTTTTTAATAATTATTTTTATATTTTTATATAATATTAATAAATTTATTAAATTATAATAATAAATATTTTTTATAATATTTAATAAATTAAATTTATTATTTTTTTTAAAATTAAAAATTATATTTAAAAAATTTTTAAATAAAAAAATAATTCTAAATTTAATTTTTTAATATATTTAAATTACATTATTATATTATTAAATATATATATTATAAATAATTTTATTATATTTATTTAAAAATAAATTTTTTATTTATATTTTTTATTTAAATTTTTTTTATAATTTTTATTATTTTTAAAATAAATTATTTTTAACATATTTTTTTATTATTTTTAATTTAATTTTTTTTGTTTTAATAAAAAATATAAAATATACATAATTTTTAATAGTTTTTATTTAATATATATTTTATTTATAATTTTTTTTATTAAATATTACATTTTATTTAAATATTATTTTTTTTAATAATTTAAAATTTTTTTAATATTATAAATATTAATTTATTTTTATTTATTTATAATATTTAATAAAATTTTTTTTTAAAAAACTTTATTATATTATTATATTAAATATAATATATTAAAAATTTTATTTTTATTTTTAACTTTTTATATATATATATTATTTAAATTATTATATATATTAATAAAATTTATTTATTATTTTTTATTTTTTATAAATTTATTAAATATTTAAATTTATTAATTAATAATTTTTTTATTAATTATTTAATATTAATATAAAAAATATATATTTATTATATTACTATTATAAAATTTAAATTAAAAAAATTTTTTAATTAATAATTTAAATTATTAATTTCAAAATTAAAATTGTTAAATATTATAATATATAATATATATTATATTATATTTTTTTTATATTTTAATATTTTATTATTATATTTTAATATTATTTTATTATTTATTTAAAAATTTATTTTTAAATTAAAATTTTAATTTTTAAATATTATTTTTTTTAAAAATTAATTAAATAAATTTTATATTTTTATTAAAATTTAATTATAAAATTATATTTTAATAAAAATTATATATAATTTATAATATTTTAATTAAATTAATAATTTTTTTATAAAAATATATTTAAAAAATTTATTTTTTTTAAAATAATAAATAAAATTAAAAAATTTTTTAATCTTTTATTTTTTAATAATAATCAATTTAAATTATTATTATAATTTTATTAATTATTTAAAATATTATTTATTTTTTATAATAATATTATATTAATTTATAATTAATTTTATTTTATATATTTAAAAATTAAATTTTTTTAAAATTTTTTATCATTATTTTATTAAATTATTAATACTATTTAATTTTTTTTTTTATTTAAATAATTAAAATTTTTTATTTTAATAATTATTTTTAATTATTTATATTAATTATATATCTTTATATTATAATTTATTAAAATTTAATATATTATTATTTTTTTTATTTTTAATAAAATTAAAATATTATTTATAAATTTTTTAATATTTTAAAATATAAATTTTATATTTTAATTTTTTAAAATTATTTTTTTTAAAATTTTTATTATTATTAAATAATAATATTATTTTTTTCATATTTTTTTAATTATATATATTATATTATTAAATTTTAAATATTTTATTTTAATTTTATTAATTTTTTAATTATATTATATTTTAAAAATAAATTAAAATATATATTATAATAAATTTTTAATTAATAAATTTTATTATAAATTATAATTTTTATTTTCTAATAATTATTTTTTTTTTTAAAAAATAAAATAAAACTTATTATTATAAATTATATCATTTATTTATTAATAATATTTTATAAATATAAATTTTTTAAAATTAATATATAAATATAGAAATATTTATAATTTTTAAAAATAAATATTAATTATAAAATATATAATTTTTATTTTTTATAATTTTAAATTTTTATATTAAATTTTTTTTATAATTAATATTTTTTTTATAATTAATTTATTTAATATAAATAATTATTATTTTTTTTAATATATAATTTTAAAAAAAAATAAATATTTTATTTTTTATTTATTATTATATAATATTTTATTTATTATATATACATAAAAATTATTAAAATATTAAAATTTTATTTTTTTTTATTATTATTTTTATTTTTATTTAAAAATTAAAATAATTTATATTTTAATAAATAAAATTAATAAAAAATTTTATTATAATTTTATATTTTAAATATTATTTTTTATTAATAATAAAATTTATATTAATATAACCTTAATTATTTATATTATTTAAATTATTTTAAAATATTTTTTTATAAATTTTTTTTACATTTTTTTTTTAAAATTTTTTTTTTATATTTTTTAAAAAATATTTTAATAAATATTATTTTTATTTTATTAATATTTTTTATATTTTAATTATTTTATTTTTTATTATAATATTTAAAATTTAGTTATTTTAAATAATTTATTTTTTTATAATTTATTTTTTGATTTTAATTTTTTTTTAATTAATATTATATTATTTAATTAAATAATCAAAATATTAATTTATTAATTAATATTTAAAATTAAAAATTTATATATATTTTATAATTTTTTTAAAATTTTTAATAATTTATTATTTATAAATATATCCCCTTTAAATATAATATATTTATTTTTATAAATATTTTTATTAATTTAAATAATATTATATTATTTAAAATTTATATAAATAATATTAATTATTTATTACATTTTATATTTAAATAATAATTTTATATTAATTTTTTTATATTAATTAAATATAATTAATTTTTTTTTAATTATTTTTTATTATAAATTTATATTATAAATTTTAAAAATATTTTTAATATTTAAATTTTATTATAAGTTTTTTTAAATTTATAATTATTATTCTAAAAAACAAAAATTAAAAATTTTATTTATATAAAAATTAAAATTTTAAATTAATTAATTATTTTTATTTAAAAAAATAATTTTTATTTATAATTAAATATTAAAATTATTTTTTTTTAAATTATATATATATTATTTTAAATTAAATTAAAAATAAATTTTTTTTTTATTATATTTTTTTATATTTTTATCATTTTATATATAATATTTTAAATAATATTAAAATAAATAAATTATCTATTTTTTGTTTATATATAAATTTATTTTTATATTAAATAAATTTTTACTTTAATTTTTTTTTTATTTATATTATTAATAATTTTTAACTATTTTTTATTATTAATATAAATTTTTTTAATTTTAAATAATTATATATATTATTAATAATTTTTATTACACATTTTTTATTTTAATTTTAATTTTTTTTTTATATTTACAAATTTAATTATAATAAATTATTAATAATTTTTATTAATTTTTTATTTTTATAATTAAAATTTTTATTAATATTAAATATATTTATAAATTTATAAATAATATTTTTATTTATAATTATATATTTAATTATTATATTTTATTTAATTTATATTATAATATTTTTTTTTAAATATGTTTTTATTTAGTTAATATAAAAATATTTTTTTATTCTATTATTTTTACAATTTTAATTTTAATTATTATATTTTATTTTTATTTATTATATATAATTTTTATTTTTAAAAAAAAAAATAAAAAATTAATAATTTTAAATTTTATTAAATTATTTTTTAAATAATTAATTTTAAATTAAAAAATAATAATTAAAATTATTTTTTATAATAATTTTATTAAATAAATATTTATTATAAATTTTAATATTTATTTAAAAATCGTTTATTTTTAAATAAATTTTTTAAAATTTTTTATATAAAAATTGTTTATTATTTTAATTTATTAAATTATTTTATTTTTTTTATAAATTAGATATAATTTTTTTAAAATTATAATTTTATTATTTTATTATAAATATTAATAATAAATTTTTAAACTTTAAATACATTATTTTTTTTAATTTTTTTTTTTTAAATATTTAATTTTAAATTTACAATTTTATTATAAAACATTAAAAAAATTATTTTATTTTTTATTATAATATTAGAAAAATAATTTTTA
>JAIWJD010000075.1:12500-27971 GCA_022818045.1 Neotoxoptera formosana | reverse complement strand
AAAAGAAAAAAAAAAAGAAAAAAAGAGCAAAGAAGTGAGCAGAATAAGAAAAGAAGAAAAGAAGGAAAAAAAAAGAATAAAAAAAAAGAGGAAAAGAAAAAAGAAAAAGAAAAAAAAAGAAAGAAAAGAGAAAAAAAATAAAAGAGAAGAAAAAAAAAATAGAGAAAAAAAAAAAAGATAAATGAAAAAAAAGAAGAAAAAAAAAAAAGAAATGGATAAAAAGAAAAAAAAAAAAAAAAACTACAAAGAAAAAAAAAAGAAAAAAAAAAAGAAAAACAGAAAAAAAAAAAAAAAAGGAAAAAAAAAAAAAAAAAAAGAAAAAAAAAAAAAAAAAAAAAAAAAGAAAAAGAAAAAAAAAGAAAAAAAGAAAAAAAAAAAAAAAAGAAAAAAAAAAAAAAAAAAAAAAAAAAAAAAAAAAAAAAAAAAAAAAAAAAAGAAAAAAAGAAAAAAAAAAGAAAAAGAGAAAAAGAAAAAAAAAAGAAAAAAAAAGAAAAAAGAAAAGAAAAAAGAAAAAAAAGAAAAAAGAAAGAAAAGAAGAAAGAAAAAAGAAAGAATAGAAAAAAAAAAAAAAAAAGAGAAAGAAAAGAAGAAAAAAAAAAAAAATAAAGTAAAAAAAAAAGAAGAAAAAAAAAATGAATAAAAAAAAAAGAAAAAAAAAAAAGAAAAGAAAAGAAGAAAAAAAAAAATAATAAGAGAAAGAATAAAAAAAGAGGAAAAGAAAAGAAAGAGAAAAAAAAAAAAAAATAATAGAAAAAAAAAAAAAAAAGAAAGAAAAAAAATAGAAAAAAAAAAAAAAGAAAATATAGAAATAAAAAAAAAGATAAAAAAAAAAAAGAAAAAAAAGAAAAAAGAAAAAAATAAAAAAAAAAAGAAAAAAAAAAAAAAGAAAAGAAAGAAAAAATAAAAAAGAAAAAAAAAAAAAAAAAAAAAGAAAGAAAAAAGAAAAGAAAAAAAAAAAAGAGAAAAGAAAAAAAAAAAAAAGAAAAAAAAGAAGAAAAAAAGAAAGATATAAAAAAAAAAAGAAAAATAAGAGAAATAAAAGAAAGAAGAAAAAAGAAAGAAGAAATAAAAAAAAAGAAAAAAAAAGAAAAAAGAAAAAGAAAGAGAAAAAAAAGAAAAAAAAAAAGAAAGAAGAAAGAGAAAATAAAAGAAAAAAAGAAAAATAAAAAAATAAAAAAAAAAGAAAAAAGAAAAAAAAGAAAGAGAAAAAAAAGAATAAAAAAAAGAAAAAAGAAAAAAAATAAAAATAAAGAAAAAAAAAAAAAGAAAAGAAAAAAAAGAAAAAAAAGAAAAAAAAAAGTAAAAAAAGTAAAAAAAGAAAAAGAATAATAAAAGAAAAAAAAAAAGAATAGAAGAAGAAAAATAAAAAGATGAAGAAAAAAAAAGCAAAAAGAAAAAAAAAAGAAGGAAAAAAAACTATTAGTGAAAATCTAATAGAAAAGCTAGAAAAGAAAAAAAAGAAAAAAGAAAAAAAAAAAAAGAAAAAAAGAAGAGAAAAATAGATGAAAGACGATAAAAGATAGAAGAGAAAGTAAAGGTTAAAGAAAGATTAAGAAAAAAATAAAAAATAAATATAGGATTAGTAAGAATTTTAAGAAAGAAAAAGTAGAAGTATAAAATGAATATAAGAAAAAATTTAAAAAAAAAAAAATAAAAAAAGAAGTAGGAGTTAGATAAGAAGGTAAAAGGAGTTATTAAGATATTTTTGAAGAAAGAGAAAAAATAGTAAAATATAAAAAAAAAAAAAAATTATAATAAAATAGTGAATAGAAGTATTAAAAAAAGAAAAAATATGAAAAAAAAAAAAAAGTAAGA
The DNA here is from genome assembly GCA_022818045.1 of Neotoxoptera formosana. NCBI lineage: Eukaryota > Metazoa > Arthropoda > Insecta > Hemiptera > Aphididae > Neotoxoptera > Neotoxoptera formosana. The sequence goes on along the minus strand of JAIWJD010000075.1, from coordinate 26,156 downwards.
GATTAGATAATTAGAAGAAAATAAAAAAGATCTAGAGAAAATAAAAGACCCAGCCACCCAAGTTGTTTAAAACAAAAAGAAAAAAAAAAAAAAGAGAAAAAAAAAAAAAATTAGTTCAAGAAAAAATGAGTAAAAAAAGATCAAATTTAAAAAAAAGTATAAAAAAAAAAAGGATTTAAAAAAAAAAAAGAATAGTAATAAAAAAAAAAAAAAAAAAAAAAAAAGAAAAATGACGGAAAAAAAAAAAGAAAAAAGAAATAAAAAAGAAAATAAAAAAAAAAAAAGATAAAAAAAAAAATGAAAGAGAAAAAAAAAAAAGAAAAAAGAAAAATAACGATTAGAAAAAGATAATAAGAAAGAAAAGAAAAAAAAAGTGGAAAAAATTTAAAAAAAAAAAGAAAAAAAGATTTAAAAAAAATTAGTTAAAAAAAAAATGAGATATTAAGAAAAAAAATGTACAGGGGGGGGGTTAATAGAAAAATAAAAAAAAAAAAAAGAAAAGAAAGAATAAGGGCTAGCAAAAAGAAATTTTTTAGAGAAAAGCAATTGATAAAAAGAAAATTTTAAAAAAAGAATAAAATATAGATAGAATGATCTGAAGATAGAAAAAAAAAAACAATTAACTAAGATAAAAATAAAAAGAAAAAAAGGAAGAAAATGAAAAAAAAAAGAAAGATAAGTTAGTAAGAATTTAGAAGTGTAATAAAAAAAAATAAAAAGGAAAAAAAAGAAAAGAAAGATGAAAAAAATTTTTAAAGAAAAGAAAAAAAAAAAGAAAAAAAAAGATAAAGAGAAGAATACAAAATTTATAGATTTTTAAAAAATAGAAGAAAGTAAAGATAGAAGATTAAAAAGAAAAAAATAAGTATAGAAAAGAGATAGTAGATTAGGAAAAGTAAGAAAAAAATTAAAAAAACTAAAAGATAAAAAAAAAAATAGAAAAAGAAAGACAGAAGAAAAAAAAAAGAAAAAACTAAGAAAAGAAAGAAATAAAAAAAAGTCTAGAAGAAAGACTATAGAAATATAAGAAGAAATTAAGAGAGATAGAAAAAAAAAAAGTAATTAAAAAGATAAAGAAGTTATTTTAGAAAAAAAAAAAAAAAAAAAAAGAAAAAGAGATAAGATCGAAAAAAAATAGATAGAAAGATAGATAGAAAAAAAAAAAAAAATAGAAAGAAAAAAATTTAAAAAAAAAATAAAGAATTAAAATTTAAGAAGAAAAAAAAAAAAGAAGAAAAAAAAAAAAATAAAAAAAAAAGAAAAAAAAATAAAAAAAAAGAAAAAAACGAAAAAGAAAAAAAAAAAAAAGAAGAAGGTAAAAAATAAGTATAAAAAAGAAAAATAGAAGAGAGAAGAAAAAGAAAGAAAGATTATAGTAGAAAAATTTAAAGAAGACTAATAGTAGTTAGATTATAGATTTTAGAAAAAAATAGAAGATAGAAGATCAAAGACATAAAAGTAAGATTTAAGAATATAGAGATAGATAGATTTATAAGAATAGAAAAGATAGAGAAGATAGAAGAATAGATAGAAGAAGAAAGAAAAATAATTAGAGATAAAAGATAAGAAGATAAAAATTTTTAGAAGAGAGAAAGAAGAAGAAAGATAAAGTAGTCTTTAAGAGAGATTTAGAAGAAGATAGAAAAGGATTATTTAGAGAAGAAGAAGAAGAAAAAGAAAAATAGATTTGAATAGATTTATAGAATAGCTAAAAAATGAAAGAAAAAAGAAAAATAAGAAAAAATATGTAAGATAAGCTAAAGCAAGAGATAGAATAGATATTAAAAGAAGAGAAGAGAAGATAAGATAGTAAAAAGAAAAAGATTTTTTAGAAGATATACATGATAAAAAAAAAAATTTATACTTAGAAAAAAAATCTAAACAGATTTAGAAGATAGAAGATCTAGGATAGAAGAATAAATAAGATATAAAGATATTAAGATAAGATAGACTTAGAAGAAAGAGGATAATTAGAAAAGAAGAAGAGATATAAGAAAGATAGATGATAAAAAAAAAAGACAATAAAGATAAGATTTTTATGAAGATATTAGATTTTAGAAAAGTAGAAAAGAGATTAAAAGAATTAGAATAATAGAGATAGTAAGTAGAAAATATAGAATTTTTTAGAATAGATCTAAAATAGAAGAATAAGATAGAAGATATAGTAAAAAGAGATAAGAGAAAGCCTTTTAGAAAGAAAAAAAGATTATAGGAAGGATAAGATAGATTAGAGAAGTAGAAAGAAGATTTAAAGAAAAGAATTTTTATATATAGAAAAAGATAGAAAAGGAAAGAGAATCTTAAAGAGAAAGAAGAGAAGATTAGAAAAATTTAGAGATCTTTAGATTTTAAAGCACTAGAAGAAGTAGAAGAATGAAGGCTGAGAGATTAGAGATTTAGAAGAATAAAGATTAGAAGATATAAAAGTAGAAGTAAAAGAAAAAAATGAATTAAAATAGGATTAGAAAAGAATAAGTAGAAATAGAGAAGAGAAAGAAGTAGATTAAAGAAATAGAAAATAGAAAGAAAGAAGAAGATAGAATAATATAAGTAAAAAGAAAAATAAATAAAAGTATTATAGAAAGAAAGATTATTTAATAAAATAGAAAAGATAGGAGAAGAAAAAGAGATAGAAAGAAGAAGGAGAGAAGAAAGAGAGAAAGTAGAAGATTTTTTAAGATATGAGAATAAGAAAGATTAGATAGAGATAGTAGAAAAAAAGATTAGGAAGAAGAAGAAGAAGATTAGAAGTAGATTAGAAAAGAAGAAGGAAGTTTAGAGAATAGAGAAAAGAAGAAAATATTAGAAGAAGGACTAGAAAGAAGATAAAAAAAAGGAGAAATAGAAAAAGTAAAGATAGAAAAAAAAGGAAATTTATAAGAATTAGAAGAATAAGATAAAGAAATTAAAAGAGCTAGAAAAAAAGAAATAGAAGAAGATAAGAAAAAAACGAAATAGAAGAAAAGAAGAAGAATATAAAAAGATAGAATTAAGGAGGATAAGTAAGAAAGGTTAGAGATAGGAAGAGAAAAAGGAGCAAGAAAGAAGAGAAGAGAGTTTAAAGGTAAGGAGAGAAGTTAGAAGAATAGAAAGATAGAATAAGAAAATAAGAAATAAGAAGAAAGAAGATAAATATTTAGAATATAGGGAACGCAAAAGTTAGATTAGAAGTGGAGAGTAATTCTAGAGGTATAAGAGGAATTTAGGATTAGAGATAGATTAGGTAGAAAAGTAAGATAGATAGATAAAATAAAGACAGATAAGTAGAAAGGGAAAAGAATATCAGAAAGTAGAAGAGAGGTGAATAAAAGAATAGAGAAAAGAAGTAAGAAGAAAAAAGAATAGATAAAAGAAAGTAGAGCCGATTAGTAGAGAAAAATATAGATAGAAAATAGAAGTAAAAATTAGGAAAGAAGAAATAAGGAAATATATAAAAAAGAGAAGAGAAAGAGAAGAAATAGTAAGAGAGAAGAATTGTAGAAAAAGTAGAAGAAAGAGAAAGTTAGAATAAGATATTTAAGAGTAGAAAGAAGAAATAGGAAAAAGGAAAAAAAAGAAGAAAAGTAATGAAATAGATTAAGAACGATATAGTAAGAAGAGTAAAGAAGAATAAGAAAAAGAAAAAAAAGAGAGTTGAATAAATAAGGAAGACAGAAAGGTAGAAAGTCGAGTACTAAAATATAGAGGATTTTGAAGAATAATAAGATAGAGGAAACAAGAAAGAAGAATAAAATTATTAGTTAAAAATAGTATAGTTAAGAGAATAGGGATTAGAAGAAAAAAAAGTTGTATTGAAAGTAGAAATGAAGATAAGGGAGAAGTAAAGTTAGAAGTTAGAGGGGACAAGAACAAAAAATTAGAAGTTAAAGGGGAGGAAATGAAGAGAAAAGAGAGTAGAAGGAATAGTTAGATAAAATAAGCGATAGAAAGATAGTTAGAAAATTACAAGGAAAGGGGAATAAAGAAGAGAAGAGTAAGATTGATAAGGAAGGAAAGAAATAGATTAGAAAAGAAAGAAAGTAATAAGAATAGGAAGAGAAGAAAATAAAGGTAGATTAGAGATTCGAGGTAGATAAAAAGAGAGAGATATACAGAGAAAGAAATAAAGAATAGATAGATTTTAGCTAAAAAGAGATAGAGAAAAGAATAGAAAGATTATAGAAGTTAAAATAGAGTTAGAGAAGAGTAAAAAGAAGAACAATAAAAGATTAAAAAGGAAGAAGAAAGATCTAGATAGAGGAATTATAAGTAGAAAGTTTTTGGAAAAGGTAAAGAAGGGAAGAGGTAAAGATAGAAGAGAATTGAAAGTTAGACAGAATATAGATAGTAGAAGAAGAGAATAGAATAGAGAGATAATAAGTTAGATAGAGTAGGGTATAGTGAGAACAGATAGGTCTAGATTATAGAAGAATAGAAGAAAGGAATAGAAGAAGATTATTAAGAATAGGGTAAAGAAAGAGTAGGAATAGATAGAGGAAGGAGAGAAGAATAGTATTAGATAGAATGATAGGATTAGAATATTATAGAGGAAGAGATTAAGTTTTTAGAAGTAGGGATAAGTAGGGGAGAAATAAGAATAGAGAAAAGAGAGAAATAGATCAATAAAGAAAGGAGGTTAAGCTAGAAGAGAAAATAGAAAGAAACTGTATATAGGTAGAGATAGAGAAGATAAGAAATTTTAGAAAGATAAAAAAATAGTAAAAAAAAAAATAGGATGTAGAAGAAATTATAAGATTAGAAGGTAGTGAAAGAAAATAGAAAAAAAAGAGAAGAGAAAAAGGAATAAGGAAAGAGAAATAGGAGCAAAGAAAGAAAGAATAAGATTAAGATTAGAAAGTATAGAAGAAAGAGAGAAAATATGTAAGAAATAGGTAGATATTTTATAGAGAGAAAAAAATTATAGATAGATTGAAGAGGAAGAAGAGAATATTAAGAAAGTATAGGTTGAGAATAGAGAAAAAACTTAGTTTTTAGATGAGAATAAGAAAAAAGTAGTGAGAAGAAGTAAAGATAAAAAGATGAAAAGGAAGTATGGATTATTAAAAAAAAGGAAGAAGACGAATAGAGAAGATTAGTGAGAAGAGAAAAATATTAGAAGAAAATGTAAAAGGAAGAGGTAGAAAGAATAGAAAAATAAAAAGAAAATAGGATAGTTATAGATATTAGATAGGATAATGGTAAGATAGAAGGAATAAGAGAAAGAAAGAGTAGAATAGAAGATATAAAATTTAGGTTAATAGATCGAATAAGTGGATAAGAAGAGAGAAGAAAAAAAGAGGAGAATATAGATTATTTAGTAGACGTAGATAGAAAAACTTAATAGTGTAGGACTATACTTAGGAGATAGATAGAGATAAAAATTAAAAAAATAAGGAAAGTAAGTAAAAAAATAGATAGAAAATTAGTAAAAGAGAGAAAAAAAAAGAATAAGAAAAAAGAAGAAAAGCTAAAAAAAGAAAAGATATAGGAAAAGTATAAAAAGAAGAGTTATAGAGAAAAAAAAATAATTAAAAATAGGGAAAATAGAAGGGAAAAAAGAAGAAAAGTTAAAATAAGATAAAATAAAAAGAGAAGAAAAAAAAGAAAATTAATTATAGTATAGGAAGTTAGAGAATTTGGATTTGAGAAAAGTAAGAAAAAAAAGGAGAGAGTAAATATAGATAAAAATAAGAAAAAGTAGAAGAGAGAAAGAGAAGAGGATTTAAAAATGAGAAAGAATACTAGAAAATTATAATTAAATAGATAAGAGGAAGATTAGGAGAAAAAAAAAGATTATATAGTTACAGTAGGATAGAAAAAAAGATAAGAATTAAAATTATTTAGAGATAGAGGGAAAAAAATAGAGATAAAAGAAATATAAAGAGAGAAAAGAGAAGATAGTTAATAGAAGTAAAAAAAAAAAAGATTTAAGAAGGAAGAAGAGTAATAGAATTAAAGAGTAGAGAAAATAGAAAAAAGATTAAAAAAGCTAAATATAGAAAAAGGAAAAGAGTAAAAAAGATTTATAAACTAGAGAAGATTAAAGATAAGTAGATGAGAATAGAGTAATGTAGTAGAGTAAAGTTAGTGAGCAAGAAAGAAAAAGAAAAGCAGGAGTATAAAGAAATAGAAAATTATAGGAAGGAGAGGAACAGAAAGAAGAGTAGAAGAAAATCTAATGAAGATTAGATAAAAAAAGAAAAGAATCAAATAAAAGATAATGTATTTAAAAAAAATACGAGAATAGAAAAAAAAAGATAAAGAAAGGAAAAAGTAAAGACCGTAGGAAGAAGAAAGGATAGAAAAAAAATATAGAGATGGAGAAGTTTAGAAAAAAAAGATATAGAAGAGAGAAAAGAAAAGGAATATAAAAAGGAAAAAAAGAAATTAAAAAATAAATAAGAAGATAGAAAGATAAAAGAAGCAGGAGATTTGAAAAAAAGAAAGAATTTAGGAGCTCGTAGAGAAAGAGTAGAGGAAAAAAAAAAGAAAGAAGTAGAAAAAAAAAGAATAAATAGAAGAGATAAGATAGATGAGAATTTTAATAAGAGAGTTTTAGTATAGATAGGAAAGAAGGAGGACAGAATTAGTGAGAAGAGTAGAAGTAAAAAAAAGAGATAGTAAAAGATTAGGAATAAAAAAGGAGAAAGAGAGAAAAGAGAAGAAAAGAATAAGACTGATAAAAGTAGTAGGACATAAAAAGAAAAAAAGAAAGAAGATAGAAAATAAGTTAAAAAAGGAGAAATGAAAGCTTAGAGAAATAGAAAAAGTAGAATAGAAAAAAAGAAACGATAAGTAATTTTATTAATAAGAAAAGATAAGTAGAAAAAGAACGAAAAAAAAAAAAAGAAAAAAAAAAAAAAAGAAAAAGATTTTTAAATATAGAAGGAGAAATAGAAAAAAGATTTTTTTAGAAGATTAGAAAGATAAAGCAAGATAGTATTAGTTAGTTAAGAAAATAGATATAGGAAAGTTTAAGAGATAGACAAGCGAAAAGAATAGAAGATAGAGGTGATTAAGGAATAGGTTTTAATTAGAGAAAAAAAGAAAAAGAAAAGGGAAAAAGTTAGAAAAGAAAAAAGAAAAAGGGGAAAAGTTAGAAAAAAAAACGAAAAGAAAAAAAAAGCAATAGATAAGTGAGGATAATAGAAAGAATAGAGAAGTTAAGGAGAGAGAAAAAAGAAAAAGAAGATAAAAAAGAATAAAGAAAAAAGATCTAGTAAAGAAGCAATAGATAAAAAAAAAAATATGAGTAAAGGAAGAAAGATAAATAGAGTTTAGAGATAGAAAAAAAAAAAGGAAAAAAGATAGGATTTAGATTAGAAAGGATTTAGAAAGATAAAGATATGGAAGAAGTATTTAAAAAAAAAACAGAAAGATTTTGTTAAAAAATAAAAAAAATAAAGAAAGAAAAATAGAAGGAATAGAAGAGAAGATAGAAGAGAGAAAAGTAAAAGAAGAAGAAAGAAAATAGAGCGTAGATAGTAGAAAAAAAGAAAAAAAAGAAAAAAAAATTAGAGGAGGATTTATTAAGGACTAGAGAGAATTAGGGAATATGTATAGAAAGAAAGTTTATAAAAAAGGTAGTAAAAGAAGAAAGTAAAGGAATAAAAAGAAAAGAAAAATGAAAAATAGAATAGAATAAGGATATAAAGAAAATAGGTAGTTGTTATATATAAGAAGAAAAGATAAAATAGAGATCTTAGTTAGTAGAAAGGAAAAAGGAAAGAGGATTCTTAGAAAAAAAAAGATAAAGTGAAAAGATATTAAAAGTATTAATAGTAGAAGAAAAAGGAAGAGATGATTAGATTTAGATAAGATAGTAAAAAAAAATAAAAGAAAAAAAAGATTAGGACAAAATAGAAAAGGATTAGAAGAAGGATAGAGAAGAAAAAAAAATAAGGGAAAGCTTAAGTTTAAGTAGAATACAGGAAAGTTCAGAAGATGAAAGTAGATAAGATAAGAGTAGAGGATAGAGAATGAATAAGAAGAATATAAAGCAGAAGTTAGATATGCGAGAGAAAGACTTGTAAGAGATAAAAAGGTAGATAGTAAGTTAAAGATAGTAGAAAAAGAGGTTAGAAAGGGTTAAGTTAGTAATAGAGAGGAAAGATAGAGAATAGAATATAGGGAGAAAAGAGATGAGATTTAAGAAAAAGAGAAGAATAAGATAGAAGATAAAAATAGAGATTTAACTAGAAAAAACTGAAGAGAAAACAGTTAGAAAGTTAGGAAACAAAGTTTAGCGATAGTTTTAAAAGAAGATAGAAGATAGAATTTTAGACACTATTAAAGAAAAAAGAAAAGAAATAAAGAGTAAAAGTAGAAATAGGATAAAAGATAAAGAAATAGGATAGATGGACAAGATAGAATTTAAGATAGTACAGATTAGAAAGAAGAAGGGAGTATTTTATGAAGAAAATAGAGAAGATTAGAAAAAGTAGTTAGACAAAAATAGAGGGGGGAAAGGAAATAAGAAAGATAGAAAGAATTAAAAAAGTAAAGAAAGAAGAAAGATAGAAGAAAAAAATTAAAAAAAAAAAAGATAGAAAAAAGAAAAAGAGAATAAAGAAGAAGAGTTAGATTAAGATAGGATAAGATAAGAAGAAAGAAATTAGAAAGAAAAAAAAAAGAGGAAAAGAGAGATATAGGTAAAAAAAAAAGATAAAAAAATTAGAAGGAATTTGAGAAAAAGAAAGATAGATTAGTTAGTTAAAAGGATGAAGAAGAAAATATTTAGTAGTAAGAAGTTTAAAGAAGATATAAAAGGAGAGGAATTAGAGAAAGGGTAGCGGAATGGGTGAGCAGAATTTAAGACTAGGTAAGATTAGATAGATATAGGAAAGTAGGAAATTAGTAAGAAGACTAAGATTAAGATAGTAGATAGAAAGATAAAAGAAAGAAGAAGAATTAGCATAGATAATATAGAACACCTAAGTACTAGAGAGAGTTAGAGTATAGAAAAGGTAGAAATAAGATAGAGTATTTAAGAAAAAAAGATTAGTGAAAAAATAGGGATAAGTAAAAGAATAGAAAGAAAGAATTAAGAATAGAGAGAAATTAAAAGAAAAGAAAGTGTTAGATGATAATTAGAAAAGAAAGATGAAAGAAGAATGTAGAAGAGCTAGTAGTTAGAAAGATATAAAGAGGATAGAGGAAGATAGAGGATAGAAGAATAGAAAGAAGTTAGTTAGAAGAAGAAAAGAAATAAAGAGTAGGATGAGTGAAAGAAAAGAAAAAGTAGAACGAGTTAGAAATAAGAATAGAGTTTAGAGAGAAGTAGAATAGAAATATGAGAAGCAAGTGTGTTTGAAGAAGAAAAAAAAGAAGTAGTGAGAATTAATAAGGATTAGAGAAAGAGGAAAGATAGAGATATGTAAAGAAGAATTGATTTAATAGTATGAAAAAGAATAAAGACAAGAAGATAGGAAGAAAGGAGATGAAATGTGATAAGAAGAAGAAGAGATTAGATAGATTAGAAATTTAATAGAAAGAGATAGAAGTTTAGAAAGAAGAAATAGAGAAAGTAAGATTAGAAAGAATAGTATATGTGAGGGATAGAAAATAATAAATAGAGAAGAAGAAGTTAAGAAGATTAGCAGGAGTTTAATAGAATAGAAGTTTAAGATATAGAAAAGAATAGGCAGTTTAAAATCGAAGAGTAGAATAAGAGGAAGTATAGAAAAGAAATAGAAGTTAGGTAAGTAAGAGAAATAAGAAAGAAGAAGATAGTAGATAGAAGAGCAAAATAAGAAACGATAGATAAGAAGAGAAGAGAACAATTTAGAAGGGAGGTACGTAGAAAAGAATAGTGTAGGGAGTGAAATAGATAGGAAAAGATTTATAGATAAGGAAAAAAAAAATTAGAAGAAAGAAGAAGGAAATAAGAAAGGAGATAGTAGAGAGAGGGAAGTAGAAAGAAAGTATGTAGAAGAGAAGGAAAGCAGAAAGAGAAAGTTTTAGATAGAGAAAGGAGATAGATATAGTTAGGAGATAAGAATTAGATTTAGAACAGGATAGAAAGAAGGCGAGAAGGAAGGCAGGAATTAAAGTGAAAGAAAGGAAGAAAGAAGTTAGGTTGAGAGAATAAGAAGAAGAAGGAAAGAAAATTATAGGAAGAGAGAAGGAGAAAGGGGAAGAAATTAGATTTTAGGCAATAGAAAGTAGAAGAAAAAAAAGAAGAAGAATAAATAGATAGTTAGAAAAAGAGAAGATAAAAAAAAGAATAGATAAAAGAGAAAAAAAGTAAAAAAGATTGAAAAAAAAAAAGATAGAATTATAGAGATTTTAGAAAGGAATAGAAAAAGATGTAGAGAAGGAGAAGATAGATAAAAAATTAAAAGTAGAAGAAGAGTAGAAGAAAGGAAAGATAGGAGAAGTTAGTTAAAGAAAAAATAGGTAAAAAGATAATAGAGATTAGGAAAATTAGATAGTAGATTTAATAGGATAGGGATAGTAGATAAATTAGAGAAAAAAAAAAATAGAGAATTAAATTAGATAAGAGAGAAAAGAGTAGTAATATGAAAAGTACGAGGAGATAGAAGTTATAGAGATAGATAAGAAGAAGAAAGTAGAGGAGAATACAGGAGAGGTAAATTAGGCAATTTAGAAATAAGAGAGAGATAAAAAAGAGAAGGAAGTAGAAAAGAAAAGAATTAGGATTAGAGAAAGAGCAAAGAGTGAGAGATAGAAAGAAGAAGAGAAAAGGAAAAAGATCTAGAATGAGAAAGAAAAGAGCTATAGAAATAGAATAGATTTAGAAAGAAAAAAAAGACTAGTAAAGAAAAGTTTGAGGAAAAGAAAGGGTAGAAGAAAAAAAAATAGAAAAAGAGAGAAAGAAAAGAAGAGATAAAGTAGATAGAGTAAAGAAATAATTTTTAAAAAAAAAAAAAAAGATAAAAATGTAAAGATAGTATAGAAAGAGGAAAAGATTTAGTAGGAAGCAAGATAAGATAGAATAATTAGAAAAGAGAAAGAAGTAAGAGTAGTTAGAATTAAAAAAGAAAAAGTAAAAAGAATAGATAGATAAATAGAAAAAATGAAAGGAGGAATAGAAAAGATTAGGAAGAAAGAATAGTAGAAAATGAAGCGAATATAAGAGGTAAAAGAGAGTTTCGATTGAGTAAAGAGAGAAAGAATAGTTTAGATAGATAGAGAAGAATAGGAGAATAAGAAGAATTAAAAAGATTTTAAGTTAGAAGTTTAGAAGAGAAGAAGGGAAGTTTAGGATTAAGAAGAGAATAGAAGAAGAGAGATAGAAGAAGAAAGAAGAAAAAGAGAGAAGAGAAGAGTAGAAGAGAATAAGAGAAAGATAGTTAAAGAAGAAGTAGAAGAAAAAATAAAATAATAGAACAGAGGTATAATGAAAGAAAGAAAGAAAGAAAGAGAGAGAAAGAAATGAAAGATAGAGAAAAGAAATAAAAAAGTTAAAAAATAGAGTAAAAAAAAAAAGAAATTTAGGAGGTATATTAGTAAGAAAAAGTAGAAGTAAGAAAATACTAAGGGAGAGATTAGAAGATAAGAAAGATAGGATAGAATTTAGGAATAGAATTAGCAGAAAGAAAAGAAAAAAAAAAAAAAAAAAGAAAAAAAAGATAAAAAAAAAAGATAAAAAAAAAATAGAAAAATAGAGAAGATTAAAATAGAAATAAGCAAAAGAAAAAAAGAGAAGAAGTAAAAGAAAATAAAAATTATTAATAAAAAAAAAAAAAAAGAAAAAGAAAAAAGAAAAAAAGAAGAGAAAAAAAAACATTAAAGAAAATATAAAAAGAAGAAGAAAAAAATAAAATTAGAGAATAAAGTAGATAGAAAAGAAGATAAGATTATAAATAGATAGATAGGAGAAAAAAAAATATAGAAAAAAAAGAAGAAAAAAAAAAGTAATTATAAGAAGTAAAGAAAAAAAAAGGAAGAGAAAAGTAGCATAGAAAAATAAAGAAAAAAAAAGAAAAAAAGATAGTGAAAAAAAAGAAAAAAAAAAAGAGAAAAGAAAGAAAAAGGAAGAAAAAAAGAGAAGAAGAAGAGATAGAAAAAAGGAAAGAAAAAGAGAAAGAATAAGAAATTTAGAAAAAAAAAAAAGAAAAAAGATTAAGAAAGAAGAAAGAATAAGAAAGAAGAAAAAAGAAGAAGAAGAAAAGAAAAAAGAAGTAAAAAAAAAAAAAAGAAGAAAAAAAAAAAAAAAAAAAGTAGAAAGACAATAAAAATAAAGAAAAAAAAAAAAAAAAAAATAGAAGAAGAAGACAAGAAAGAAAAAAAAAGAAGAAAGAAAAAAAAGAAAAAAGAATGAAAAGAAAAAAAAGAAAAAAAAGAAAAAAAAAAAAAAAAAAAAAAAAAAAAAAAAAAAAAAAAAAAAAAATTAGAAAAAAAAAAGAAGAAGAAATAAAGAAGAGGTAAGAAGAGAAAGAAAATAGAAAAGAAAAAAAAATAAAAAACATAAAGAAAAAAAAAGAGAAGAAAAAAAAAAAGAAGAAAAAAAGATTAAGAAAAAAAAAAAAAGAAAAGAAAAAAAAAAAAAAAAAAAAAGAAAAAAAATTAGTGAAGAAAATAAAAATAAATGAAAAAGGAGAAAAAAGAGAAATGAAAAAAGAAAAAGAAAAAAAAGAAAGAATGAAAAAAAGAGGAGAAAAAAAAATAAGGAAAAAAAAAAAAAAAGAGAAAAAAAATAAAAAAAAAAAAAAAAGAAAAAAGAAAAATTAGGAAGAAAGAAGATAGAAAAAAAAAAAAAAAAGAAAAAGAAAAAAAAAAAAAAAAAAAAGAAGAAAAAAGAAAAAGAAAAAGAATAGAAGATAGAAAAAAAAAAATAAAGAAAGAGAAAGAAAAATAGTATAGAAAAGAAAGAAGAAAATAAAAGAAAAAAAAAATAAGGATAGAAAAGAAAAAAAAAAGATGAAAAAGATAAAAAAGATAAGAAGAAAGAATAAGAAAAAAAAGTAAAAAAAAAGAAAAAAAAAAAAAAAAAAAGAGAAGTAAGAGAAAGAGAAATAAAAAAAAATAAAAAATAGAAAAAAAAAAAGAAGAAAAAAAAAAAAAGAAAAAAAAAGAAAAAAAAAAAAAAGAAGAAAAAAAAAGAAGAAAAGAGAAAAGAAAAAGAAAAGAAAAAAGAAAAAAAGAAAAGAAGAAGAAAAAAGAAAAAGATAAGAATAAGAGAAAAAAAAGAAGTAAGATAAAGAAAAAAAAGAATAGAGAAGATAAAAAAAATAGAAAAATAAGAAAAAAAGAAGTGAAAAGAAAAAAAGAAAAAAAAAAAAATAGAAGAGAGACAAAAAGAAAGAATTAGAAGAAAGAAAAAATGATAAAAGAAGAAAAGATAGAGAAAAAAAGAAAAAGAAAGAAAAGGAAAGAAAAAAAGAAGAAGATAGATATAGAGTAATAAGAAAGAAGTAGATAAAAAAAAAGTAGAATAGAAAAAAAAAAAGAAAGAAAAAAGAAAAGAAAAAAAAAAAGGAAATAAAAAAAAAAGAAAAAGAAAAAAAAAAAAAAAGAATAAAAAGGAAAAAAAAAAAGAAAAAAAGAAAAAAAGAGAAAAAAAGAAAAAAAAGTAGAAAGAAAAGGCAAAAAAAAAAAGGACGAAAGAAGAAGAAAGAAAAAAAAAAAGAAAAAAAAAAAAAAAAAATAAGAGAAGAAATAAAAGAAATAAATAGGAAAGAAGAAAAAAGAAGAATAAGAAAAAAAAAAAAA
>JAIWJD010000074.1:0-37152 GCA_022818045.1 Neotoxoptera formosana | reverse complement strand
TTGGGGGGGCTGGGTGTGTGGTGGTGAAACTTTACCTTGGTGACTGACGTGGCTGTGCTGGCTTGCTGGGTGTTGACTTGAAAGGGGCTGCCTTGGGTGTGGGGTGTGTGAACTGGGGCCCGTGGGAAAGGGCGCTGGTTGGGCTGTGGTGGGCTTTTATGGGCTGCTTGTTGGGTGGGTGTGGGGCTGAATGGTGGTGGGGGGGTGGAAGGTTGGTGGTGCTGAATGGTGTCTGCTTGTATGTGGGTGGCTGGTTTGGGTGTGGACTGGGGGTGGGGCTGGTTGGCTTGGTGGAACGTCTTGGGTGCTGTGTGGGACGGGGACGCTTGGTGCGGGGGTGGTTTTTTGGGGCTCTGGGGGGGTTTAACTGGGGGAATGTGGGCTGTGGGGGCTGGTGACTTGTGGGTGGACTGTGGTGGTGCTGTGCTGGGTGTGGGCTGTCGGTAACTGTGTGGGGGACTTACTGGCTGGGGGGGCAAATTTGGTGCTGGGAAGGGGGGCTTGACTGTGGGGTTTTCTGGGGTGGCTGGACTGCTGGGTGGGGTTGCTGTGGGTGGTTTTGGGGGTTGAAATGTTGGGTGTGCTGGCTGCTGTGTTTCTGGGGTTTGCTGGGGCTGATGGCTGTGGGATGGCCTGGGGGTTGTTTTGGGCTGTTTGCTGCTGTGGGTTTTCTCTGTGGGAACTGGGTTTCTGCTTGGGTGTGGCCTGGGGTGTGGACCCGGGTGGGGTGGTGTGTCTTTCTGGGTACGTGGGATGAATGAAATAACGGAACTGCGGGGTGCTGTGTGGGGGTGTCTGTGGCTGGCTGTACTGTGGGTGTGTGGCGACTTGGTGTGTGGAAAATGGGGAATCTGGGGGGAAGGGGGTTTTGAGCTGTGGGTTGCTGTTTTGGTTGGGGGGGGCTGTGGGCTGGTGGGGGAAATGTGTGACTGTGGTGCTGGGCTGCTTTTGGGGTGACGTGTGGGCTGGCTTTAAAAGGTGTGCGGCTGATGCTGTGTTTCTTGGACGCTTGGAAGTTGTGCTGCTGGGGTGTTGTGGTGCTGGCTGGGGACTCTGGGGGTGGGGGTACTGTTGGGGTGTGGAATTGGTGCTGAACTTGGGGTGGTGACTGTGGCTGGCTGTGGGTGGGGGGGTGGTGTGCTGAACTGGGTGTGTGGGCGACTGTGGTGGTGACTGAACTGGTGGTGCTGACTGCTGTGCTGGCTGAACTGGGTGCATGTAGTGCTGTTAACTGTGGTGAACTGTAACAGTGGTGATGTGACTGGGATGGCTGTGACTGACTGAGCTGAACTGTGAACTGTAAGGAACTGGGTCTGGTGCTGGGTCTGGGTGACTGTGTGGTGTGAACTGACTGACTGTGTGTGTGCTACAGGACGGACTGTGAGTGATGTGGGCGGTGGTGGGACTGCAGTGCTGTGAACTGTGGAACTGAACTGACTGGCTGGGTGTGTACTGTGCTGGGGAACTGCTGCTGCTGTGTACTGACTGACTGTGAACTGCTGGTGTGTGACTACTGCAGGTGGTGTGTTGCTGTGAATGACGTGAAACTGGGTGTGTGTGTGACTGGTGGTGCTGGCTGTGGCAGTGGGTGACTGGCTGGGCTGTTGTGGGAGTGGTGGACTGACTTGTAGGCTGTTGAACTGAGTGGGACTGGTGGAACTGCTGGCTGGATTGTACTGGGTGAACTGGACTGTGGACTGGTTGTGGCTGGCTGACTGACTGGGCTGCTGTGTGTGGACTGTGGGGGTGTGGCTGACTGCTGTGTGGGGAACTGGAACTGTGGTGGAGTTGACTGGTGCTGCTGCTGGTGGGACTGGTGGAACTGGGTGCTGTGAGGTACTGAGACTGAGTGCACTGAAACATGACTGTGGGTGTGGAACTGTGACTGCTGTGACGTCTGTTGGTTGGCTGCTGACTGTTGGCTGGTGATGACCTTTGTGGTGAACGTGTGGTGTTGACTGTGACTGCTGTTGGTGGACTGGTGACTGTGTGAACCTGCTGTGAACGTGTGGGCTGTGGATGGTGTGTGACAGACTGGGACGGACTGAGGTGCTGTCTGAGCTGTGCTGTGATGCCAGCAGGAACTGTGGTGTTGGGAACTGAGACTGTGCGGTGGCTGGCAGGCTGAACTGGCTGGTAAACTGTGTTGTGATGACTGGAACTGTGTGACTGAGACTGTGAACCTGGGGTGTGTGCTCTCTGATGAACTGGTGCTTGGTGAACTGGGGCTGCTGCTGCTGGCTGACTGGCTGGTGTGGGGTGGACAGACTGGTGTACTTGGGAACTGGTGTGGGAGGTGTGGGGTGAACTGTGACTGGAACCTGGGGGCTGCTGTGGGGGGCTGTGGCTGTTGTGTGCCTGGACTCTGGCTTTGTGTGGCAGTGAGTGTTGAACTGACTGAGGGACTGTGTGTGGAACTGCTGGTGGTGCCTGACTGTGACTGGCAGTGGGGTGGCTGTGTGCGTGGAACTGTGACTGGGACTGCTGTTGAACTGGGCTGTGGAAACAGGACTACACTGGTGATCTGGACCTGACTGTGGGGAACTGTGTGGCTGGACTGAGCTGACTGGAGGTGGGTGTGTTACTGGTGCAACTGCCTGACCTGGCTGCTGCAAGTGTGTTGACTGATGTGTCTGGCTGTGGTGAGAGTGAGACTGAACTGGTGACTGACTTGACTGACTGGGACTGGGACTGTGGTGAACTGGTGCTGACTGGGCTGTGTGGTGGGTGGGGGAACTGCTGAACTGTGTGGAACTGACTGTTGTTTGCTGCTGTGCTGATGGATCTGTGGACTGTGGTGGATGTGAGTCCTGTGGTGACTGGAACTGGCTGTGTGTGTGCTGTGGACTGAACAGAACTGAACTTGATGTGGGAACTGGTGGGCTGACTGGCTGTTGTGGTGTGGAACTGCCTGGACAGGTGGGACTGACTGTGAACTGTGGTGTTGTGTGATGACTGTGGTAACTGTGTGACTGTGTCAACTGTGAACTGGGGTGTGACTGTTGTGAGCTGACTGAACTGAGGTGTGAACATGTTGCTGCTGGTACATGTGGTGACTGGGACTGTTGTCTGACTGGTGACGGTGGTTTGGTGTGGTACAGTGGACTGACTGACTGGTGTGAACTTGAACTGGCTTGTGGCTGGGTACTGTGCATGGTGACGTCGTGCTGAGTCTGAACTGGCTGTGTGGACTGGGCTGGGTGGCTGATCTGTAACTGACTGTGCTGCTGTGTGGTAGCTGATGGTGCTGGGTGGCCTGGCAGACTGTGCTGACTGACTGCTAACTGGTGCTTGACTGTAGTGGACTGGGGGTGATGTGACCTGACTGACTGCTGGCTGTGGGGCTGGTGGTGGAACTGCTGTGTTGATGAACTGGGGACTTTACTTTCTGATGGTGGATGTGTGAATTCTTTTGGACTGTGTGAACTGGCTGTGCTGACTGTGAGGGTGGTGTGGACTGACTGGAGGAACTGTGGCAGGTGTGCTGGGACTGTGGTGAACTGACAGCTGTGGGAACTGTGTGACTGTGGGCCTGGGGCTGTGGGAACTGTGGTGGACCTGAACTGAGTGGTGGTGTGGTGTGTTGACTGGACTGAGTGGTGACTGCTGGACTTCTGGTGCTGAACTGAACTGGCTGTGTGAACCTGGAACTGGCTGTGGACTAGGGTGTGGTGACGCTGTGACTGGGCTGTGTGACTGCTGGCTGACTGAGAGTGTGAAACTGGCTGCTGGTGCTGAACAGGGTCTGTGCTGCTGCTTGATAGACTGCTGTGACTGCTGCTGTGTCTGGTGGATGCTGTGGTGAACTGTGGAACTGTGGCTGGGTAACTGCTGGAGGTGGCTGTGGGGTGCTGGGTGACTGTGACTGTGAGGGACCTGGCTGAACTGCTGTGGTGTGGGCTGACTGGCTGTGCTGTGGTGGCTGTTGGTGGGCATGACTCGGTGTGCTGCCTGCTGGGAAATAGGTATACTGCTTGGGGTTTGTGTGCCTGTGGGTGGCTGAACTGTTGTGTTGAGTTGGCTTGGCTGTGACTGTGACTGCTGAACTGCGCTGGTGCTGTGACCTGGCTGCTGGGTGTTGGTGTGGACGTGTGGTGCTGTGCTGGTGTGGGCTGTGACTGAACTGAGGTGTGAACGGCTGGGGCAGCTGACTGCAGTGAGGACTGTGAGTGACTGGACTGTGGTGTTGACGTGCTGAGACTGGGGTGTGGCTGGCCTGGCTGGACTGTGAACTGTGACTGCCTGCTGGAGTGAACTGGAACTGGCTTGACTGCATGACTGAGACTGAGGGATGGTGACTGCTGTGTGGGATGCACTGACAGCAGTTGTGGGCTGGCTGACTGGGGTGGCCTGGACTGAACTTGCTGGACTGACTGGTGAACTAGAACTGGCTCGTAAACTGTGGCTGTGGGTGTGCTGGACTGTGTGTTGTTTGCTGTGAACTGCTGTTGTGTGGTGGTTGGACTGACTGGGCTGTCTGAGGCTGTGTTGTGAACTGCCTGCTGCTGGTTTGTGGGCTGTGCAGGTACTGTGGGTGAACAGTGCTGCTGTGACGGTGGTGAACTGTGTAACTGGTGACTGGCTGGGAACTGGAGCTGGGATGAACTGTGGTGTTGTGGTGCTGCTGGTCTGGCCTGTGGTGTGTAACTGGGTGACTGAACTGTGACTGAGGTCTGTACTGTGGAACTGTGTTACTGTGTGAACTGTGGACTGGTGGACGTGTGGCTTTGTCTGTGTGCCTGATGTGTGTGGGTGAATGTGGTGACTGGGACTGGTGGGGGGTGTTACTGCACTGGTGGAACTGAGACTGATGGTGTGGTCTGTGCTGCTGGACTGGGTCTGGTGACTGGCCTGGGCTGGTTGCAGCTGGGGGTGCTGAACAGCTGACTGACTTGAGTGATGCTGGGGCTGGACTGTTAAACTGGACTGACTGCTGTGTTGACTGTGCCTGATGGAGGGGTGGGTGTGACTGTGACCGTGTGGGAGTGGTAACTGTGAAACTGGGTGTGTGGAACTACTGCTGTGATGGGCCTGGTGCTGGACTGCTGCTGTGAACTGGACTGAGTGGGTGTGAGCTGCTGACTGAACTGAGGGTGGAGTGAAACTGGTAACTGCTGTGTGACTGTGGCCTGTGACTGGCTGGTGGGCAGAACTGTGAGAGGAGGTGCCTGGAAACCCCCCTGGGGGTGATGGCTGGGCTGGCTGAACTGTGCTGTGACTGAGGGTGGGGGTGCTGCTGACTGGCTGACTGACTGAGCACTGCGTGAACTGTGCTGACCTGAACAGTGACAGAACTGTGGAACTGGGGGTGTGGGCTGTGTGTGACTGGTGACTGGGTCTGGGATCGGTTTGCTGAACTAACTGACTGGATGTGGCTGGAGCTGTGCTGTGAACTGCTTACTGTACTGGTGGTGTGACTGCTGTTGTGTGGGGTGCTGGGTGTGCCTGGGGTGTGTGTGGGGTCTGGCTGAGTTTTGGGACAGCTGAACTCTGACTAGGACTGGGACTGTGTGCTGACTGCTGTGGCTTGGGTGCTGAGTGCTTGGACTGGACTGCTGTTGGTGGACTGGACTGTGCGACCTGGATGTTGAACTGGTGGACTGTCTGGTGGTGGTGCTAGGTCTGACTGGACCTACTGCTGTGGACTGGGTGTGTGCTGGGAACTGGGCTGTAGACGAACTGAAACTGCTGGACTGCTGGGTGTGGCTGGACTGAACTGTGACTGGTGGCCTGCGTTGTGGTGGCTGTGAACTGGGTGACTTGCTGTGTGTATGTTGTCTGACTGTGGGACTGGGTGGGGCTGAAACTGACTGTGAACTGTGGCATGGTTGACTGGTGGGACTGCAAACTGTGCTTACTGTGCGTGTGACATGTGGGTGTGTTGTGTGGGGAACTGGACTGACTGGTGGACAGGTGAACTGTGACTGTGGACTGTGTGTTGCTGTTTGGTAGAGTTCTGGCGTGTAACTGTTGTACTGACTGGTGCGTGGTGTGAGTGCTGCTAGTACTGCCTGGGACTGTGTGTGCTGGTTGTGTGTACTGCAGGGTGATGACTGCTGGCTGACTGATGTGTGTAGAACTGAACTGGTGCTGGGTGTGCTGTGGTGTGGGACTGTGTGGGGTGGACTTAGGTGCTGAACTGGTGTGTGGACTGTGGGGGTCTGTGACACTGTGGACTGTGACTGGTTGGGTGTGGACTGGACTGGACTGACATCTGACTGGTGTGACTGTGGTGTGGTCTGGTGCTGCAGTGTGCTGGGGAACTGCTGGTGTACTGGGGGACTGTGATGGACAGTGTGTGGGTGTGGAGGAACAGTGCTGTGTGTGACTGGGCTGTTGTGAACTGAACGTGGACTGTGGACTGAACTGCTGGACTGTGCTGGCTGAACTGACTGCTGGAGTGGACTGTTGGGTGTGTGATGATGACTGGAGCTGTGGTCTGTGAACTGGCTGTGGAACTGACTGGGAAACCTGACTGACTGTGGAGAGTGAACTGGTTGGGAACTGGGGCTGGGTGTGGGTGTTACTGATCTTAACTGCTGTTGAACTGAACTGCTGGCTGGTGAGGGTGGACTGGTACTGGCTGTGGAGGATCTGACTGACTGCTGGGTGACTGACCTGGCTGTGGAGCTGGTGGCTGAACTGGGGTGCTGACTGGACTGGACTGTACTGTGGTGTGGCTAACTGTGAGGTGATGGTGAGGTGGCTGCTGGAGGTGGGCTGGACTGTTTGGTGCTGTGAACTGCTGATGTGTGCTGAACTGAAACTGTGGTGCTGGAGAAGACAGTGTGGACTGAACTGTGTGACATGACTGTGTTGAACTGACTGCTGAGGCTGGCTGTGGCTGCTGTGGGGGCTGACTGCTGGGTGTGTGTGAACTGGGGCTGACTGACTGAACTGTTTTGGGTGGGTCTGTGAGGGACTGTGCACTGTGCTGCACTGGTGGAACTGGTGAGGAACTGTCTTTGAACGGTGTGACTGAGGATACTGTGTGTGTGTGTACTGCTGGTGGGGGGGGAGAACAGACTGTGTGGAAACTGAGATGAGTGCTGAGTGCTGACTGCTGCTGATGTGTGGACTGGGGGTTTTAACTGAACTGAGCTGAACTGAGACTGGGTAGTGAGGTGCATAGACAGTCTTGACTGTATACTGGAACTGCTGTGTGTGGGTTGACTGTCGAACTGGGCTGTGCTGGACTGACTTGGTGACTGACTGCTGAACTGCTGAACTATGCTGGTATGACTGGCTGGGGTGTTGTGCTGTGGCTGGTGCAGTGCTTTGGACCTGTGGTGGGGCTGTGTGTGGCTGTGAGACCTAGTGACTGCAGGTGACTGACTGGTGACAGTGGTAACTGGTGTGAGAGTGTCGACAGCACTGATGTGACTGGTGGTGCTGGTTGTTGCTGCTGCTGAACTTGAGTGGGACTGAACTTGGTGTGGACTTGTACTGACTGTACTGAACTGGTGGGTACTGACTGACTGCTGTGTAAACTTGTGGTGTGCTTCATGTGACCTGACTGACTGTGTGGCGTGGGAAACTGATGACTGGCTCTGTGGGTGCTGGGTTGACTGTGACTGTACTGCTGCTGGGGACTGTGAGGCTTAACTGAACTGCTGGTGGGTGTGGTGAGCGATGTGTGAACTGCCTGTGCTGGCTGCTGGTGAGTGACTGTGACTGTAGTGGCTGTGAAACTGGTGACTGTGTGCTGTGTGCAGAAGGTTGTGAACTGTGACTGGGCTGTGGGTGACTGACTGTGAAACTGGTATGGCTGAGGGTGGGGTGTGGTGCTGTACTGTGGTGATGCGTGCTTGGACTGTGCCGGCCTGGGACTGTGGTGTCTGTTGATGTGACCTGTGTTGACTGAACTGTGTGCTGACTGGGTGCTGACTGCTGGGGGTATGCTGTGTTGCCTGTGGCAGTGGTATGACTTACTGACTGGTGTGGTGTGTTCTGAAGTGACTGGGTTGTACTGGTGTGAAACTGTTGGCGTGGCTTGGGACTGTGAACTGCTGGTTGGTGTGAACTGTTGCTGCACATGACTGGGCTGAAAGGCTGTTGTGAACTGGGTGACTGTGGACTGTGTGACATTGAAACTGCTGGGGTTGGGGGTGGTGGACTGGTGGGTGGACTGACTGGTACTGACAG
This sequence comes from Neotoxoptera formosana, assembly GCA_022818045.1. NCBI lineage: Eukaryota > Metazoa > Arthropoda > Insecta > Hemiptera > Aphididae > Neotoxoptera > Neotoxoptera formosana. Next base: position 29,007 of record JAIWJD010000074.1, on the reverse strand, counting down.
TGTGTTGAATCGGAAACTGGGGGGTCTGGTCTGATAGGTGTAGTGGGTGCTGCTGTGAAACTGTGTGGTGATGTGTGGTGAACTGATGTGGTGGTGAACTGGCTGCTGAGGAACTGACTGCTGTGAGTGTGGGTGAACTGTGTGGACTGAACTGGGGGGCTGACAGGGTGGCTTGGGCTGGCTTGTGGGTGTTGGCTTTGGGGTGGACTGGTGTGTGTTGTGTGTTCTGTGTGTGCTAGGGCTGGTGTGCTGTCTGGGGTGCTGACTGTGTGTTTGCTGGACTGTGCTGTTCTGCTGGAGTGCTGTTGGTGGTGGTGTGGTTCTGGCTGTGACTGTGGGGTGTGCTGGGCTTGGTGTGGGCTGCTGTGATACTGGGTGTGGACTGCTGTTACTGAGTTGCTGGACTGGGCTGGCTGGGCTGTACTGGCTGTGTGTGACTGACTTGACTGCTGTGATGCTTGGGATGAACGGTGAGGTGCTGTGAGCTGAGGGGTGTATGGCTGTACTGTGGGTGTGTGTGGGACTTGACTGAGGTTGTACTGGCTGTGCAACTGTGGTGCGAGCTGGCTGTGTGGAGGTGTGGACTGGTGGTGGAACTGCTGGTGACCTGGCTGCTGTGGTGCTGACTGGCTTGATGGCAGCTGGGACTGGCTGTGACTGCTGTTGCTGTGCTGTTGGTGTGTGTGCTGGCAGGTTGTGGAGGACCTGACTGTGTGTGTGGTGGGTGGCTGCTTCCTGCTGGTGCGGCTGGGGGCTATGGTGTGTGCGGGTACTGGGGTGGTGTGGGATGTCTGTGCTCTGACTGCTGTGGTGGTTGAGGTGCTGGACTGAATGGAGTGGGGGACTGTGCTGATGGATGGTGTGTGGACTGCTGTGTACAGACTAGCTGTGGTATTCTGCTGTGTGACTGACTGTGTCTGACTTGTGCTGGTGTGCTGAACTGTGTTGTGACAGTGTGGCTGGGTGTGTGAGGGCCAGTTGGGTTGGCTGTGGCTGCTGGCTGCTAGGTGTGACTGCTGCTGGTGCTGCTGCTGGGTGCTGCGTGGCTGCGGAAACTGGCTGTACTGACAGCTGGGTGTGGGTGGTTACTGGGCTGACAGGTGTGGTGATGTGGGACTGACGTGTCTAGCAGTTGGTGTACTGATGACTGGCCTGTGTACGGCTGGGGTGTGGACTTGTGCTGGTTGGTGGTGCTTTTTGGGACTGCTGCAGGGTAACTGACATGTGTGCTGTGTGACTGACTGGGTGTGGAGTGACTGTGTGCTGCTGGGACTGGTGTGGCTGTTGTTACTGGACGGGGCTCTGGTGGGGTGAGTGGGTTGGCAGTACTGTGATGCTGAGCTGGTTGTGTGGACTCGACTTGTGGGCATGTGACTGTGGACTGGTGTGTGACTGTGGGGGGTGTGAGTGAGTGTGGTGGGGGTGGGGGGTGGGGGTGACTGAACTGGGTTGTGTTGTGTGGACGGACTGAGTGCTGTGGCTGCTAGTACTGCTGTGTGGTGGTGGTGCTGCTTGTGGTGGGGGTGTGACTGGGTCTGCTTGAGGACTGGACTTGGCTGTGGACTGTGGTGTTACTGGCAACTTGGGGGTGGGCTGACTGGTACATTGTACTGGTGTAGTTGTGGGCTGCGGGGAGGGATGTGCTGACTGGGTGGTGTGGTGGATGTGAGCGTGTGTGTGGTGTTGTGGGCTGTGGGTGGGGTTGTGCTGTGTGGCTGGACTGGGCTGTTTTGTGGACGAATGTTGGGTTGAGGTGGGCTGACTGGGGAGAGGGGCTGTGTGCTGTGGGGTGGTTCTGTGAATGGTGTGAGGTTGGGGCTGGTGGACTGGTGGTGGTGGGTGTGATGACTGGGAAGTGTGGCTGTGTGACTGGAGCTGGTTGGGGGGGTGGGTGGGTGACTGAGGCTGAGGCTGTGAACTGTTGTGATGCTGGACTCTGAACTGACTGCTGTGAGTGGGGCTGTGCTGGTGCAGCTGTACTGTGTGTGCTGGTGGCTGGGCTGGAGTGGTGGATGCTGTACGTGACTGGGCTGGTTTGAACTGGCTGCTGTGACTGGTGTGTGAGGGCTGACTGTAGTTCTGTGCCTGGGACTGGACTGGGGTGCGTGTGGCTGTGACTGCTGTGTACTGATGATAATGGTGTGTTGTGAGAACTGGTTTGGTTGGCTGGTGACTTGTGGTGTGGGCAGGGGTCGTGTGGGCGTGCTGCTGTGCTGACTGACTGTGTGGTGTGCTGACTGTGGTGGTGCTGGTGCTCGTGGTGGGTCGTGTGGCTGTGCTGTGCTGACTGACTGGGTGCATGTGACTGTGGCTGGTGGACTTGTGCTGCTTGGACTGGGGGTGACTGTTGTGGATACTGGTGGGAAGCTGCAGGTGGTGTGACTGTGGTGTGGTGTGGTGTGCTGTGTTGGTGCTGATTTGGAGTGTTGTTTGCTGGTGATGCTGTGTGTGGGGGTGTGTAGGACTGCTGGTGCTGGTGGGTGACTGGGGGTGACTGTGGCTGGTGGCTAGGGTCTGACTGGACTGACTGTGGTGATGTGGTTGTGTTGGCTTGTGCTGTGTGGTGTGGTCAGCTGTGTGTGGTCTGGGGCTTTACTGCTGTGGGTGGGGAGGGCTGTAGGCTGTGCTTGGCTGGTGGCGGTCTGGTGGTGTGCTGTGACTGGATGCTGTGCTGGACTGGAACTGGCTTGGTGCACAGGTGTGCTGGTGGTGGTGTCTGACTGTCTGTGCTGCCTGGCTGTGGGACTAGTGTTGTCGTGTGGTGTGGTGTGGTGCTGTACTGGGTGTGGTACCCCCTGTGGCTGTGGTGGGTGAAGGTGTGGTTGTGACGGGACTGTGTGTGTGTGCTGTACTGCTGCTGTTGGAGACTGTGGGGTGCTGTGCTGGATGTGTGGCTGAGGTGGACTGACTGGGCAGGGACTGGTGGGAGAGGTGTGTGATCTTGTGGGGGTGTGTGGTGTGTGCTGGATAGCTGGTGGTGTGGTGTGTTTGGTGGTGTGGCTGTACTGGGGTGGCTTACTGTTGTACTGGACTTACGACTGGTGGCTGTTGTGTGGAGTGACTGGCTGACTGTTGGTGACTGGCTGGTGACTGGAGAGCTGGGGCTGTGTGGACTGGGGGACTTATGTGGTGTGACGCTGCTGACTGGGTGTGTATGTGCTTGACTGTTGTGCAGGTGTGGTGACTGGGTTGGGTACTGGAGGTGGGGAGACTGTTGACTGTTTGTGGGTTCAGGTTGTCTGGTAGTGGTGTGTACTGACTGGTGGTGTGTGTGTGGTGCGCTGTTGACTGGTGGGCTGGGGCTGTGTGGTGGGTTACTGACATGCTGACTAGTGGGACTGGTACTGCTGCTGCGGTTGTTGTGTGGATGGTACTGGTGGTGCTGTGGTGGGCGAGTGATGCTGACTGACTGGACTGCTGGTGGGTGGTGGAGGTGTACTGGTGAGTGTGGGGTGATGGCTGCTGTGACTGACTGGATGTGGGTCTGCTATGACTGACTGCTAGGTTACTGATGATGCTGTCTGACTGGTGGTGACTGGTGGCTGAGCTGTGGTGAACTGTGCTGCTGCTGTTGTGGGTTGTTGGTGGGGCTGCTGCACTTTGGCTGCTGTTTGGGCCTGCATGTGTGCAGGGTGTGGACTGGCTGCAGTGACTGTTGGTGGTTAGTGTTGCTGGTTGGGACTGGTGCGTGATGGTGCTGTACTGTGTGGATGATAACTGTCTGGGCTTACAGACGCTGGTGGTACTGGTGGTGTGAGGATCCCGATTTGTTGTGACTGTGGTGACAGAGGTCTGGCATTGACATGGTTGCTGACTGGGCAGATGTTGTGTGGACTGGGGCAGAGGAGAGATTACTGGACTGGCTGTGGGGGAGTGACTGTGACAGTGTTGCTGTGGTGCACTGACTGGTCTGACTGGCATGTGCTGTGTACTGGTGACTCTGGGACTGTGGGATTGCTGACTGACTTTGTGGCTGGTGGAGGTGCTGCTCAGGGTATGTGCTGTGAGGGGTGTGTGGGTGGGTGTGACTGTATTGGTGAGTGTGTGGGTGGCTGCTGTGACTGTGGTGATGACTGAGTGAGTCTGACTGGTGTGGCTTGGCTGGGGTTGGGACTGTGCTGGGTGGCTGACTGGATGGCTGTGGGTGTGCATGCTGTGCTGTGACTGCTGTGTGGGGCAGAGTGACTGGCTACTGCTGGTGTGTACTGTTTGGCTGACTTGGTGTGGTGATCTTGGTGTGCTCTGGTGTGGACTGTGCTGCTAGATTACTGTGGTTGATTGTGTGGTGTGTGCTGTGTGGGGTGTACTGCTGCTGTGGTGCTGACTGCTAGGACTGACTGGAGAGGTGCTGCTGTGGTGCTGTGTGAGTGTTGAGCTGACTGACTGTAGCTGTGGGGATGGGACTGCTGTGGAGCTTTACTGTCACTGGTTGGGTGATGCTGGATACTGTGGTGTGTGCATGGGAAACTACTGTGGGGTGGTGGTGGCTGACAGACAGGTGTGGCTGGGTGGGTGGGTGCTGTGGGACTGCTTGGTACTGGACTGATGGTTGCTTTGTTGCTGTGGTGTGACTGGCTGACAGCTGGACAGCAGTACAGGTCTGGTGCTGGGCTGACTTGACTTGCTTGGTGACAGTGCTGACTGTGGCTGCAGTGACTCATGGGGGTGTACTGCGTGATGCTAGGCCTGGCTGGTGGTGACTGTGTGTGGGACTGTGGTCTGACTTGACTGAGTTTGAATGCTGTGCTTGGTCTGGTGACTGCTGGGCTGGCAGTGTGGTGCAGTTGTGTGGTGTCTGACTGTGGCTGTACTGTGTGACTGGTTAACTGGCATGGACAGGCTGGTGGGGCTGTACTGCTAGACCGGGTGAACTGGGGGTGATGCTGCTGCTGTGAGACTGACTGCTTCAGTGTTTGGCTGGTGAACTGGTAACTGGGTTGTAGGGTGGCGGTGTAGTGTTGGGTGGGCTGGTAGGACTGCTAGCTGCTGAGCAGGGGGGTGGGGTGTTGACTGGTGTTTGGGTACTGTTAGGTTGTGCTTAACTGTGTGGTGGTACTGCTACTGAACGGTGTCTGCTGTTGGCTGGCTTGGAGAGTGGACTGGAGACGGGGTGGCTTGTTGGCTGGACTGCCTGGTGAACTGGTGCAGCAGGACTGTGGTGGGGACTTGTGGTGTGCAGTACTGGTTTGGGCCTAGACTGGACTGTGTGACAGACTGGGGTACTGACTGTGATGTGACTGGGCTGGTTGTGTGCAGGGTGGACTGACTGTGCTGGTGAGGTGCAGGCTGAACAGTGCTGTGGATAGTGTGTACTGTGGTGTGATACTGGGACTGTTGGACTGACTGTGGCTCTTGGCTGTGGCTGTTGACTGAATGTGTGTGTGTTGAGGTTGGTGTGCGTTTGTGGCTGGTTGGGGACTGGACTGATGGGTGGGTGACTGGCTGGGGTGGGCTGGTGTGTACTGCTGGACTGCATGGCTGGTGAACTGTACTTGGCTGGTCTGCTTATTGACTGCTGACTGTGTGGTGGTGTGACATGTGTGTGTGGCTGTGTGTGTACTGACTGACTGACTGTGGATGGTGATGTGACTACTGCTGTGTGCTGGGTGTGGTGTTGTCGGAGGACTGGCTGTCTGTACTGGGTGCTGTTCTGACTGTGACTGACTGGGGGGGTGGGGAAGGCTGGGCAGCGGTTGGCATGGGCTGACTGTGACTGTTTGGTGCTGGGACTGGGCTGCTGCTGGCTGTGCTGTGTGGGGGCTGGCGGTGGGTACTGTGGACTGGACGTGATATGGTGGGTTGCTGTGTGACTGGGCTGGTGGACTGTTGATCTGACTGATGGTGAGTGTTGGTGTGGTGCTAGGTGGGGATAGTTACTGGGCTGTTGTGACTGTGTGACTTTGTGGGTGATGCTGTGTACAGCTTGTGCGTGGTGCTCTGGGCTGACAGCTGGTGTGACTGGGATGCTTGTGTGTTTTGTGTGGTTGCTGGACTGTGTGGACCTGTTGACTGGGGGGGCTGGACTACTGATCTGCTGGTTGGGGTGTGTGGGCTGCTGTTCTTGGTGACTGCTGGGGTGATGTTGGACGTGTACTGTGCGAGACTGCTGGGTGCTGGGCTGGGCTGAGGTGACTGTGTTGAACTAGTTGTTGCTTGCTGAGTTGAGTGTGTGCTACTGTGTGTGCGGTTTGGCTGAGCTGTGGGGAGGTGCTGCAGCTGGGTGACAGTTGGATGGACTGACTGACTGTGTGGTGAGGTGGGGGCTTGGTTTGGACCTGACTTTTGATACATTTAGAACAGTGAGGATTTAGCAGTGTGAGAGTCTGTGATGGGAGCAGTGTCCTTGAGGAATGAGTGTGTGTACAGTGTGACTAAGAAGACTGTGCTGGGGCTGTGGCAGTGTTGACTGGTACTTGAGCTGTGGAGCATAGTGAGGAACTGGTGGACTTGGCTTGTGACTGAGAGGTGCTGCAGGGACTTGGTACTGGTGGCTGAGTGGACTGACTGCTGTGTTCTGGGTTGACTGCATGTGGACAGGTGCTCTGGCTGGGAACAGAGTGCATGGCTGTGCTGCTGTGTGCTGACTGACTGCTGGCTGACTGTGGTACTGGTGGTTGGTGCTGGACTGGGGACAGGGTGTGTAGCTGGACTGTGTTGGTGGGCTGGTGATGTACTGCTGGCTGTGGGCAGTGGTGATGGTTGTGACTTGGACGATTGTGGACTGGGTGGTTTGTGGGTGCTGTTTGGATGACTGTTACTGTGACTGGGGGGCTGGCTGAGTGACTGTGTGGGGTGGCCTGTGTGGCTGTGGCTGGGTGGCTGTGGACTGTGTGCTGCTGGTGGGCAGTGGTACTGACTGGTGGGGTGGGCTGCTGTGGGTTGCTGTGTGTGTCTGGAGACTGGGACTGGGTGTTGGTGATGGCAGTGACTGTGTTGACAGGACTCTGCTGTGTGACTGGAACTGTGCTGCTGGGTGGACTGTGGACTGGGGTTGTTGACTGTGGGTGCTGTGTACTGGACTTGGTTGTGTTGGGTGACTGTGCTGTTGGTGCTGGGTGACTGGCAGTGTGTGGTGTGAGCTGCTGGTGTACTGTTGGGACTGAGACTTGGACTGTGTTGACTGGACCAGGCAGGCTGGTGCTGGGGACTGGGGGGCTGCTGACTGTTGTACTGGGGGGTTGGTACTGGGATGCTGGTGTGTGGTGGACTGTGTGGGGAACAGCTGTAGACTGTGGCTGTTGGCTGGTGTGATGATGGCTGGTGATGTGGTGGTTGTTGGTGTGGGGGTGTTGTGGACGTGAGTGGGAGGTTCTAAACTGCTGCTTTTTGGGAGTTGTCTTGGTGGTGCTTGGGCTGAGGTTGACTGTGTGTTGCCTCAGCTGTGACATGGACTGGGCTGGTGTTGTGACTGGGGTGTGTGAGTTGGTTACTGGGTGGTGCTGACTTGTACTGGTGGCTGACTGTTGTTGGTGGTTGCTGGGGTGACTGTGATGACTGGTGATACTGACTGGTTGCTGCATTGGCTGGGTGACTGCTGTGACTGGGAGGAACTGTGTTGCTGCTGACTGGAGTGTGCTGTGACAGTGGCTGGACTGGGACTGACTGTGGCTGCTTGATGACTGTGTGCTAGTGGGGGTTTGAGCTGGACTGAGTGTGCTTAGTGGTTGGTGTGTATCGTTGAGGCTGGTGATGAGGAGGTGTGTGTGTGCCTGTGTGTGGTGGGTGTGGATGAGACTGCTGGCTGTCTGAACTTGACTGCAGATGGCAGGACTGGTGACTGGGACTGGTGGACTGTGTGGGACTGACTGGCTACTACGGTGGACTGCTGGATCTGGGATCTGGTGGACTTGTGCGTGTGGGCTGCTGAGGGTGACTTCTGGGGTGTGTGACTGACTGTGACTAGCTGTGGCACTGGTACTGCTGCAGCTGTCAGTGGCTGACGTTGGGGACTGGACTGTGAGGACTGTGGGAACTGGGCTGGTGGCTGTTACTGTACTGGTTACTGTTGGGCAGTTGCTGTGTTGTGTGTGGACTGATTGGTGGTGGGGGTGGGTGGGGTGTTGGTTGGGTGGTGTTGAGTGTGCGTGTGGTTGGAAGACTGTGACTGACTTGTGGTGTGTTGACTGCCTGAGTGGACTGCTGTACTGCTGGACTGCATGGACTGGGTGCTGTTGACTGGTGTTGCTGTCTGGCTTGGTGTTGTGGTGGGTGCTGACTGAATGTGTGTGTGAGGGTGTGTGGTGGGGCTGTTGTGTGGCTGGGGTGTGGCTGGTGTGGCTGTTGCTGGATTGACTGTGGGTGAGCTTGCTCTGTGGTGGTGACTGTGTGTCTGCTGTTGACAGGTGTGTGACTGGGGTGTTGCTGTGGTGGTGTGACTCTGATGAGGTGGTGACTGTGCTGGGGACTGACAGTGGTGTATGGCTGTAGTGTTGTGGAGGTGGACTTTGGGGTGTGCTGCGTGCAATTGCTGCTGTGTGTGTGTGTGTTCTGCTGTGGTGCTGGTGCTGTGCTAGCTGACTGTGGTGTGTGGTACTTGTGTTGGATCCTGCTGCTGCTGTGCTGCTGCTGGTTGTGACTGTAACTGTTTGTGGTCTGATCTGGGTGTTGGTTTGTGAGGGGTGAGAACTGGTGGTGAGGTGACTGGGGTACTGGACTGTGGTCAGTACTTTCTGTGTGTGGTGGACTACTGTGTGACTGAGTGGTGCTGTGACTTGTAGTGGTGTGTGGACTTGGTGACTGAACTGGGACTTCCAGGAGACTGCTGAGGGTGGCTTGTGGGTCGCTGTGAGTGTGGACTGGCTGAGGACTGTGGTTGTGATGACTGGTGTGACTGGACTGTTGTGACTGGTGTGGACTGGGAATACTGGGACTGTGCTGGGTGTGGTGGTGAGTGGGGGTGGCTGCTTTGTGTTGTGGTGGACATGGCTGGGCACTTGGTGTTGTGAGTGCTGTGGTGGTACCTGTGACTGGGTGGTGGGTGCGTGCTGTTATGCTGAGACCGGGGGGTTGGACCTTGGTGTACTCTGGGACATGTTCTGACTGCTTCTGGTTTGATGAACTGTGTTACTGCTGTGTGTGCTACTGTGGTGTGAGATGGGTCTGTGGAGGCGCGCTGTTCAAGACAGTACTCAGTTGTGTCTGTGTTTCTTGGTGTCTGAGGCTGAGCTGCAGTGGATGCTTGGTGGACTGTTAGTGTGACTGGTGGTGGTGATGCTGGACTGTGGTGACTGACTGGTAGTGCTGTGTGGTGGCAGGGACTGTGGTTTGGGCTGTGTCTGGGTGACTGTTGCGACTGGCGGGAGGTGGGACTGGACTGTGGGTTGCTTGGGTTAGTGCTGCTGGGGTGGGGTGTGTGATTGTGACAGGTGTGTGTGGTGGACTGACTAGTGTGGTGTGTGTGGTACTGGACTGTGCTAGTGAGGTGTCTGGTGGTGGGGAGCTGTGCTGTGTACTGTGTGTGGTGTGACTGCTGGTACTGTGTGTGAGACTGGTGGTAGACTGTTGTACTGGACTGGGGCTGTGCTGGTACTGTACTTGACTTTGTAGGTGTTGGACTGCATGACTGTGTGTTGAGTGACTGAGTTGTCTGGGCAGTACGTGCTGCTGTTGGTGTGGGTGATGTGGGGCTGCAGACTGCTGCTGGCGTGGACTGTGGTGTGAGGCACTGAACGTTGTGGTGCTTCCTGACTGACTGCTGACTGGTGGACTGGGTGGGGTGTGGTGTGTGTTGCTGACTTGCTGGCTGTGAGTGGGACTGTGGGTGGTGTTTGGCTGTGTGGTGTTGTGTGAGTTGCTGACTGTTGGCGACTGCTGGGGGAGGCTCGACTGAAACTGCTGTTATGTAGGTGGGTTGATGTGGCTGGGTGAGAGTGTTTGGTCCATGATGTATCCAGGCATTCTGTTGAGACCTGGGACATCGAGATACTGTGGGTTGAGCTACTGATGGTTTGGTTGACATTATTTAGCTTGGGTAGGGAACTTACATGAGGTGTATGACTGTGACGCTTGGGGGGCATTGTAGTTGACTGGACTGTAGGTGTGGGTGGGGCTGAGAGTTTTGATGAGTTGGAGGACTGTGACTGGTGGTTTAGCTGTACTTAGACTTGACTTCTGGTGGTGTGTACTGTGGCTGGACTGTAACTTGGGGGGTGGGTGCTTAGCAGTGCTGTTGTGTGGGCTGTGGACTGACTTTGGACTGGAGCTCTTGTTTGTTGTAGGATGTTGACAGCTGTGCTGTGATGTGTGTGACTGGCTGACTGACTGTGTGACTGGTGACTGTGTTGGCTGAGACTTATGGCGACAGACTGGCAGTGATGTGGTACTGTTGGGGACGTGTGTGTGGTTGTTTTATGGGCTTGGGTAATGGTTGGTGGATACTGGGTGGCTGTGTGAGAGTGTGGCTGGGGCTGGAGGACTGGTGCTACTTACTGTGGTGTGTGGTGCTCTGGACTGTAACTGATGACTGGTGCTGGCTGTGGGGTGGGACTGGGTGTGGGGTCTTGACTGTGGCTGTGTGCTGGACTGGGTGGGTGACTGTGTGTGTGGTGGGGACTGCGTACTGTTTGTTCTTTTGGACTGTGCAGCTGGGTGTTATGTGTTTTAGCTGCTGCTGTTGTGGACTGTGCTTGTGTGTGCTGTCTGCACCTTTGTGACTGGTGATACTGTCAGTGGATGTGATGTGCTGTGTGGGCTGTGTGTTACTGTGAACTCTGGACTGCAGTGGGACGTATGTGGGGTTGTTGTGGCTGGTACTGACTGGCTTGACTGACTGGGTGGGGTGGTACTGGACTAGGCTGGTTGTGGAGCTGGGTGTGTGGTACTGGTGGCCTGCGCTTGTGATGTGGGAGTGGAACTACTGGGTGTGTGGCTGGCAGTACTGGCGTGGTTTGGTGCTTTGACTGGTGGGAGTGGGACTGACTGTTGCTTGGGGTGGTGGCTGTCTGGCTGGACTGGCTGTGTGGGTGGGGTGACTGGTGGTGTGGTGTGACTGACATGTGGGCTGCTTGAAGTGACATGGGGTGACTGGAGACTGGAGACTGGCTGTGTGCGTGCAGGGTGAACTTGACTGAGGGTGGTGCTGTGGGTGATGGACAGTTGTGACTGGGTGCTGAGGTGTACTGGCAGTGTGGTGTTGCTGTGCTGTGGGTGCTGACTGCTACTGGGTGGAGTGGGACTGTGAGTGTAACTGGTGGCTGTGGGTGGTGGGTGTGGGGTGTGCTGGGGTTGCTGGGGGACGCTGACTGACGTGTGCTGTGACTGGGACTGAGAACTGGGGAACTTGTGTGACTGTGGTGGGGACTGTGTGGTGGTAGGGGGGGTGTGTGGACTGTGCTTGTGTTACTGTGTGTGGGTGGTAGTGGTGTGTACTGCTGTGTCTTTGTGGTGTGCGCTGCTGACTGGGTGAACTGGTGTAGGCTGTGTGTACTGCTTGGGTGGGCATAGCTGGTGGTAGGGTGCTGCTGTGACTGTGTGACTGTGACTAGGATGTGGGTGGGCGCGTTGGTGGTAGACTGTCTTGACTGCCTACTGACTGGGCTGGACTGTGTGTGTCATGCTGACTGTGGTGGCTGCTGGTGTCTGGTGGTATGATTGGGGTTGATGTGTGAGACTGTTGATGACTGTGTGTGGTGGACTGGTTGCTGCTGACTGCTGGGCTGGACTGGTGTGGGTACTGAGGGGGCTGGTGGGTGACTGACTGACAGGCCTGGTGCTGGGTGGTGCTTTGACTGACAGACTGGACTTCTGCCTGGAATGGATGAGCCATTATTCAGAGTGGAGATGACAGTTCCTGCTGCATATGAGTCCAGTAAAGTGTGCTATCTTTCGTTTGTGTGTACAGCATGTTGGGACAGCAGTGTTTGTTACTGTTGACTTTGTACGGGCATTGCTGTAGGCAGGCGGGTTGCTGGGAGGGGGTTGATAGCCTGATGCTGAGTGGGCAGTGTGTGTGTGTGTCTGTACATTATCTGGTGAGTAGACTGGGACTTTCTTGTGACTGGCTGGAAGGTATAGGAGACAGGACTACTGCAGGGTGACTTACTGTGCTGTGTGAGAGACATTTCATTGTGGATGCAGGTAGGTCTGAGGCTGTAACTGCTCTGGACTTCAGTGCTGCGGTGACTGGGTGACTGTGCTGGTGGGGACTGGGTGTGTGGACTGACTGTACTGTGACTTGTGTCGGGTGGTGTGGACGTGACTGCTGTCTGTTCTGGTGCTTGCTTGCTTTGGCTGTCTGCGATACATCCGTGTGAGCTGGTTGTACATGGTCTGTGTGTAGTGCTGGACAGTGGGGTGTAGGTGCTGCATGGGGTGACTGGTTGAACTACTGCTGGACTTTGAACTGACAGTGACTGAGCTACTGGCTGGGTGGCGCTGAACTTGTGTGCTCTGGCTGATGGACTGGGGGACTGCTTGTGCATGTGCAGAAGGGCTTGGGCAGCTGTTGTTAGTTGTACTGCGACTGTGTGGGAGTCTTTGCTGGTGTCTAATACTGGACTGGGTCTGCTGCTGAGGTTGGTATAAGATGCTGGTAGGAGTAGTGAGGTGCTCTGACCATTTGATATTGAGACTGGGTTGTTTACTGCTGGTGGGCTTTGACTGTGACTGTGTGGTGGGACTGTGCGGGTTTTTGGTGTTTATGGGTTTATGTGCTGGACAGTGGTGCTGATGTTGTGGGTCTGTTGCTGTGGCGATGACTGACTGGCTGCTGGTATGGTGTTCGGGTGGTGGCTGACTTCTGCTGTGTGACTGACTGTGGTTGACTGCTTCCTGTGGGCTGTGAAGGGGTGGTTGGCTGCTGGGACTGACTGGCTTGTACTGTGTTGGCTGGTGACTGGAGCTGGTGTGACTGCGGGGTTTGGGTGGGTTGCTGGGTGTAGGTGTTGTGACTAGAGTGGGGACTGCCAGGGGGCCGCTGTTGGGTGATGTGCTGTGGGTGACTCTGGGCAGCTTGGGGCTGCTGGGCTGAGCTGAACGGGATACTGGCTGCTGGTGCTGTGTGGGACTGTGGGGGGTGCTGTGTGGAGTGCTGTGTGTTGTGCTGCTGGTGTGGCTGTGGTTGTGACTGTGTGTGGGCTAACTGTGCCTGTGTGTATGGACTGACTGTGTGACTGGGGCGCTGGACGAGTTTCTGTGAGGGTGGGGTGACTAGTGTGACTGTTTCTACGTGTGTGTGGGGGACGACTTTGGTGGCTTAGTGGGTGTGTGACTTGTTGTGGTACTGAGCTTGTGACTGTACTTTGGTGATGGTGACTGTTTGCAGGTGTCGATGAGGATACTGTCTGGGTGTGTGGTGACTGTGTTTGTGACTGGGCTGTTGGTGGGGGGTGAGCTGCTGCTGGCTCTGTTGTCGGGTGGTGGACTGCTGGTGATAACTGTCTGTGGCTGCTTGTGTGGTGTTGTGTGTGTGCTGGTGTGGGTGCTGGCTGTGGTGTCTGGGTGCTGTTTTAACTGGGCTGGAGACTGGCTGTGGCTGTTGGGCTTGTGTGTGTGGGGCTGGGGTTACTGTGTGGACTGGTATCTCTGACTGTTTTTGGTGTGGTGGACTGACTGTGTGACTCTGTGTGGTGTGACTGTTGTGTGGTGGTGGCTGTGTGCTGTGTGACTGGTGTGGTGTGCTGTGCTGAGACTGTGAGGTGTCACTGACTGACTGGGGTGACTGGCAGAGAGTGCTGACCTGGACGACAGTACTGCTTGGTGTGTCTGGGGGGTGACAGGCTTACTGATGGTGTGTCTGGTGTGGTGACTGCACTGGTGGCTGTACAGGTTGCTGTGGGAGGACTTGTGTGGCTGGTGGCAGCAGGTGACTGACTAGCTACAGCTGGTATGTGGGTGGCAGTGGTCCTTTAGGCTTGCTGGATGTGGGCTGTTTGGACCTGGTGCTGCTGGTTTGGGGGGGCTGGTGGAGGCCTGCACTGCTTGCCTGTGGGAGGGGGGGTGTGGTGGTGTGAGACTGAACTGGCTGGTGCTGTGCTGGTGTGAGTACGTGGCTGGGACTGTTGGTGGTGCCTATGTGTACTGACTTGTGACTGTGTACTGGGACTGTCTGGACGGACCTGGACTGGGTGTGGTGTGTGCTGGATGTTTGACTGGCTGAGTCCTGGGGACTGGGTACTTGGTGACTGTGGCTATGGACTGGGCTGTGTTTGTGCTGTGACTGACAATCTGTTGGGTGTTGTGACTTGTGCTGTGTTGCTGTGGCTGCTGTGTCGGAGGGGGACTAGTGGGTGTGGGACTTGTGTGTGTGTGTGGTGTGGTTGTGGACTGAACTGCTGTGGGCTGTGTTGGAGGGTGAGTGTTGGTGTGTGGTGACGGCAGGAATGTTGCTGGCCTATTCCAGACAGGGGGTGGTGCTGGTGCTTGTGCTGCATGGTGTACTGCTGGGCTGGCTGTCAGGTCTGGTGTATGCTGCACTTTGTGTTGTGTGTGCTGTGATGCTGTGGTGGGAGGTGGTGCTGCTGGGGCTGGTGGTGATGAGAGACTGGGCAGTGGGCATGGGTCGACTGTATACTGGCTGTGCTGCTGTCTGTCATGTGTTGGTGACAGTGACTGTGGGTTGATGAGATGGGTGACTGAGCAACTGTTGTGGTGGTGTGTTTGTGCTGCGACTGGTGGTTTGGACTGGGGGTGTGTGCTCGACTGGGAGTTGGTGTACTGCTGTGGGATCATCTGGTTTCTGTGTGACTGTGATGGATGGCTGGTGACTGACTGTGCTGTGTGTGGGGGGGGGACAGGAGGACTAGTGTGGGGAGGGACTTGGTGGACCTGACTTGGTGGTGTTACAGGACTGTGAGAGAGTGTGGTGACTGTCTGTTGGTATTGCTGGGGGGTGGTCGGTGGACTGACCAGTAGGACTGTGGCTGGGTAGTGTACTGTGTGGCAGTGCTGATGTGTGATGCTGTGGGAGCTGGGGAGTGGTAGGTGGTGTGTGGCATGGGCAGGTGGACTGGACTGTCTGGTTGACATGCTGAGACGAGGGTTTTGCAGTGGACTGGCAGTCTGAGTGTGTAATGTGGACTGCTAGTGTGAGGACTGGCTGGCTAGACTGATATGACAGAGATGGACGGGTGTGGTCTGTGGGGCTGGGACTGACATTGCTGACTGTGGGAGGGTAGATCTGGCTGACTGGGTGTGTGAATGTGCTGAGGTTGGGTGCTGGCAGTTGAGTTCTGACTGGTGTTGGTGTACTGTGCTGCTGGTAGGTGGTGTGCTGTGGGGACTGCTTGTGTACAGTGTGTGGACTGGGACTGTGGTGCTCTGGTGGTGGGGTGGACTGAGGGCTGCTGACTGTGGGGCTGTGGAGGGTGTGGGGACGGCGTGGGTGTGGATGTGTTGTGAGTTCTGTGGCTGTAGGTGGGACAGTGGCTGAACAGTGACCTTGTACCCTGTGGTGTTGCTTGGTGGGTGTGGGATGGGAATGTACTGGCTGTGTATGTGGCTGTGTGTGGGGTACTGTGCTGACAGCTGGACATGACTTGGTTGCTTGTGTTGTGTGTGTGACTTGCTGTTGTGGCTGTTAGCAGTGTTTGTACTGGGTGTGGTGTGGTGACTGGGCTGGGGTGCTGTGTGGTGGTGGTGGCTGCTGGGGATGCTTGTGGTGGTGTGGTGCTGCTGAGTGACTGCTGAGGACTGGGAAGGACTGTTGCACTTTGTGTTGGAATGGTGGGTGTGATGTGTGTGGTGGCTTGGGCTTGTGTAGACTGCTGCTGGTGTGACTGGGTGTGAGCTGAGAGTGGTGTGACTGTGGAGCTACTAGTGGAACTGTGACGGACTGAGGCTGCAGTCTAGGACTAGTGGTTCTTTCATACATGGAGACTGCTGGGCAGATGACTGGCTGTCTGAGAGGTGCCTGGTGTGCGGATGGGTGCTTGTTGTGCTTGTGTTGTTGAGTAATGTTGAATGACTGGCTCTTACTGCTGACATCAGCTGGCTGCTGATTGACATGAGGCTGGGACTGTTGGGTTGGAGGGACTGCTGTGGTGCGGCGACAAGTTGTACTAGCATGTGTGGAGTAGGGGTGATGGGGGCTGACTGGCTGAGACTGACTGGTTGTGGGACTGGTACTTCTGATTACAGGGCTGACTGCTGGACGAGGTGTGGACTTTGGACTGCTGGGGTGACTAGCTTGTCTGGTAGTGGTGTGGTGGTGGTGGACTGCAGGCATGGTGGTGACTTGGAGCTGTTGTGGGTGGGTTGTGTGGGTACTGTGACTGTGGGTGCTGGGTGGGGAGCTGGGTGGTGACAGTGTGTTGAGCTGTGGGATTGATGCTGAGGCAGACTGTGAGGAAGCTGGGATTGGCTGGACTGGCATGTTGGTTGCTGACTGTGTTATTTGGATGATGGCGCTGGACTGACTGGTTGGTTAGTTGCTGACTGTCTGGGCTGGTGGGACTGGGGTTCTGGGGGTTGGTGTTGGCTGGTGTGAGTGCTGAGTGGGCTGGGTCATGGGGACAGTAGACTGGGCTGTGTGGTGACTGTGGGGTTGACAGGAAGTGTGTTGACAGTCATACTGAGGTACTGTGGGTCTGTGCTTGTGTGGGTGTTGTGGTGACAGGGTGCTGGTGTTGACAGTTGACTTTAGCTGGTTTTTGTGACTGGCTGGTGACTGGTGTGTGCAGATTGCTGTGGTGCATTGGTGTTGAACTGGACTGAGCTGCTGGACTGCTAGGCTGTGACTGTATACTTGGTGGAAGACTGAGTGTGCTGGTTACGGTGGTGGACCTGGGAGTTGTGTTTGCAAGACTTGCGGTGTCTTTGACTGAGGTACTGGTGTGGGGTGGACTGAGCTTGACTGACTGTTGCTTTGTGGTGGCTGACTGTGTACTGTGCTGTGCTGCTGGACTGCAGTGCTGTGAACTGCTGTGCTGGACTGTTGGCGCTGAGCTGGCTGTGTGGCGTGTTGTGTGTGTGGAGGTTGTTTTAGGGATACTGCAGTGTTGGTACTGAGGTGCTGGTGTGTGGATGTGTGTGACTTGACCATGTGGTGGGTGTGGACTGCTACGGCTGACTGTGCTGTTGACTTACCTGGACTGGTAGAGGTGACTGAGTGCTGGGTGGTGACCAGTGTGACTTGCTGGTGACTGACAGTGTGTGGGGCTGTAGCTGCTGGCTGGGGGGGTTGGGGGGGGGGATGGGGGGGGGGGTTGTGGTGTAGGGTGGGTGGTGGAAAAAGCTGGGTGTGTGGTGCTGTGGGTTGGAAGGAGTTTTATTTGTCTGGGGGGTGTTGTGTTTTGGGGGGGGGGGGGTGTGAGGTTGCGGGTTTTTTTTTGGTGGGTGTGTGGCGGTGTGGGTGGGTGGGGTGGTGGGGGAGGTGGTGCTGTGGGTGATGGTGGGGGGGGGTGGGGGGGGTTTGGACTGGGTGTGGTGAGGTTGTGGGTCCTGGGGAGTTCTGTTCTGGGGGGGGGTTGTTTGGGGTTTTGGGGTGCGGGGGTGGTGGGGTTTTTGGGGTGGGTGGGTGGGGGTGGGGGGTGGGGTGTTTGCCTGTGTGGGGGGTGTGGGTGTGTGTGTGGTGTGGTTTGTTGTGGGGTGGTGGTGTGGCTGTGGTGGGTGTTACGCTGTGGTGTCTGGGGTGGGGGGTGTGTTTGGCTGTGGGGTGGTTGGGGGCTGACTGTGGGGTGCCTGTGGGGTGGGGTGTTGGGGGGGCTGTGTGGCTGCTGAGGTTGTGGGGGGTGGGTGGTGGCACTGTGTGACTGGCATGTGGGCTGGTGGGTGCTGTGGCTGGGCTGCTGGGAGGGTGGGTGGGGTGTGTTTGGTGGATGGCTGTGGGGTGTGTGCTGGGGGGGTGGGTTAGGATGTGTTGTGGGGTGCTGGTGGGCTCTGGGTGGCTGGGGGTGAGGGCTCTGGTGGGTGGCTGAAGCTGTCTGTGTTTGTCAGGCAGATGAGTAGGGGTGTGGGTGCGAGTGATAGGGACTGGAGGGTTGTGTGGTGAGGCTTGTGGATGTAGTGCTGGGATAAGGGCTGGCTGGCTGGTGGTGTGTTGCTGTGGCTGCCTGGGCTGTGGGGGTGCTGTGCAGGGTGAGCTGGGGAGGGTGCTGGTGGTGGGAGCTGCTGTGTGTGGTGGCTGGTGTGGGGTGGGGTGGGATGGTAGCTGTGGGCAGGCTGGTGGGGTCTGACTGGCTGCTGGGTGTGGGCTGGTGGGTGGTGCAGGGGGTGGCTGGTGTGGTTTGGTGCTTGGTTGTTGGGGAGCTGGGGCAGGTGCTGTCTGTGGAGCTGGGGCGGTGAGGGTGCGTGGAGTGCTGGTGTGCAAGTGTGGTGTGGAGGCTGGTGTGGTGGGGATGGCCCCCCCCCCTTGGGGGTTTTGCGGGAGGGGGCTGTGTGGGCTGTTGGGTGGTGAGGGTGGGGGCTTGGCAGAGCTGGGCTGGGTGGTGGGGAGCTGCAGTGCTGAGCTGGTTGTGTGGCTGTTAGGGGGGGGGGCGTGGGGGTGGGTGTGCTGGCTGGGGAGGGGGGTGGCTGAGGTGTCTGTGGTGCTGGGTGGTGGGTGTGGGGCTGGGGGTGTGGGGGTGGTGTGGCTGGGAGTCTAGGTGCTGCTGGGTGAGGTGTATGTGAGGGTGTGTGGAGCTGTGTGTCTGTGTGTGGGGCTGACTGGGCTGTGGTGGGTTGGGCTATTGGTTGGCTGTGGTGGAGCTGGGTGCTGGGCTTGTGTGCTCTGTGGGTGTCAAGGCTGGAGCTGGGCTGGGTGTAGGTGATGCCCCTGCTCTGGCTTGGTGGGTGGGGGTGCTGTGGCTGGGGTGTGTGTGGGAGCTAGGGGGGTGGTGGGTGCTGGTGTGTTGTGAATTGAGCTGGGTGGGCTGGGTGTGGTTGGGTGAGCTGTTTGTGGATGGTGTTGGTGTGTTTCTGGGTCTGGTTGGTGGGTTGTTTGGTGGGGTGGGGGGCAGGCTGGGGGTGTGAGCCTGGTGGATGGTGGGGGGGTGGGAGGTGCTGTGGGCCATGTGGGCTGGGGGGCCTCTGTGGTGTGTGGTAAGCTGTGATGGCTGGTGGGGGGTGTGTGTGGTGTAGCTGGGGGTGGTGGGTGGGTGCTGTGGTAGCTGCTTGTCAGGAGAGGGCTGGAGGATTTGAGGTGTGTTGGCTGCGGGGGGGTGTGCTGTGTGAGTAGCTTCTGGCTGTTGTGGAGGGGTGGAGTATTGGATTGGTGGGTCTGGGGTGGATGCTCCTGTGTGGTAGCTGTGTTGTGTTTTGTAGAGAGTCTGGAGGGAGCTGTGGGGGGTTTGTGGGGGGGGTGTGGTGGGGCTGGTGTGGGGGAGGGGCTGGGGTGGGCCATGGACTGGCATAGGTGTGTGGGTGGGGTGTGGTGGCTGGCTGGGGTGATTGGCTGGGGTTGAGCTGAGTGGGAGTGGGGGGTGCTGGTGGTGGTGTGGGTTTCAGGGTGTGGTGGTCTTGTTGGTGAGGGGGGGGAGTGGTGGGTTAGGCAGGCTGACCGGGTGCTGTGATGGGTGGGGGGGTGTGGTGCGGTGTGGATGGTTTGGAGGTGGGTGTGTGGGTGTGTGTGGGGCTAGTGGTGGTGGCCTGGTGGCTGAGTGGGGTGTAGCTGTGGGGAGATGGGGTTGGTTGGGCGTGGTGGTGTGGAGCTGTGTGAGCTGGGCTGAGTGGGTGGGCAGGCAGATGTCTGTGTTGGCAGAGTGGGCTGGGGGTGGCTGCTGGGTGGCTCTGGGGGTGTGTGGGGTTGATGGTGGGGTTTGGTGATGTGTGATGGGGTGGGGGGACTGATTGGGTGGGGGAATGGGAGGGGTGGTGTTTGGGTGCTGGGCTGTGGGGAGCTTGTGGCAGCTGGGGGAAGCTGGAGTGATGTGTGAGGCTGGGGTTGGCAGCTGGGTGGGGGGGTGTGGGTGTGGCTGCTGTGGCTGTGGGGGTGTGGGGGGGGGTGGCTGGACAGTGTGGCTGCTGTGTGGTGGTGGGCTGATGCTGGTTGGCAGGGTGGTGGCGGGGGTGAGTGGAGGTCTGTGTTGTGGTGGGGCAGTGTTGTTGGGGTGTGGGGTAGTGAAGGGGGTGAGTGTGGTGTGTGGTGCAGCTTGTGGTGGTGAAGGTGGGTTGTGTGGGGTGTGGCTGGTGGTGGGTGTAAGCTGGTGGTGGGGGAGTGTGTGGGGGCTGAGCTGCCCCCTGGGGGTGGGTTGGGATGTGTGTGGCTAAGGTGGTGGTTGTGAGCTGTGTGGCTTTGGTCTGTTGTGTGGATGGGGTGGCTGGTTTGCTGTTGGGTGTGGTGTAGGTGATGGAGGGTGGTGGGGCTGGTGGGGCTGGTGGTTGGCTGTGGGAGTGGGGGTGCAGGGTGGGGGGGTGGTTGCTGGGGGTGCTGGCAGGGTGCTAGGGGGGTAGCAGGTCGTGCGGTGGCAGTATCTGTGGGAGTGGTGTGCAGAAGCTGTTGAGGCTAGGGGGCTGTTCTGGGAGCTGGTAGCTTGGCTGGTGGGAGGATGGGAGGGGTGCTGGAGGTGTGAGCATGGGTGGGGAGCTGGGGGTTTGTGGAGCTGGGTGTGTGTGTTGTGTGGACTGTCATGGTGGGGAGTGCCCTTATGGGCTTGGCTGATGGTGCTATCAGGTTGATGGGGCTGTGTGGGGGTGGGGGCTTTGGGTGCTGTGGCTGGCTGGGTGGGGGTTGTGGCTAGGCCAGGATTGAGCTGGCTGCTGGGGCTGTGGGGGGAGGTTGGTAAGCTGTGGGGGGCAGTGGTGGTTGGTGCAGGTGTGGTGGTGATGATGTGGCTGCTGAGGCTGTGGTGCTGAGTTAGTGGTGCAGGGGTGGCTGTGGCTGTATGTGGAAGCTGCTGGCTGGGGGTGGAGGAGCTAGAGGGTGGTGAGCAGGGGGGCTGTGGGTGTGGGCTGCTGGTGGGGGGATGGGTGTGGGAAGCTGACTGTTCTGGGGGCTGCAGTGGTTGTGAGTGAGCAGGGGTGTGGGCTGGTGGAGGTGTGGCTGTGGTGGGGGTGGAGCGGTTGGCTGAGGCAGCTGTGGCTGGGTGGCTGGTGTGTGGGTGTTTGGGGTGGTAGGAGTGAATGTGGTGGTGGGCTTGGGAGGCTGCAGAGCTGCTGGGCTGGGGTGCGGGCTGTGGACTGTGTGTGGCGAGTGGTGTGGTGGGGTGGTGGGGGGGTTGTTGCTTGCAGGTGGGTGTGTGGGGTGGGGCTGAGTGTGGGGAGGGAGTGGTGGCTGGTTGGGAGCTGAGGTGGGGGGGTGGGGGGGGGTGCTGGTCTGGGGGGTGCTGCTGTGTGGGGTCTTGGATGTGGCTGGGGTGTGGGGAGCTGTGTGGTGGAGGTGGTGGAGAATGGTGTGGCTGAGGAGGAGGAGGTGTGCGGTGTGGACTGTGTGCAGAGTGCCTGATCGGGTGGGACAGGCTGCAGGTGGTGGCTGGATAGCTGTGGGTGCAGTGGTGCTTTGGTTTGTTGCTGGAGGGGGTGCTGTGGGAGGTGGGGTTGTTTTTGTGGGTGGGGGGGGCCTCCCTTGGTGCTGGCTGGTGGAGAGGCTGGTGGGGGCTGTGGGGTGCAGTGGGTGTGTTTAGGGGAGAGGCTGGGCTGGTGAGGCTGTGTGTGATCTGGTGTGTGGGGGCTGGGGGGTAGTAGTGTGAGCAGTAGGTGAGTGGGGTGTGTGGGAGGGTTGTGAGGGAGGGGAGCTGTGGTGGCTGGGTGGGTGGGGTGATGTGGGGCGGGTGCATGGTGTGTGTGGGGGGTGGTGGCTGTGGGTGGGTGTTGGGAGTGTGGTTGTGTGGGTGGGGCTGTGTGGGGGGGCCTGGGTGTGTCTGGCGTGGGGGGGGTGGTTTGGACGCTGGAGCTGGGTGTGCTGGATGTGGTGGGGGTGAGTGGTTTTGGAGCTGTGAGCTGGGTGTGCCTGATGTGGTGGTGGAGGTGAGGGGGGTGTGCTGGTCTGCCTGTGGGTGCGGGGGTGGGCCTGGGCTGGGGTGTGGGGTGGTGAGCTGGTGGTGGCTGGACGTTGTTGGTAGCTATGTGGTGGGGGTGGGTAGCTGGCAGTTGGGAGGGTGGTGAGTGGGTGGTGAGGTGTGTGGGGAGTGTGTGCAGGGCTGTTGGCTTGGGTGTGGGGCTGTGGCGTTAGGTGGTGGTGGGGGGGCTGGGTTGGGGGGGTGACTGATGTGGGAGTGGTGTGGGGGTGGAGGGGTGGTGAGCCTGTGGGCTGAGGTGGGGGGAGGGGCTGGCAGCTGTGTGTGTGTTGTGGGGGGTGGGGCTGTGTTTTTTTTTATGGGTGTGTGGGTGGTGGATGGGCTGTGTGCTGGAGTTGTGTAGGGGTGGGTGGCTGTGGCTGGGCAGGGTGGGTTGGTGGAGGGCAGTTTGGGTGTGGTGGTATGAGCTGTGGTGGTGGGGCTGGAGAGGGGGGGATGATGGTGTGGTAGTGCGGGTTGGGGATGGTGAGTGGGGGTGTCTGTACTGTGGTGGGCAGGCAGGTGGGGCAGGGGCAGTGAGCTGTGGTGGGTGCAGTGTGAGCTGGTATTGCTGGGGCTGTGGAGGGTGGTGAGTCAGGCTGGTGCGGGATGCATGGCTCTGGTTTGGTGTGTGGTGGCTGGGGGGGGGACTGTGTGGGGGCTTGGTGTGGTGTGGCTGGCTGTGTGTGGTTGGTAGTGGGTTGGTGTGGTGGGTGGCTGTCTGGTTGTAGTGTGTGGGAGGGGGGTTGGTGTGTGTGGATGGCGATTTGTGCAGGGCCTGGTTGGGTGTGTGCTGGGTGGTGTTTGTGCTGGTGGTGCCTGCTGGTGGCAGAGTGGTGGGTGTGGGCCCCTGACTAACTGCCTGGTGCTGTGTTGCGGTGTGTGGTAGCTTGGGTGATGCTGTGCATGGCTGTTTGGTGCTGTGTGTGTGTGGGCTGGGTGGTGTGTGTGAGTGGGCAGGAGGGTGTTGATGGGGGTGAGGCTGGGCTGGGTGAGTTGACTGTGGGGGATGGTGGCTGTGCTGGGCTTGATGGGGTGGAGGGCTGGTGGGTGGTGGGGTTTAGCTGTGGGAGGGAGGGGCTGCTGCGTGTGGGAGCTGTGGGTTGGTGGGATGTGCAGCTGTGTTGTGTGGGTGGAGGGTGGTGAGTTGAGCAGGGGTGTGTGGCTTGTGTGAGATGTGTGGGGGTGGGGTGTGCTGGTGTTGGGGGCTGGGCTGATGGCTGTGTGTGTGGTGAGGCTGTGCTGTCTGGGGTGGGGAGCTGCTGTGGAGGTGCAGTGCTGGTGTGGTGTGGTGAAGTGTGGCTGGTCTGGGGTTTGTGTGTGCTGGGGAAGGTGTGGGGGCTTTGTGGGGGCTGGCGGCTGGTGGGTGAGGAGAGTGTTGGAGGTGGGTTGTGGGTGCTGTGCTTGGGTGGTTGGTTGGTGGGGGTGGTTGGTGGGAGCTGCTGTGCTGTGTGTGGTGCCCTCTGGGGGGGGTTTGGTGAGCTGGTGGGGGCTGAGCTTGCTGTGTGCTGCTTGTGGGGAAGCTGGGGCTGGTGGGAAGTGGGGGGGGTGGAGTGGGGGGCTGTGTAGTGCAGTGGGTCTGCTGGCAGTGCTGGGGTGGTGGTGGGGGCTGGGGGTGGTGCTGGGGGTGGAGTGGGTGTAAGGCTGGTCCTGTGCTGGCTGGGGGTGTGTGTGAGGGCTGGGCTGGTGTAGGTGCTGTTGTGGGTGTCTGGGGGTTGGGTGGCAGGGTTGTGGTTTGGGCTGTGGAGCGCTGGTGTGGAGTGGGGCTGAGCAGGCCCTGTGCTGTTGTGGGGGGTGGTGGGGTGTGTGGGTGCTGGTGCGGTTGGTGCTGGGGGTGCATTGTGGCAGAGTGTGTGGGTTTTGCATGTGGTGTGCTGTGTGGGAGGGGGGCTGCTGCTGGGATGCGCTGAGGGGTTGGGGAATGTGCTGGGTGTGAGTGTGTGGGTGTGGAGTGGGTGCTGGAGGATGGTGTGGTGGGTGGTTGAAGCTGCTGGCTGGGGTGCATGGGGGAGGGGGGGTGCCTGTGTGTGTGGGGGTGTGGAGGCTGTTGGGGGTACTGTGCTGGTGTGGGCGCTGGTGTGATGGTGGCTGGCGTGGATGGGGTTGGGGTCTGTGTGTAGTGGTGGTGGGGTTGCTGGTTGGGGTGTGGGCAGGGGGTTGGCAGGTGGGGTGCTGTTAGGGGGCTGCTGGTTGAGGTGGCTGGGGTGGTGGCCAGGTTGGGCTGGTGCTGGGGTGTGGTGGGGGTTGGTGGAGTGTGTGTGGGTGGCTGGTGTGTGTGGGTGTGTGTGCTAGTAGCAGGTGGTGAGATGCTGTGGTGTCAGGCGGGATTATGGTAGCTGTGGCTGTGGATGGAAGTTGTGTGGTGTTGCTGGGGTGTGGGGAGGGGTTAATTTGTGGTGTTGGGTGCAGGGAGGTTGGTGAGCTGGGAGTTAGGGGTGAGAGATGAGGGGGTAGAGGTGCTGCTGGGCTGTGGGGCCTGCTGGCTGGTGTGTGGTGGGGTATGTTGGATGGTGCTGTGGGGGTGTGTGTGTGAGACTGAGTGGTGGCTGGGTGGCTGGTGTGGTGCTGCAGCTTTGCGCTGGGGGGTGTATGTGTGTGGTGGCTGCAGAGAGCAGTGGCTGTGTGTGTAGTTCTGGTGGTTGTGGGGGCGCTGTGTGCCTGGGCTGGTTGTGGTTGTGGCTGTGAGCTTCTGGGTGCTGTGTTCCTGGTGGTGGGTGGGGGGCTGTGGTGGTGGGCTGGGTGACTGGTGGGTGATTGTGGGCTGGGCTGGTTGGTGCTTTACTGTGGCTGTTGGGGGGTGACTGGCTGCTGGTGGAAGCTGGCTGTGTGGGTGGCTTGGCTGAGGCTGGTGGGCATTGTGGTGGTGGGCTGAGGGTGCTGGGCATGGGGTGTGACTGTGACTGCAGGCTGCTGGAGTGGTTGGTGGGGGTGGGGGGTGGTGTGTGGGGCAGGGAGGTGGAGTTGTGGCCTGCTGGTGTGGTAGTGGGGGGGGGGTGCTGGAGGGTGTGGCTGTGGTGCTTGTGTGGGGGAGGTCTGGGGTGGTGCTGGTGTGGTGAGTGGATGGCTGAGTTGCGGCTGTGCTGGTCTTGTGCTGGACTGCTGGTGGGTGTGGGTGGGGGCTGGGGGGTGGCGTGTGTGGTGGGTTGTGGGTGTGTGGGTGGCAGGGATGTGTGTGGCTGGAAGGGGGGGGGTGTGTGCCTGCAGTGCAGGGTGGGTGCTGCTGGGTGGGAGGGGTCTGCTGTGGGGCTGCAGATGTGAGGGTGTGGTGTGGGGCAGGGCTGATGTGTGTTGGGCTGGGTGGTGGTGGGGGATGGATGGCGGGGGCTGGAGTGCTGGTGTGGGTGCAGTGGGATGGTGCTGGAGGGCGGTGTTGCTGGTGCAGGGAGTGGGTAGGCAGGGTGGGTGGGCTGGGGGGTGGATGGGATGAGGTGCTGGTGGGGGTGTGGGTGGAGACTTGCTGGTGGTGGGCTGGGTGTGCTGCTAGCTGGTGGGTGTGGTGCTGGCTTCTTTGGGGGTGATGGGTGCGAGGGGGTGTTTGAGGTGGGGTGGGCTGTGTGTGGTGTGATGGCTGTGCTTTTGGGGCAAGGTGCTGTGCCAGGAGGCTGGGCAGAGACCTGTGGGAGTGTGCTGGCTTGTGTTGTGTCTGAGCTGGGGAGGCTGGGGAGAGGGGGGGTGGGGGTGTGCATGTGGTGGTGTGCTGGTGGCTGTGTGTTGTGGATATGGGGTGGCTGCTGTGGTGCTTGTTAGATTGTGAGCTGGGCTGGGGTGGAGCTGTGGTGGCTGTGGGCTGGGTGTGTGGAGCTGGCGGAATGTGTAGAGTGGGGCTGTGTGTTGTGCTGGAGAGTGGTTGTGCTGGTGGGCTGGTTGGGGGCTGCAGCTTGGGGGGCTGCGTTGGTGGCTGGGGTTGAGCTCGTGGGCATGGCTGGAGCTTGTTCTGTGATGAGGTGTGTGTGGGGTGTGTGCTGTGTGGGGGGTGGCTGTGGCTGGGGAGTGGGCTGAGCTGCTGGTGGTGGTGGGGTGTTGCTGTGGGGTGGGGTGTGGTTTGGTGGGGGGTGGGAAGCAGTGTGTTTGGGGTGAAGTGGGGGTGTGCATAGCTGGTGTGGGAGAGCTGTGAGGGCTGAGGAGGTTGAGGCTGAGCTGCCTGGGGCTTGGGGCTTAGGGCTGAGGTTTGTGGTGGCTGAAGTGTGGCTGCCTGTGGCTTGGAGGGGGTGTTGCTGAGGTGGCTGGTGCTGGGCTTGCTGGGGCTGGTGGGGTGTTTTGGTAGCGCTGAGCTGACAGGTGGGTGGCTGGCTGTGTGCTGTATTTGGGGGGGGCTGCTGTGTTGGCTGGCTGAGGGGGGCTGAGCTGGTTAGGATGTGTGATGTGGCTGAGGTGCTGTGCTGGGGCTGAGAGGTGGGCTGGGTGGTGTGGGGGCTTGGGTGGGGGCTGTGGGTGGGCTGGCTGGCTGTGGGGGGGTCTCAGTGGGTTGTGAAGCTGTTTGTTTGAGAGGGGGAGGGGGATGGGGGCTTGGCTGTGCTGTCTGTGTGGGCTGAGACTGGATTGTGGGGGGTGGGTGGTGGGTGTGGTTTTGGGGGTGGTGGGGATGTGGGTTGTTGAGGGCCTGGTGTGTAGTGGGGGGTGCCTGGCTGGCTGGGGGTGTGGTATGGGTGTGGGATGGGTTCAGGGCTGGGCTGTGGGTGTGCTGGGCTTGGTGGGTGTAGGGGTGTGGGGAGTGGTGTGTGTGGATGCTGGGGCTGGGGGGGTGTGTGTGGGGTGTGGTGTGGGTGACGGATGGGTGAGGTGGGTGTGGGGGTGTGTGTGCTGTGGGGGGGGGTGTGGAGGTGGTTGTGGCTGCTGGCAGGTGGGGTGTGGGGCCTGTGTGGGGCTGGTGGGGTGGGGGTGTTGTGGTGGTGGTGGTGGGCTTTGGGGGGGCTGGTAGGTGGTCTGAAGCTTATTGGGCAGATGTGCTGGGGTATGGTGGAAGGTGTGTGGGTGCTGGTGTTATGGGGAGGCTAGCTGGCTGGGTGCTTGTGGTGGACTGGTGGCAGGGGGGGCTGGGGGGGTGGCTGGCTTGGGGGGCTGGGGTGGTGCTGGAGGATGGTTGGTGGGTGAGCTGGTTGTGGTGTGTGGTGCTAAGCTGTGTTGTCTTGTGTGTGCTGGGGTCAGGTGGTGGGGTGTGATTGTGGTGGGGGTGCTGTTGTGGCTTGGGTTGATGTGACTCAGGGTGGGTGGCGCAGTGTCTGGGAGGCTGGGTGGGCGTTGTGAGGGTTTGGCTGTGTGTGAGTTTTTGTTGGGGTTAGTGCTGGTGAGTGGGCTGGGGTGTGGGTGGCTGGGTGGGTCTGCTGCTGAGGCCTGTGGGGCTGGGGGTGATGGACTGGTGGCTTGGGCTTGGGGTGGGCTGTGGGTTGGTTGGGTTGGTGTGTGTGGACAGGCTGTCTGTTGGTGTGGTGAGCTGGTGATGTGGTGGTGAGGTGTGTGTGGGGAGTCTGTTGGGTATAGGTTGGGCAGGTGGCTTGTGTCGGTGTGGTGGTCCCTGAAGTGTTGGCTGTTGCTGCTTGATGGGCTGGGACTGTTGCTGTGTGTTGGGGTGGGTGTGGTTCTGTGGTTGCTGCAGGAGTGGGTGCTGGGCCCTGCTGCTTGCTGTGGTTGGTGGGGTTGTTGGTGGGGTGGGTGTGGGGGCTGGTGGGGAAGGCCGTAAAGGTTGTGGTGCCTGTGTGGGGCTGGTGACTGTGTTGGAGAGTGGCTGTTGAGAGCTGTGTGCTGCTGCTGGGTGGTGGGTGTGGGAGGGTGCAAGTTGTGTGGTGGTGGTGTGTGGATGGGCTGTGTGAGCTGAATGGGTGGGGTTGTGTGGGGTGCTGTTGTGGGCAGCTGGGGTGGCTGGTGGTGGGCTGAGGGGGCTGCTGCTGCTGCTGGTGCTGGTGTGGTTTGCAGGGGGGAGTGTGGAGTGCAGCTGCTGGTGGGGTGTAGATGTGTGTGGGTGGGGGCTGGATGGGGTTGTTGCTGCTGGTGGGGTGGTGGGTCTGTGTGGTGGGGGAGTGGGTGCTGGTCTGACTTGGGTGTGGTGGGGGTGTTTGGGTTGGTCCTGGGGCAGTAGCTGGCTGCGGGGCTGGGTGCTGGTGGGTGGTTTGGTGGGGTGGACTGGCTGTGTGGTGAGCTGTTGGGCTGCAGTGCTGAGGGTGGGTGCTGGAGGGGTGGGTGGTGACTGTGGGGCGCTGGAGGACTGCACTAAAGCTGATGGTGAGTGGGGGTCTGCTGGCTGCTGTTGGACTGGGGTGTGCTGTTTGGTGCAGGCTGGGGCTGTGTGGTGTGGCCTGGGCTGGAGGGGTTGTGGGGGTGTGTGCTGGAGCTGATGGGAGGCGGGTGTAGGGATATAAGCTGGGGGTGGGTGGTGCTTGGTGGGCTGTCTGTGGATGTGGAGTGTGTGTGGGGGTGAGGCTGGGGCTGGGTGGGGGGTGGGGGGGTGGGGGGTTGGGGGGTGGTTGGGTGGGGGGCCCTGGGGGGGGGGGTCTGTGGGGTTGGTGGGGTGGGTTGGTGTTCCCGGGGGGGGGTGGGTGTTTGGGGTGGTTGTGGGTGTTTCTGTTTGGGGTGGCTGTGGGTGGGTGGTGGGGTTGGGTGGCTGTGTGGGTGTGTTTGGGGGTGGGGTGTTGGTGTTGTTTTTGGGGAGCTGGTTGGGGGGGGGGTGGGGGGGTTTTTGGGAGTGGGGGGGTGGGGTGTTTGGGGTGGTTGGTGTGTGTGGAGGGCTTGGGGGTGGGGCGGGGAGGATGAGTATGGGAGTGTGTGTAGTGAGTGGGGTGGGGGCTTGGTGTCGGGGCTTGGGGGAAATTGGGTGGGTTGGTTGTGTGTGGGTAGGTGTTGGGGTTTTGGCTGGTTGGCTGTTCGTTTGGGTGGAGGGGGGGTGAGGGTCGAGTTGGGTGGTGGGGGGTGGGGGGGTTGTGGTTGTGGGTTGGGGTTTGGGCGGGAGGTGGGTGGGGTGGAGGACGGGGTGGTTTGGGGGAGTGGTTTGGGGGCTGGACTGGGTCGTGGGGGTTGGGAGGGGGAGGTGGCTGGGTGGGGGGTTGGTCGGGGGGGTGGGTTTGTGGGTGGGGGGCCGGGAGAGGGATAGGTGGGTGGTGTTGGGTGGCTGGGGGGGGGGGGCTGTGCTGTCTGGGGGCGGAGGGGGGGGGGGGGGGGGGCTGGGTGGCTG
>JAIWJD010000073.1:0-37171 GCA_022818045.1 Neotoxoptera formosana | reverse complement strand
ATATTTTTTGGCCACCCGTACCGCTACGCGCGTTCACGGGGGCCCCCGGTGACGCCCACCGTTACGCGCGTACAATGCCGATCGTTGTCTACGAAACCGCAGCCACGGGCGGGTCCGCGAGCCCGGGGTCCGGGGGCCCGGTCTCCCCTGCGCACGGAATATTTTTTTGCCACCCGTACCGCTACGCGCGGTCACGGGGGCGCGGTGACGCCGCACCGGTACGCGCGTACAAGGGCCGATCGTTGTCTAGCGAAACCGCAGCCACGGGCAGGCGTACCCGCGAGGCTCCGGGTCCGGGGGCCCGGTCTCGCCGGCGAACGGAATATTTTTTTTCCCCCTTTTCCGCACGCGGGGCCCCCACGGGGGCCCGGTGCGCCGCACCGTTACCGCGTCATTCCGATCGTTGTCTAGCGAAACGCAGCCACGGGCAGGGTACCGCGGGTCCGGGCCGGGGGGGCCCGGTTCCCCGGGCGACCGGATTTTTTTTTTTTCCACCCGTACCGCTACGCGCGTTCAGGGGGGCCCCGGGGCCGCCACCGCTACCGCGTACAATGCCGAGTTGTCTACGAAACCCGACCACGGGCAGGCGTACCAGCGAGGCTCCGGTCCGGGGGGCCCGGGTTCCCCCCGGCGAAGGAAAATATTTTTTTTCCCCCTTCCGCTACGCGCGTTACGGGGCCGGTGGGGGCCGCACCGTTACGCGGTACAATGTCCGATCGTTGTCTAGCGAAACCGCAGCCACGGTCAGGCGTACCGCGAGGCTCCGGGTCCGGGGGCCCGGTCTCCCCGGCTAACGGAATATTTTTTTTTCCACCCGTACCGCTACGCGCGTTCACGGGGGCCCGTTGACTCAGCACCGCTACGCTCGTACAATGTCCGATCTTTGTCTAGCGAAACCGCAGCCAAGGGGCAGGCTACCCGGGGGGTCCGGGCCCGCGGGCCCGGTCTCCCCGGCGAAGGGAATATTTTTATTTCCACCCGTAACGCTACCGCTTCCGGGGGGGCCCGGGTCACGCCGCCCGCTACCCGTACAATGTCGTCGTTGTTTGCGAAACCGCGCCCGGGCACGTACAGCGGGGCTCCGGGCCCGGGGGCCCCCGGCTCCCGGCAAGGGATATTTTTTTTTCCACCCGTCCCGCTACGCGCGTTCAGGGGGGCCCGGTGCCGCCGCACCGTACGCGCGTAAATGTCCGATCGTTGTCTCGAACCCCCAGGGGCGGGCGTACCACGGGGGCCCCGGGTCCGGGGGCCCCGGTCTCCCGGGCGAAGGTAAATTTTTTTTTCCACCCGTACCGCTACGCGCGTTGGGGGGGCCCCGGTCACGCCGCACCGTTACGCGCGTACAATGCCCGATCGTTGTCTAGCGAAACCCCAGCCAGGGCGGCGTCCCACGAGCCCCGGGGCCCGCGGGCCCGGTCTCCCCGGGCGAACGGAATATTTTTTTTTCCACCCGCCCGCTACCGCGTTTCAGGGGGGGCCGGGGGACGCCGCACCGCACCCGTAAAATTCCGATCTTTGTTAGCAAAAACCGCACCCAGGGGCGGGCGTAAAAGCGAGGCTCCGGGCCCGCGGGCCGGGGTTCTCCCCGGCGAAGGGAATTTTTTTTTTCCCACCCGTCCCGTACGCGCGTTCACGGGGGCCCGGTACGCCGCCCCGTTACGGGGGTACAATGTCCATCTTTGCTAGCAAAAACCGCACCCAGGGCGGGGCGTCCCACGGGGCCCCGGGCCCGGGGGCCCGGTCCCCGGCGAACGGGAATATTTTTTTTCCACCCTCCCGCTACGCGCGTTCCCGGGGGCCCGGTGACGCCGCACCGTTCCCGCGCGTACAATGTCCGTGGGTTGTCTAGCGAACCCGCAGCCCGGGCAGGCGTACCGCGAGGCCCCGGGGTCCGGGGCCCGGGTCCCCCGGCGAACGGAATATTTTTTTTCCACCGTACCGCTACGGCGCGTTCCCACGGGGGCCCCGGTGAGCCGCCACCGTTGAGCGCGTACAATTGTCGAATCGTTCCCGATTGTCTAGCGAAACCGCGCCAGGGCAGGGTACTGCGAGGCTCGGGTCGCGGGCACGGTCTCCCGAGCTGAACGGAATACTTTTTTTTTTCCGACCGTACCAGCTACGGCGCGTATACGGGGGCCCGGGTCACGCCGCACCGCTACGCGGGCGTTACAATGTAGCGATCGTTGTCTAGCCGAAAACGCAGCCACGGGAGGGCGTTTACCGCGAGGCTACGGGTCCGCGGGGCCCGGTCTCCGATGCGAACGGAATATTGTTTTTCCACGCCGTACGTGCGTACGGGCGCGGGTTCACGTGGGCCGGGTGACCCGGATCCATGCCGCACCGCTACGCGCGTAGCAATGTCGGATCGTCTGTCTAGCGGAAACGCCAGCCACGGGCGAGGGTGGCCAGCGAGCCGGCTCCGGGTCCGCGGGCGCGGTGTCTGTCGGGCCGAACGGGAATCAGTTTTTTTACACTTACTCGCTTCGCGCCGTTCACCGGGGGGCCGGTCACGCACGCCCAGCTACGCGCGTACAATGTCCGATGCTTGTCTCAGCACGAGGAACCGCAGCATCGGGCAGTGCGTAACCATGCGAGGCCGCTCCGGCGTCCGCGGGCCCGGTCTCCCCGTGCGAACGGAGATATTTTTTTGTTTTTCCACCCCCGTACGTGGGACGCGCGTTGCTGGCGACACGTTCTCGGCTCGGCGTACCGCTACGCGCGTTCCGGGTGGTCGCGGGTCACAGGCGCGCACCGTTACGGGGCGCGGTGACAATGTCCGATCGTTGTGGTATGCGAACGGCCGCAGCTCCGAAGGGCAGGCGTTACCGCGATGGGCTCCGGGTCCGCGGGCCCGGGTCTCCCCGGCACGAACGGCATAGCTTTTACAGAGTCTTCTCCACCCGTACCGCTACGGCGCGTGGATTCACGGCGAGGCCCGGTGGGACGAGACACCGTTACGCGCGTACAAGGTCCGATCGTTGTCTAGCGAAACCGCACGCCAGGGGTAAGGCGCGCGGGTACCGCGAGGCTTCAGGTGTCCGCGGGCCTCGGTCTTCCCCGGCGAACGGAAGTATTTTTTTTCCCAAACCGTACCGCTAGCGCGCGTGCACGGGGGGGCGCCGGTCACGCCGCCACACGTACTGCGGTACTCTCAATGTCCGATCGTTGTCATTGAGCGACATCGCCAGCCACGGGCAGGCGTGCCAGCGATGGGCTCGGGGTTCGGAGGGGCGGGATGCGCGACCGGACGGAAGGCGGAAGGATATTTTTTTTCCACCCGTACCGCTACGCGCGTTCACGGGGGCCCGGTGACGCCGCACCGTAACGCGCGTACAATGTCCGATCGTTGTCAAGCGAAACCGCAGCCACGGGCAGGCGTACCAGCGGGGCTCCGGGTCCGCGGGCCCGGTCTCCCCGGCGAACGGAATATTTTTTTTCCACCCGTACCGCTACGCGCGTTCACGGGGGCCCGGTCACGCCGCACCGCTACGCGCGTACAATGTCCGATCGTTGTCTAGCGAAACCGCAGCCCGGGCGGGCGTACAGCGAGGGCTCCGGGTCCGCGGGCCCGGTCTCCCCGGCGAACGGAATATTTTTTTTCCACCCGTACCGCTACGCGCGTTCACGGGGGCCCGGTCACGTGGCCGCACCGTTGACGGCGCTGTACAAACCCGTATGATCCGAGTTCGTTGTCAAGCCGAAAACCGCATGCCGTCAAGCGGGTAGCAGGCGTACCAGCGAGGCTCCGGGTCCGCGGCGCCCGTACTCGCCCGCAAAGCGGAATATATTGTTTTTCCACCCGTACCGCTTCGCGCGTTCACGGGGGCCCGGTGACGCCGCACGGCGTTTATACGCCGCGTACAATTTCCGATCGTTGTCGTAGGCGTGAAACCGCAGCCACGTGTGCAGGCGTACCAGCGAAGGCTCCGGGGCCGCTGGGGAGCCCGGTCTCCCCGGCGAACGGAAGATTTTTTTTCCACCCGTACCGCTACACCGCGTTCGACGCGTGGGGCCCTTGACCGGACACGCCGGCATAACACGCTACTCGCGTAACAATGTCCGTGTTATCGTTTACTAGCGAAACCAGCTAGCCACGGGCAGGCTGTACCAGCGAGGCTCCGGAGTTCCGCGGTTCCCGTCTCTCGAGCCCCGGCGAACGGAATATACTTTTATCTCCACCCGTACCGGCACGCGCGTTTACACGGGGGCCCGGTGACGCCGCACCGTCGTTACGCTACGTAACAATGTCGCGATCGTTGTCCTAGCGAAAACCGCAGCCACGGGCTGCCGTACACAGCTGAGGCCTCCGGGTCCGCGGCGCCCGGTCCCACCCGCGAACGAGAACATGTTTTTTTCCACCCGCACCGCTTACAGCCCGCGCCCCCCCAGGTTCTCGGGGGGCCCGGTACAGCGCCGCAACCGCTATACGCGCGGACAATGTCCGATCGTTGATCAAGCGAAACCGCAGCCACGGTGCAGGCGTACCAGCGATTGCGCTCAACGGAGTTTCCGCAGGCCCGGTATCACCCGGCGTAAGAAACGGAAAATTTTTTTTTCCACCCGTGACCTGCGTACGCGCGTTCACGGGTAGCCCGGTGCTCGCCGCAACGCTACGCGCGTACAA
This sequence comes from Neotoxoptera formosana, assembly GCA_022818045.1. Lineage (NCBI taxonomy): Eukaryota > Metazoa > Arthropoda > Insecta > Hemiptera > Aphididae > Neotoxoptera > Neotoxoptera formosana. The sequence goes on along the minus strand of JAIWJD010000073.1, from coordinate 32,547 downwards.
TGTCCGCTCGTTGTCTAGCGTAACCGCAGCCACGGGGAGGCGTCCGGTGAGGCTCGGGGTCCGCGGGCCCGGTCTCCCCTGGGAACGGATTTTTTTTTTTCCAGCCGTACCGCTACGCGCGTTCACGGGGGCCCGGTGACGCCGCACCGTTACGCGCGTTATGCGACACGTATCCGATCCGGCCTTCCGCTACGCGTGCCCGGGCGCCGTGAGTGCAAAACCCGAGATTTGTAAATTTGTAGGGCCCCTGTGTCGGCCTAGCACCGACCGCCACCCTTTTTCACGACCACACGACCGCAGGGGCGCGTCAAGCCGGGGGTCCCCGCCGTGTACCGGCCCCCCGCATAAGCTACGAGACGGCGTGGGGTTCCCGGTCCCCGCGGACAAACGGTTCCCGTTGATCGAGCTCCGGCGACCCAGACCCATCTCGCACGCCGATGGCGATCCTAACCGGCGGTCGCGGGCCCTCCTCCGGCGGGTCCGGGGCGCGCCCCACGCGTGCAGCACAAATTGATGCCGACTCCCGCGACGCTTCCTCAATTCCCGACCTCCCGACGCCAGAAAACCCCGCCGCGGCCGGCCAGCGTCGCCGGGCCCGGCGGTCGCCGGGGCGAAGCCCCGGGACGACGGACTTCGCGTCGCGTCCCGGCTTCCCCCCCGATCTCGGCTGGGGCCGTTATTGACCGGGCGAAGCGCGATTGGGCCGCTAACACAGCCCTCTCCACCGAGTCTCTCGTCCGCAACACCCGAGCAGTCGCGCAGCAGCCGTGTCGCCCCTCGTGTCGTCGTCGTCGTCGGACGGTCAGGGTTTGGTTGCCCGAGCCGGCACGCACGCACGCCGCACGCACGCTCGCCACAACCCTCACAAAGAACCGCGGTCGTCGTGCGCCGAGAACCCCAGCGGTCCCGGACGCGCGACCGCCCCACGGCGTCGGCCCCGCCCCCCCGGGGGGACCGGCGCTCGGACGCGGCCGCCCCGACCGGTGTCCGCGTCGGGCCCCGCGCCGTTCTCCCCCCGGAGAGCGGGGCGCCCCGGTCCGGCCGGCGCGCCCGTCGCCGGGTCGGCCAGTCCGTGTAAAAACCGAGGGTCCCTGGTTGATTCTGCCAGTAGTCATATGCTTGTCTCAAAGATTAAGCCATGCATGTCTCCAGTGCAAGCCGCATTAAGGTGAAACCGCGAAAGGCTCATTAAATCAGTTGTGGTTCCTTAGATCGTACCCAATGTTACTGGATACCTGTGGTAATTCTAGAGCTAATACATGCCGACAGAGTTCCGACCGTCCGCGGCACCCTCGGGGTTTGCGCGCGGGAGGGAAAGCTTTTTTATTAGATCAAAACCGGCCCGTCTCGGCGCGCTACGTGCGCCACCCGATCGCGGCCCGCGCAAACACCTGGTGACTCAGAATAAATTCGAGATGATCGCAAGGTCTCCGTACCGGCGACGCATCTATCAAATGTCTGCCTAATCAACTGTCGACGGTAGGTTCAATGCCTAACGTGGTGGTAACGGGTAACGTGGAAACAGGGTTCGATTCCGGAGAGGGAGCCTGAGAAACTGCTACCACATCCAAGGCAGGCAGCAGGCGCGCAAATTATCCACTCCCGGAACGGGGAGGGAGTGACGAATATTAACGATACTGGAATCATCCGAGGCCCAGTAATCGGAATGAGATCACTTTAAAAACTTTTAACGTTGATCAATTGGAGTGCTAGTCTGGTGCCAGCAGCCTCGGTAATTCCAGCTCCTATAGCGTTTTTTTAAGTTGTTGCGGTTTAAAAGCTCGTAGTAGGTTCTGTGTCTGGGCTGTGCCGGACCACCCTGGCGGGCCGGCGTGTCGCGGCCGGTCGCGTCGCGGGACCACGTGTCCCGTCGGCGCGGTCGTCGTCGCGCTCGTACCGTCTGGGGTGTTATTTTTCCCCGGCACGTGGGCCCGGGAGTTTTGTCGGCAGGCGGCCCACGTGTTCGTGCTTCCGGGGCGCCGGGGGGCCACGCTCGCGCGCCGTGGGGTTCCGACGGCGGCCGCCTATCCAATCTTGCTGCGCGGTCTCTTCACGAGTCCCGTGGCGGGCCGACCTTTTTATTTGAACAAATTAGAGTGCTCAAAGAGGCCCCCAAATCTGGCGGGGGGGCTTCCGGCCGTCTCGAAAAAAGGCCCTAAATACGGGTCGCAGGAATAAATGGAAAAAGGGCCCTCGGTCCCCCATCTCCGCCCTTCGGGGGGCGCGCGAAATCCCCTCCGGGGCGTTTCCGTGCGGGGGCCCGCCCGGGCCGCGGGCGCCATTCCCCGCGCTCCCCCCCGGGGCCGGTTTTCGGGACCGGAGGTAATGACAACAGAGACGGGGGGGGCATTCGTCCCAAACTTAGAGGTAAAAATTCTTGGATCGTCTCGAGACGAATGACGCGAAAACATTTGCCAAGTACGTTCCGTATGATCAAAAGAAATTAGAGGTTCGAAGGCGTCAGATCCGCCCAGTTCTAACTTAAACGTGCCAGCTAGCGACCGCCCGGGGTTTCATTAAAAGACCCGGGGGCACTTCCGGGGGAAAACCCAAGCTTTTCGGGTTTCCCGGGGGAAGTAGATTGCAAAGTTGAAACTTTAAAAAAATTGACGGAAGGCACCACCCGGAGTGGGCCCGCGGCTTAAAATTTACCAAACGGGGGAAACCTCACCAGGCCGGACACCCGGAAAGATTGACAGATTGAATCTTTCTTATTGGTGGGTGGTGGGCTGGCCGTTCTTAGTTGGTGGAGCGATTGTTGGGTTAATTCCCTAACGAACGAGACTCGTCCCGTAACTAGGCGGGGAAACCCGGGTGGCGGTGGGCGCGGGGCGGGGGGGTTTTCGGTCGTCCGTGTTCGGTTCCCCCTCGGCTCGGCCCGGTTCCCCCAACGCGTTCGCCCGTCTCCACGGCGGTCGTGGCGCGGCCCCCCATCCGCGTCCCGGGGTGCGGCGGGCGGTGTCGGCCGGGGGGCAACCTCTGGTCGGGGGCGCGTCTGTCGTGCGTCGGGCTCCGTGGTGAACGCGCCGTGTTCGCGGCCTCGCCGGCGGCACGATACTTACAGGGCTACCGCCGGTCCCAGGAGCTTAAACTCTTTTAAAGGGGCGGGGCGGACGAAAAAAAAGCCGCACGGACTGAGCGATAAAAGGTCTGTGATGCCCTTAGATGTTCTGGGCCGCACGCGCGAAACTGAAAGGAAACAGCGGTGTTAACATTCCGGGCCCACAGGCTTCCGGGGAACCGCTGAACCCCTTCGTGCTTAGGGTCGTGGCTTGCAATTTTTCCCCTGAAGGGAATTCCCCGTAGCGGAGTCACAGCTCGCGTTGAAATTTCGTCCCTGCCCTTTGTACCCACCGCCCGTCGCTACTACCGATTGCACGACCGCGTGAGGGTTTTGGGGCTGGCGCGCGGCGGGCGCCGGCGGGCGGCGGGCGCGGGGCGGGGGGGGGGGGCGGTCGCGCGCGGCGTTCGCGCGGGCGCGCGCGGGCGCGCGGCGCGGGCGGGCGCGGGCGCGCGGGCGGGGTCGGGGGCGCGGCGCGGCGCGGCGCGCGGCGCGGCGCGTCGCGCGCGCCGCGGGGCGGGGCGGCGGCGTCGCGGCGCGGGGCGCGGCCGCGGCGCGCGCGGTCGGGCGCGCGCGGCGCGGGGGCGGGCGGGGCGTTTCGGGGGCGGGCGCGGCGCGTCGCGGCGCGGTCGGGCGCGGCGGGCGCGGGCGCGCGCGTCGCGTCGCGGGCGCGCGGCGCGCGGCGGCGCGGCCGGGGCGCGCGGCGGGCGCGCGGGTCGGGCGGGCCCGGGGCGCGCGCGGGGGCGCGGCGCCCGGTCCGCGCGCGCGCGGCGGGCGCGCGGGCGGCGCCGGCGCGGGCGCGCGCGGCGCGCGCGCGGTCGGTCGCGCGCGGCGGCGCGGCGCGGGCGGCGCGCGGGCGGCGGGGCGCGGGCGTCCGCGCGCGGGCGCGGGCGGCGCGCGGCGGCGCGGGCGTCGGCGCGGGTCGGCGGTCGGGCCGGCGCGGCGGGGCGCGCGCGGCGGGGCGTCGCGCGGGGGGCGTGTCGGCGGGCGGCGGCGCGCGCGCGGGGCGGGGGCGGGGCGCGCGCGGGCGCGCGTCGCGCGGGGGGCGCGTCGCGGCGCGGGCGGCGGCCGCGCGGTCGGGCGGGCGGCGCGGGCGCGGGCGCCGCGGGCGGGGCGGTCCGGGGGGCGCGCGGGGCGCGGGCGCGCGGGGGGCGGCGCGGCGCGGGGCGGTCGCGCGGCGGCGCGCGCGGTCGCGCGGGTCGGGCGGTCGCGCGGGCGCGCGGGGCGCGCGCGCGGCGCGCGGCGGCGCGCGCCGGGCGGCCGCGACGCGGTTCGCGGGCGGTCGCGGGGTCGGCGGCGGCGCGCGGGCGCCCGCCGCGGGCGGGCGCGGCGCGGGGGGCCGCGCGTCGGCGCGGGGCGGGTCGCGCTCGGCGGCGGCGCGCGCGGCCGGCGGCGTCGGCGTCGCGCGCGCGGGGGGCGGCGCCGGGCGCGCGGCGCGTCGGCGGGGCGGGCGCGTCGGCGCGGGGCGGGCGGCGGGGGGCGCGCGGCGCGCGCGGCGGCGGGCGCGCGGGGCGGCGGCGCCGCGGCGCGGCGGCGTTCGCGCGTCGGCGGCGGGCCGGGCGGGCGCGCGGCGGCGCGGCGCGCGCGGCGGGCGGCGGGGGGCGGCGGCGCGCGCGTCGGCGGCGCGCGGCGCCGCGGCTCGCGCGCGCCCGGGCGTCGCGGGCGCGGGGCGGCGCCGCGCGCGCGCGTCGCGGGGGCGTCGCGCGCGGCGGCGCGGGGCGGCGCGGTCGGGCGCCGCGGCGTCGGGTCGGCGCGGGCGCGCGTCGGCGGCGGCGGCGGCGCGCGCGCGCGGGCGGCGGGGCGCGGGCGTCGCGCGGCGCGGCGCGGGGGGCGGCGGCGGCGGGGCGCGCGCCGGGCGGGTCGGGGCGCGGGCCGGCGCGGCGGGGCGCGCGCGCGTGGGCGCGCGGGCGGCGCGCCGCGCGGCGCGTCGCCGCGCGCGCGCGCGGGCGGCGCCGGGCGGGCGGCGGGCGCGCGCGCGCGCGGCCGCGGCGGCGGCGCGGGCGGCGCGGGCGCGCGCGTCGGCCGCGGGGGCGGGGGCGGCGCGCGTCGCGGCGGGCGGGGCGCGCGCGGGGCGGGGGCTGCGGCGCGGCGGGCGGCGCGGCGGCCGGCGTCGGGCGCGCGCGGCGGGGGTCGGCGGGCGCGCGGGCGCGGGCGCGCGGGGCCGGCGGCGCGCCGCGCGCGGGGCCGTCGCCGCGCGCGGGGGCGGGCGCGGGCGCGCGGCGGCCGCCGCGCGCGGCGGCGGCGGCGGGCGGCGCGGCGCGTCGCGGCGGCGGGGGCGCGCGCGCGGGCGGCGTCGGCGGCGGGGGCGCGGGGGCGCGGGGTCGCCGTTTCGCGCGCGGCGGCGGCGGGCGCGGCGGGCGCGCCGGCGGCGCGGGGCGCGGCGCGGGCGCGGGTCGGGGCGCGGCGCGGGCGCGCGGCCGGGCGGGGGGGCGCGCGGGGGGGCGCGCGGCGGCGCGCGGCGCGGGCGGCGGCGTCGCGCGCGACGCGGCGCGGCCGCGCGGCGTCGCGCGCGGCGGGGGCGGCGGCGCGCGGGCGGCGGCGGCGCGCGTCGCGCGGCGCGCGGTCGCGTCGGCGGGCCGGCGGGCGGTCGGGCGCGCGGCCGCGGGGCGTCCGCGCGGGCGGGCGTCGGGCGCGGCGCGCGCGGGGCGCGCGGCGGCGGTCGCGGCGCGCGGCGCGGCGGCGGCGCGCGGCGCGGCGGCGCGCGCGGGCGGCGGGGGGCCGCGCGGCGCGGGCGGGGCGGCCGTCGGGCGCGTCGGCGCGCGGGGCGCCGGCGTCCGCGCGCGGTCGGGGGGCGGCCGGGGGGGCGCGGCGGGGCGCGCGCGTCGGCGCGCGCGCGGGCGGCCGCGGCCGCGGCGGCGCGGCGGGGTCGCCGCGCGGCGGGCGGCGCGTCGCGCGCGGGCGCGCGGCCGCGCGCGCGGCGCGGGCGGTCGCGCGGCGGGCCGCGCGGGGTCGCCGCGCGCGCGTCGCGGCGGGTCGCGCGGGGCCGGGCGCGGGCGGCGCCGGGCGCGCGGGGGTCGGGGCGTCGCGGCGCGGGCCGCGGCGGCGTCGCGCGCGGCGGCGGGCGGGCGGCGCGGTCGCGCGCGCGGCGGCGCGGGCGCCGGGCCGCGCTCGGGGCCGGGCGCGGCCGCGCGGGGGGCCGCGGCGCGCGCGCGGGCGTCGGGCGCGGCGGCGCGCGCGCGGGGGCGGGGCGGTCGCGGTCGCGGGCGGGCCGCGCGTCGCGGGGGCGCGGCGCGCGGGCGCGCGCGCGCGTCGGTCGCGCGGCCGCGGCGGCGCGCGGGGCGGGCGGGCGCGCGCGGCGGGCGCGGCGCGGGGGGCGCGGGCGGGGCCGGGCGGCGCGCCGGCGGGCCGCGGCGGCGGGGGGTCGGCGCGCGCGCGGGGCGCGGGGCGGTCGGGGCGGCGGTCGCGCGTCGGGCGGGGCGCGTCGCGGCGGCGGGGCGCGCGGCGCGTCGGCGTCGCGCGCGCCGCGGCGGCGGTCGGCGGCGCGCGGGCGCGGGGGTCGGCGCGCGCCGGCGCGCGGTCGCGCCGCGCGGCGGTCGGGCGCGGCGCGTCGGGCGCGGCGGGGTCGCGGCGGGGGCGCCGCCGCGGCGGGGCGGGCGGCGCGGGGGCGCGCGGCGGGCGCGGCGGGCGGGGGCGCGCGTCGGGCGGGCGGCCGTGCGCGCGCGCGTCGCGCGCGGGCCGGCCGGCGCGTCGCGGCGCGGCGCCGCGGCGCGGTCGCGGGCCGGGGGGGTCGGGGGGCGTCGCGGCCGGCGGGGGGGGGGCGGCGCCGGCGGGCGGTCGGCGGCGCGGGGCGCGCGGCCGGGGCCGGCGGCGGGGGGCGGCGGCGGCGCCGCGGCGTCGCGCGCCGGTCGGGCGCGGCGCGGGGCGGGCGTCGGCGGTCGCGCGGGGGCGCGCGGGCGCGGCGGCGCCGCGCGCGGCGCGCGCCGCGCGGGGCGGCGGCGGGGCGCGCGGGGCGGGCGGCGCGGGCCGCGCGGCGCGCGGGCGGCGCGGGCGCGCGGCGCCGCGGCGTCGCGCGGGGGGCGCGGCGGCGGCGGCGGGCGCGCGCCGCGCGCGGCGGCGCGCGGTTCGCGGGGTCGGGCGCGGCGCGCCGCGGGCGGGGCGCCGCGCGGCGCGCGGGGGGCGGTCGCGGCGGGCCGCGCGCGGCGTCGGCGCGCGCGGCGGCGCGGGGCGGCGGGGGGGCGGGCGCGTCGCGCGGCCGGGGGCGCGGCGCGCGGCGCGGGCGGGCGCGCGGCGCGCGCGGCGGGGGGCGCGGCGGGCGGGGGGCGCGGGCGCGGCGTCGCGGGGGCGGCGGCGGGTCGGCGGGCGCGGTCGCGCGCGGCGGGGGGCGCGGGCGCCGCGGCGGGGGGCGGCGGGCGCGGCGCGGGCGTCGCGGGCGGCGTCGCGGGGCGCGCGGGTCGGGCGGCGCGCGCGTGCGCCGGGCGGCGGTCGGCGGGGCGGCGTCGGGGTCGGCGCGGCGCGGCGCGCGGGGCGCGCGCGGTCGGGGGGGGGCGCGTCGCGGGGGCGGCGCGCGGGGCGGGCGCGGCGGGGGGGCCGGCGTCGCCGCGCGCGGGGCGGGCGCGGGGCGCGGGCGCGCGCGGCGGGGCCGGGCGGCGGCGCGGGCGCGGGCGCCGTCGGGGGCGGCGGGGCGGGCCGCGCGGGGGCGCCGCGCGGCGCGGGCGGGCGGGCGGGGCCGCGGCGGCGCGCGGCGGCGCGCGCCGGGGGCGCGCGCCGCGCGCGTCGGGCGCGCGCGGGGCGCGGGCGCGCGGCGGCCGCGTCGGGGGCGCGGCGGCCGGCGCGGGCGGGCGCGCGGCGCGCGCGCGGCGGGCGCGGGGCGCGGGCGCGGTCGGGCGGGGGGGCGTCGCGCGCGCGCGCGGGGGGGCGCGCGCGCGGGGCGGGGGCGCGCGCGGGCGGCGCGGGCGGCGCGCGGCGGGCGCGGGCCGCGGCGCGCGCCGGCCGGCCGCGTCGGCGCGCGGGTCCGGCGCGCGGCGCGCGGGCGGCGGCGCGCGCGCGTCGCGCGGCGCGCGGGGCGGCGCGGGCGCGCGCGGCGGCGCGCGGTCGCCGGGGGCCGGGGCGCGGGGGCGTCGCGCGGCGCGGGGCGCGCGGCGGGGGCCGGCGGCGGGGCGGCCGCCGGGCGCGCGCCGCGCCGCGGGTCGCGCGCGGCGCGGCGTCGTCGGCGCGGGCGCGCGTCGCGGCCGCGGGGGCGCGCGGGTCGCGGCGCGGCGGTCGGGGGCGCGGCGCGGGGGGCGCCGCGCGCGCGCGGCGTCGCCGCGGCGGCGCGTCGGGGGCGGGCGCGCGCGCGGCGCGCGGTCGCGGCCGGCGGGGCGGCCGCGCGGGGGCGCGGCGCGCGGGGGGCGCGCGGGCGCGCGGGGCGGCGCGGCGCGGCGCGCGTGCGCGCGCGGCGGGCGCGGCCGGGGCGGGGCGGGCCGCGGTCGGCCGGGCGCGCGGGCGCGCGGGCGGCGCCGGGGGGGCGGCGGCCGCGCGGCGGCCGGGCGGGCGTCGTCGCCGGCGCGGCGGGCGCGCGCGCGCGCCGGGCGCGCGGCGGCGCGCGGGCGGCGGGTCGCGCGCGGTCGGCGCGCGGCGCGGGCGCGCGTCGGCGGCGCGGCGGCGGGCGCGCGCGGGCGGCGCGCGCCGGCGGGCGGGCGCTGCGCGGCGCGTCGGCCGCCGGCGCGGGCGCGCGGCGCGTCGGGCGGGCGCGGGGCGCGTCGCGCGCGGCGCGCGCGCGCGGCGCGGCCGCGGCGCGCGCGGGGGCGGCGGCGCCGCGGGGCCGCGGGGTCGCGCGGCCGGCGGCGCGGCCGTCGGCGGCGCGGGGCGCGCGGCGCGCGCGCGCGCCGCCGGGGGGGCGGCGGTCGCGCGCGGCGGGTCGCGCGGGTCGGCGCGGGCGCGGGCGTCGCGGGCGGCGCGCGCGGCGTCGTCGGGGCGCGCGGGGCCGCGTCCGCGTCGCGCGTTCGCGCGCGCCGCGGCGCGCGCGGCGCGGGCGGCGCGGGGGGGCGCGCGGGCGGTCGCGCGGCGGGGGGCCGGCGCGCGCGCGGGGCGCGGCGCGGCGGGGCGCGCCGCGGGCGCGGCGCGGGCCGGGGTCGGCGGCGTCGGCGGCGCGCGGCGTTCGCGGGGGGCGGGGCGTCGCGCGGCGGGCGCGGCGCGGCGCGGCGGCCGGCGCGTGCGCGGGGCGCGCGCGCGTCGCGGCGCGGCGGGTCGCGCGGTCGGGGGGCGCCGCGGCGGGCGCGCGCGGCGCGGGCGTCGCGCCGGCGGGCGCCGCGGCGCGGCGCGGCGGTCGGCGCCGTCGGCGCGCGCGGGCGGCGCGCGCGCGCGGGCGCGCGGGCGGGCGGCGGGGCGGCGGGCGGGCGCGTCGGGTCGGCGGGCCGGGGCGTCGCGGCGCGGGGCCGGGCGCGGGCGGCGCGCGCGCGGGCGGGGCGTTCGGCGGCGCCGCGCGGCGCCGTCGCGCGGGGCGCCGCGCGGGTCGCGCGCGGGCGCGCGGCGCGGGTCGCGGGCGGCGCGCGGGCGCCGCGCGGGCGGCGGGGGCGCCGGGGTCGGGTCGCCGGCGCGCGGCGCGGCCGGGCGCGGCCGTCGCGCGCGCGGCCGGGGCGGCGCGGCGCGTCGCGCTCCGGGCGGCGCGGCGGGTCCGCGCGCGGCGCGCGGCGCGGGCGGGGCCGCGGGGCGGGCCGGGGGGGCGCGCGGCGCGGGGCCGGGGCGGCCGGGGGCGCGCCGGCGGGGGGCGGCGGGCGCGCGCCGGCGGGCGCGCGGCGTCGCGGGCGCGCGGGGCGGGGCGGCGCGGCGCGCGCGTCGCGGCGCGGGCGCGGCGCGCGGGCGGGTCGGCGCGGGCGGGGGGCGGCGCGCGCGGGGGCGGGGCGGCGGCGCGCGGCGGCGTCGGGCGGGGCGGGGCGCGGCGCGGCGTCGGCGGGGCGCGGCGTCGTCGGGCGCGGGGCGTCGCGGCGCGCGCGGGGGCGGGCGCGGGCGCGCCGGCGCGGCGCGCGCCGGGCGCGCGGGGCGGCGGGCGCGCGCGCGCGGCGCGCCGCGCGGCGGTCGCGCGGCGCGCGGCGCCGGGGCGTCGGCGGGCGGCGCGGCGCCGGCGGCGGTCGTCGCGGGCGCGCGGCGCGGGCGGGCGGCCGGGGCGCGCGGGCGGCGGGCGGGCCGGTCGCGGGCGGGCGCGGGTCGGCGGGCGCCGCGGGCGGCGGGTCGGGGGCGGGCCGGGCCGGCGCGGCGCCGCGGGGCGGGCGGGGGGTCGCGCGGCGGTTCGGCCGCGGGCGGCGTCGCGGGGGGGCGCGGGGGGGGCGCGCGGGGGGCGGGGGGTCGCGCGGCGCGCGGCGCGGTCGGGGGGGCGGCGCGGGCCGGGTCGCGCGCGGGCGCGGCCGGCGCGCGCGTCGCGGCGCGCGGGCCGCGCGCGCGCGCGGGCCGGTCGCGCGGGTCGGGCGCGTCGCGGCGGCCGCGGTTCGGCGCGCGGCGCGCGCGCGGCGCGGGCGGCGCGCGCGCGCCGGGCGCGGGCGGCGGTCGCGCGGCGGGTCGCGTCCGTCGCGCGCGGGGCCGGCGCGCGCGCCGCGCGGCGGGCCGTCGCGGTCGCGCGCCGTCGCGGCCGGGCCGCGCGGGGGCCGGCGGCGCGCCGCGCGCGGCGGTCGGGCCGCGCGCGGCGGGCGCGCGGCGCGCGGGGGGCGGGCGGGGCGCGGCGCGGGGGGCGCGCGTCGCGGCCGCGCGGGGCGGGGCGGTCGCGGGCGGGTCCGGCGCGGCGTCGGCGCGCGGGGGGGCGTCGCGGCGTCGGCGGCGGGGGCGCGGGGCGCGGCGCCGCGCGGGCGCGGGGGCGGGGCCGTCGGCGCGCGCGGCGCGGCGGGTTCGGCCGCGGCGGCGGCGCGTCGGCCGTCGCGGCGCGGGCGCCGCGCGGGCGGGGGGCGCGCCGGGCGCGCGCCGCGCGGTCGGCCGGGGGGGCGCGCGCGGCGCGCGGCGCCGGCCGGGGCGCGCGCGGCGCGGGCGCGCGGCGTCGGGCGCCGCCGCGGCCGGCGGGGGTCGCGCGCGCGCGTCGGGCGGCGGCGCGCGCGGCGCGTCCGCGGGCGCGGCGGCGAGCGCGCGGTCGGGCGGTCGCGCGGCGCGCGGCGCGGCCGGGGGCGCGGGCGCGCGCGCGGGCGCGCGGGCGGGGCGCGGGGCGCGCGCGGCGCGGGCGCGTCGCGCGGGCCGGCGCGCGGCGCGGCGCGGCGGCGGGGCGCGCGCCCGGGCGCGGCGCGCGCGCGGCGGGGCGGGGGGGGCCGCGCGGCGCCGGGGGGCGGCGCGGCGGCGGGGCGGGCGGGGCCGGGCGGGCGGCGGGCGGGGTCGCGGGCGGGGCGGCGTCGGCGCGGCGGGGCGCGCCGCGCGCGGGCGCGGCGGGCGCGGCGCGCGGCCGGGCGGGCGCGCCGCGCGGCGGGCGTCGGCGGCGCGGCGCGCGCGCGGCGCGCGCGTCGGGGGCGGCGGCGTCGGCGGCGGCGGGGCGCGGGCGCGCGCGTCCGGCGGGGCGGCGCGGCCGGGCGCGGGCGGGCGCGGCGCCGCGGCGCGGCCGCCGCGTCGGCGGGCGGCGCGGCGCGGCGGCGCCGCGGCGCGCGCGCGCGCGGCGGGCGCGCGCGGGCGCCGCGGGCCGCGGGCGCGCGCGCGCGGGCGCCGGCGGCGCGGGGGGCGCCGCGGCGGCCGCGGCGCGTCGGGGCGGCGGCGGGCGCGTCGCGGCGCGCGCGAGCGGCGCGCGCGGCGCGTCGCGCGTCCGCGCGCCGCGGGCGCGCGGGGGGCGGGGCGGTCGCGCGCGCGCGGCGGGCGCGGGGCGGGGCGCGGGGGCGGCGCGCCGCGCCGGGGCGGCGTCGCGCCGGCGGGCGTCGGGCGGGCGCGGCGGCGCGGGGCGGCGGCGCGGCGCCGCGGGCGGGCGCGCGGGCGCCGCGTCGGGGCGGCCGGGGCGCGCGCGCCGCGCGGCGCGCGCGCGCGTCGCGCCGCGGGGCGGGCCGGCGGCGCCGGCGCGCGTCGGGCGCGCGCGGGGCGCGGCGCGCGCGCGCGCGCGGCGCGCGGGGGCGCGTCCGGCGGGGGCGCGCGGGGGCCGCGGGGCCGCGTCGGTCGCGGTCGCGGGCGCGCGTGGCGCCGCGCGGCGGCGCGCGGGGCCGCGCGGGCGCGCGCGGGCGGGCGCGCCGCGGCGGCGCGCCGGGCGCGCGGCGGCGGGCGTCGGCGGCGCCGCCGCGTCGGGGCGGTCGGCCGGGGCCGGCGGGCGCGCGGGGGCGCGGCGCCGCGCGCGGGGGCGCGCGTCGGCGCGGCGGGCGCGCGCGGCGCGCGGCGGCGGCGCGCGGGCGCGATCGCGGCGGTCGCGGGCCGCGGCGGGGCGCGGGCGCGGCGCGGCGCCGGGGCGGCGGGCGGCGGGGCGCGGGCGGCGGCGCCGCGGGGGCGCGGGCGTCGCGGCGCGGGTCGCGCGGGGGGCGGGGGCGCGGGCGTCGGCGCCGCGGCCGGGCGCGGGTCGGGCCGGGCCGGGGCGCGGGGCGTCGCGGCGGCCGCGGCCGGCGCGCGCCGGGCGTCGGGGGGCGGCGGGGGCGGCGGGGCGGGGGCGGCGCGCCGGGGGCGGGGGGGCGCGCGCGCGGGCGGCGGGCGGGGGCCGGGCGCGGGGCGCGGGTCGCGCGGCGCGCGCGCGTCGGCGGGCGGCGGGCGCGGCGCGGGCGGGCGCGCGGCGGGGCGCGGGGCGGCGGCGGCGGGCGCGTCGTCGCGCGCGGCGGGGGCGCGCGGGCGGCGCGGCGCGCGCGCGCGGCGTCGCCGGGCGGGCGGGGCGCGGGCCGGCGGCGGCGCGCGCGCGCGCCGTCGGCGCGCGGGCGGCGGCCGCGGCGCCGCGGCGCGCGTCGCGCCGGCGCCGTCGGGCGGGGCGCGGCGGGCGCCGGGGGCGGCGGCGGCCGGCGCTCGCGCGCGCGGTCGCGCGGCCGGGGCGGGCGGCGCGCGGCGGGGTCGGCGCGCGTCGCGGCGGCCGGCGGCGGGGCCGGTCCGCGCCGCGCGGGCGCGCGCGCGCGCGCGGCGCGGCGCGCGGGCGGCGCGCGGCGCGCGGCGCGCCGCGGGTCGCGCGGCGCGTCGCGGGCGCGCGCGCCGCGGCGCGTTCGCCGGGGCGTCGCGCGGGCGCGCGGCGGGCGGTCGCGGTCCGGCCGGCGCGGCGGCCGCGGGGCGGGGCGCGCCGCGGTCGGCGCGCGCGCGTCGGCGCCGCGCGCGGGCCGCGCGCGGGGGCGGCGCGCGCGGCGCGCGGGTCGGGCGCGGCGCGGCGGCCGGGCGGGGCGGGTCGGGGTCGGGGGCGCGCGCGGCGGCGCGGGGCGCGCGCGGCGGCGGGCGCCGCGCGCGCGCGCGCGCGGCGCGGTCGCCGCGGCCGGCGCGCGCGGGCGGCGCGGCGGCGCGCGGCGGCGGGCGCGCGCGCGGGGGGCCGCGTCGCGCGGCGCCGCGCGCGGCGCGCGGGCGGCGCGTCGCGGGCGCGGCGCGCGGGCGGGCGCGGCCGGCGCGCGCGCGCGGGCGCGCGGGGCGGCGCCGTCGGCGGCGGCGGCGGGCGCGGCGGCGCGTCGCGGCGGGGCGGCGGCGCGGCGGGGGGCGGCGCGCGCGTCGGCGCGCGCGGCGCGCGCGGCGCGGGGCGCGCGCGCGGGGCGGGCGCGGGCGCGGCGGGCGCGGGGCCGGGCGTCCGCGGGGCGCCGCGGCGGCGCGCGCGCGCGCGCGGCGCGCGCGCGGCGGCGGCGGGGGTCGCCGGCGGCGGGCGGGGGCGGCGGCCGTCGGGCGGGCGGCGGTCGCGCGGGGGCGCGCGGGCGGGTCGCGGCGCGCGGCGGCGCGCGCGGCGCGCGCGGGCGGGGGGCGCGGGGGGCGGCGCGGCGGGGGTCCGGGGCGCGGCGCCGCGGCGGTCGCGGCGGCCGCGCGCGGGCGGCGGCGGCGGGCGCGCGGGCGCGTCGTCGCGCGCGGCGGCGCGGCGGGCGGGCGCGCGCGGGGCGGCGGCGCCGCGGGGGCGGCGGGCCGCGGTCGGGCGCGCCGGCGCGCGGCGGCGCGCGGGGCGGCGCGGCGGGCGCGCGCGCGGGCCGTCGCCGGGGCGGCGCGCGGCGCGCCGCGCGGCGCGTCGCGGGCCGCGGGTGCGCCGTCCGCGCGGCGCGGCGCGGCGGGGTCGCCGGGGCGGGGCGGGGGCGCGGGGCCGCGGCGCGGGCGCCGGGGCGCGCGCGCGCGGGGCGCGCGGGCGCCGCGGCGCCGGGGGGGCGCGGCGCGTCGCGCGGGGGCGCGTCGCGGGCGGCGCCGCGCGCGGCGGCGCCGCGCGGCGCGTCGGCCGGCGGTCCGGGCGGCGCGCGGGCGCGCGCGCGGCCGGGGCGGCGCGCCGGCGCGGCCGCGCGGCGCGGGCGGCGCGGGCGCGCGCGGGGGGTCGCGGCGGCGGGCGCGTCGGCGGGCGCGCGGCGCGCGCGCGGCCGGGGGCGGGGCCGTCGGGCGGCGTCGGGGGGCCGGGGCGCGGGCCCCGCGCGCGGGCGGCGGGGCGGGTCGCGCGCGCGGTCGGTCGCCGCGGCGCGCGGCCGCGCGGGCGGGCGGGGGGCGCGCGGGGGGGCGGGCGCGTCGGGCGGGGGCGCGGCGCGGGGCCGGGCGTCGCGGGGGCGCGGGCGCGCGCGGCGCCGGCGCGCGCGCGGCGTCGGGCGGCGCGTCGCCGGCGGCCGGGCGCGCGGCCGGCGCCGCGCGGCGGGCGGTCGGGGCGCGGGGGCGCGCGCGCGCGCGGGGGGGGCGGGCGGCCGGCGGGCGCGCCGGTCGCGGGCGCGGGCGCGGCGGCGTCGGGGCGCGCGCCGGGCCGGGCGCGGCGGGCGCGCGCGCGCGGTCGCGGGCGGGCGTCGGCCGCGGCGCGGGCGCCGGCGCGCGGGCGTCGCGCGGCGGCGCGACGCGGGCGGCGGGCGCGCGGGGCCGGCGGGGGCGGCGGCGGCGCGCGGGCGTCGGCGCGGCGCCGCGGGGGCGGGGCGGTCGGCCGGGGCGCGCGGCCGGGGCGCCGGCGCGCGGCGCCGGGGCGTCGCGTCGCGCGCCGCCGGCGGCGGCGGGCCGCCGGGGCGGGGCGGCGGGGGCGGGGCGCGGGCGCGCGGCGGCCGGTCGGCGCGGGGCGGGCGCGCGGCGGCCGCCGCGCGGGCGCGGGGCGGGCGCGCGTCGCCGCGCGGGGCGCGGGGCGGGTCGCGCGCGCGGGCGGGCGCGGGGCGGGGCGGGCGCGGTCGGCGCGTCGGCGGCGGCGGGCCGGCGGCGCGCGCGGGGGCGGGGCGGCGGGGCGCGCGGTCGCGCGCGCGGGGGGGCGGGCGCGGCGTCGTCGGGCGCGGCGGGGCCGGCGCGCGCGGCGTTCGGCGCGCCGGGGCGGGGCGCGGCGGCGCCGCCGGCGGGGCCGGGCGGCGCGCGCCGGCGGGGGTCGGCGGGCGCGCGGGCGGCGCGGCCGCGCGCGCGGGCTCGCGGCGGGCGCGCGAGGCGCGTCGGCGTCGCGCGGCGCGCGGGCGCCGCGGGGCGCGGCGCGCGGCGCGGCCGCCGCGGGGGGCGGCGCGTTCGCGCGGCGGGGGGCGGCGCGCCGCGTCGCGGGGGGGGCGCGGTCGGGGGCGCGGGGCGGCGTCGGGCGGCGCGCGGCGCGCGGCGGCGCGCGGGCGGGGCGCCGCGCGCGCGGGGCCGCGGGTCGCGGGCGCGGCGCGGCGGGGGGGCGGGGGTCGGCGCGCGGGGCGGCGGGCGGGCGCGCGGCGCGCGACGGGCCGCGCGGGGCGCGGGCGGGGCGCGGCGGCGGGGCGCGGCGCCGGCGCGCGCGTCGGGGCGCGGCGTCGGCGGGGGCCGGGGCGGCGCGCGCGGGTCGCGGCGCGGCGCGCGGCGCCGGGCGCGGCGGCGCGCGGCGGCGGCGCGCGGGCGGCGGCGCCGCGGGGTCGCGCCGCGGGGTCGCGGGTCGCGCGCGGCGGGCGGGGGGGGGGGCGCGGCGCGCGGGGGGGCGGCGGGGGCGCGGCGCGGTGGCGCGCGGCGGCGCGGGCGGCCGCGCGGGGGCGCGGGCGCGGCGGGGCGGCGCGGGCGCGGCGCGGGGCGCGCCGCGGCGCGCGGGCGTCGGCGGCGCGGCGGGCGGCGGCGCGGTCGTCGCGCGCGGGCGCGCCGGGCGGCGCGCGCGTCGCGGGGCGGGCGGGCGGGGGCGGGCGCGCGGTCGCGCGGCGCGCGGGCGCGGCGCGCGCGCGGCGCGCGCGCGCGGGCGGGGGCGCGCGCGGGCGGGTCGCCGCCGGGGGGGGGCGCGCCGCGCGGGGTCGCGTCGGGGCGGGCGGCGCCGCGGCGGGGTCGGCCGGTCGCGGCGCCGCGGCGCGGGGGCGGGCGCGGGCGGGCCGGGGGCCGCGCCGGGGCGGCGCGCGGGCGCGCGGCGTCGGCGCGCCGGGCGGCGGCGTCGGGCCGGCGCGCGCGGCGCGCGGCGGCGCGTCGGGGGGGCGCGGCGTCGCGCGGCGGCGGCGCGCGCGCGGGCGCGCGGCGCGCGCGGGGGGGGCGGCGGGCGGGGCGGGGGCGGGCGCGCGCCGGCGGGGTCGCGGGGGCGGCGCGCGCGGGCGCGCGCCGCGGGCGGGCGGCGCGGGCGGTCGCGCGGGGGGGCGGGCGGGCGGCGTCGGCGCGCCGCGCGCGGGCGGGGCGTCGGGGCGCGCGCGGGCGGGGCCGCGGCGGCGTCGGCGCGGCGGCGCGCGCGGGCGGCGGCGGCGCGCCGGCGTCGGCGCGCGGCGCGCGGGGGCGGGGCGGTCGGCGCGCGCGCGGCGGCGGGGGGCGCGGGGCCGGGGGGCGCGGCGTCGCGGGCGCGGGCGCCGGCGGCGCGGGGGGGGGGGCGCGGTCGGGCGCGGCGGCGCGGCGCCGGGGGCGGGGCGGCGTCGGGTCGGCGGCGCGCGCGGCGCGGCGCGCGCGCGCGGGCCGGCGCGGTCGCGGGCGCGCGCTCGGGCGGTCGGCGGTCGGCGGGGGCGCGGCCGGCGGGCGTCCGCGCGGCGGGCGCGCGGCGTCGCGGCGCGCGGGCGGCGGCCGGCGCGGGCGTCGCGGCGCGGGCGGGCGCGCGGCGGGGGCGCGCGCGGCGCGCGCGGGGGCGGCGGTCGGGCGGGCGCGCGGGGCGGCCGCGTCGGGCGGGGGCGCGCGGTCGGGGGCGGGCCGGCCCGGGCGGCGCCGCGGGCCGGCGGCGCGGGCGGGGCGCGGGCGGGGCGGGCGGCGGGGGCGTCGGCGCGCGGCGGCGCCGCGCGGCGGCGCGGGCGCGGCGTCGCGCGCGCGGGGCGCCGCGTCGGGGCGGGGGCGCGGGGGGGCGCGCGGGCGCGTCGCGCGGGGGGCGGGCGGCGCGGCGGCGCGCGTCGCGGCCGGGCGGCGGCCGGGGGGGCGCGCGCGGGCGCGGGTTCGGCGGGGCGGCGCGGGGGTCGCCGGGGCGCGCGTCGGCGGGCGCGGCGGGGCCGCGGCGGGGTCGCGCCGTCGCGCGGGGTCGGGCGCGGCGCGCGGCGGGGGGGCGCGGCGGCGGGCGCGCGGCGGCCGCGGTCGGCGCGCGTCGCGGCGGGGGCGGGCGGCGGCGTCGGCCGCGGGCGCGGGGTCGGCGGCGGGCGCGGGGGCGCGGGCGGCGCCGGCGGGGGCGCGGGCGCGCCCGCGCGGGGCGCCGGCGCGGGGGGCGCCGGGCGGGCGGCGGTCGGGGCGGGGGCGCGGGGGCGCGGGGCGCGGCGGTCGGCGCGGCGGCGGGCGCGGGGCGGCGGGCCGCGCGCGGGGGCGCGCGCCGCGCGCGCGCGCGGCGGCGCGGCGCGCCGCGGCCGCGGGGGCCGGGGGGGGCGCCGCGCGCGCGGGCGCGGGCGGGGCGTCGGCGCGGCGGGGCGGGCGCGGGGCGCGCGCGCGGGCGGGCGCGTCGCGCGCGGGCGGGCGCCGGGCGCGTCGCGGGGCCGCGCGCGCGCGGCGTCGCGGGGCGCCGCGGGGCGGCGGCGGCGCGGGGCGGGCGCGGGGCGGCCGGGTCGCGCGGCGCGGCCGCGGCGTCGCGCGCGCGCGCCGTCGGCGGGCGTCGGGGCGCGCGGGCGCGGCGCCGGGCGGGGTCGGCGGGCGCGCGGGCGTCGCGCGCGGGTCGCGGCCGCGCGCGCGTCGCCGCGCGGCGCGGCGCGCGCGGCGGGCGCCGGCGCGCGCGGCGCGGTCGCGCGCGCGTCGCCGGGGCGCGGCGCGGGCGGCGGCGCGGCGCGGCGGCGTCGCGGGCGGGGCGGGGTCGCCGCGGCGGGTCGGGGCGCGGGGGTCGGCGCGCGGCGCGGCGGCGGGGCGGGCGGGGGCGTCGCGGCCGGCGTCGGCGCGGGGCGGTCGCGGCGCGCGGCGGGGGCGCGGCGGCGCCGCGCGGGGGCGGGCGGCGTGCGGCGCGGTCGGCGCGGCGCGGGCGCGCGGCGGGGGCGCGGCGCGGGCGCGGGGGGGGCGGCCGGGGCGCGGCCGCGGCGGCGGCGTCGCGCGGGCGCGGCGGGGCGCGCGGCGCGCGTCGGGCCGGCGGGCGCGCGGGGCGGCCGCGCGCGGGTCGCGGGCGGGGCGGCGGGCGGGCGCGCGCGGCGCGCGGGGCGGCGGGGGTCCGCGCCGCGCGCGGCGGCGTCGGGCGGTCGGCGCGCGGGGCGCGGCGCGCGGCCGCGCGCCGGCGGCGGGTCGGGCGGCGCGGGGCGCGGCGGGCGGGGCGCGGGGCGCGCGTCGGGCGGGGCGGCGCGCGGCGCGCGCGCGTTCGCGGGGTCGGGGGGGGCGGCGCGGGCGGGGGTCGCGGCGGCGCGGGCGGCGGGGCGGGCGCGGGGGGCGCGCGCCGCCGCGGGGCGTCGCGGGTCGCGGGCGGCCGGTCGCGGCGGCGCGGTCGGGGCGGGCCGCGGCGCGTCGGGTCGGTCGCGGCGCGGGCGCGCGGGCGGGGCGGCGCGTCGGGCCGCGGGCGGCGGCGCCGCGTCGCGGCGCGGTCGCGGGGGCGGAGCGCGGG
This sequence comes from Neotoxoptera formosana, assembly GCA_022818045.1. NCBI lineage: Eukaryota > Metazoa > Arthropoda > Insecta > Hemiptera > Aphididae > Neotoxoptera > Neotoxoptera formosana. The sequence continues at coordinate 13,642 of JAIWJD010000073.1, read as the reverse complement.
CGGCGCGGGCGGGCGGCGCGGCGTCGCGGGCGCCGCGCGGGCGCGGGCGGCGCGCGGGCGCGGCCGGGCGCCGGGTCGCGGCGGCGGCGCGCGGTCGGGGCCGGCGCGGCGCGCGCGGCGCGGCGGCGCGTCGCGCCGCGCGGGTCGCGTCGGGGGCGGGCGCGGGCGGGGGGGCGCGCCGCGGCGGGCGCCGGCGCCGTCGGGCGCGGCGCGCGGGGCGCGCGGCGGGCCGCGCGGGCGGGGGGCGGCGTCGCGCGCGGGGCGCGCGGCCGGTCGCGTCGGCGCGGGCCGCGCGCCGGGCGCGGCGCCGGCGGCGGCGCGGCGCGGCCGCCGCGGTCGGCGCGCCGCGTCGGGGCGGGCGCGGCGCGCGCGCGGGGGGCGGGCGCGGGGCGCGGGCGTCGTCGGCGCGCGGGGTCGCGGGCGCGCGGCGGCGCGCGCGGCGGCGGGGGCGCCGGCGGGCGCGTCGCGGCCGCGGTCGGCGGCGGGCGGGCGCGGGGGGGTCGCCGGCGGCGCGGCGCCGCGCGCGGGCGGCGGTCGCGCGGCGCGCGCGGCGGTGCGCGCGGGGGGGCGTCGGCCGCGGCGCCGCGCGGCGGCGCGCGCCGCGCGCGGGCGTCGGCGCGTCGGCGTCGCGGCGCGGGGCGCGTCGGGGGCCGCGGGTCGGCGCGGCGCGCGGCGGGCGGGGCGGGCGCGGCCGGGTCGGGCCGCGGGCGGCGGGGGCGCGCGGCGGGCGTCGGCGGCGGGCGCGGGGCGCGCGCGGCGGGCGCGGGGCGCGCGCGCGGGGGCGCGGGCGCGCGCGCGGTCGGGGGCGGTCGGGCGGTCGGCCGGCGGGCGCGGGCGGCGGCCGGGCGGCGGCGGCGGCGTCGGGGCGTCGCGGCGTCGGCCGGGGCGGTCGGGGCGGGCCGCGCGCGTCGCGGGCGCGCGTCGCGGCGGGGGGGCGGCGCGCGGCGCGGCGGGCGCGCGCGGGGGGCGCGGGGGGGCGCGGGCGGCGCGCGGGGCGCGGCGCGCCGGTCGGCGGGCGGGGCCGCGGCGGGGTCGCGGGCCGCGCGGGGCGTCGGCGGTCGGCGGCGTCGCGCGGGCGGGGCGGCGCGCGTTCGGGGGCGCCGCGGGCGCCGCGCGGGTCGCGTCGTCGCGGGCGCGGGCCGTCGCGCGCGGTCGCGGGCGCGGCGCGCGCGGGGCGGTCGGCGGCCGCGGGGCGCCGGTCGCGCGCGCCGCGGGCGCGGGCGTCGCGTCGGGCGGCGTCGGGGCAGGGCGCGCGGCGGGGCGCGGCGCGGTCGGCGGGGGCGCGCCGCCGCGCGCGCGGCGTCGCGCGGGCGGCGGGCGGGGGCGTCGTTCGCGCGCGGGGGGGGTCGTCGCGCGCGGCGGGGGGCGGCGCGCGGGCGCGCGGGCGGCCGGCGCGCGTCGGGCGCGCGGCGCGGCGGTCGCGTCGCGGGCGGCGGGCGTCGGCGCGCAGCCGCGCGCGCGCGCGCGGGGGCGGCGGCGGTCGGTCGGGCGCGCGCGGCCGCGGCGCGGGGCGCGCGGCGCCGGCGCGCGGCCGCGGCGGGGCGCGCGCGCGGGGCGGCGGCGTGGGCGGGAGGGCGGGCCGCGGCGGGGCGCGCGCGGTCGGCGTCGGTCGCCGGGCGGGCGCGCGGCGTTCGGCCGGCGCGCGCGGGCGGGCGCGTCGCGGCGTCCGCGGCGGGTCGGCGCCGCGCCGCGCCGGCGGGGGCGGGCCGCGCGCGGCGCGGCGGCGCCGGGGGCGGCGGCGCGGGGGTTCGGCGGGGCGTCGGGCGGGCGCGGGCGGGGTTCGCCGCGGCCGGCGGCGGCGCGGCGCGCGGCGCGTTCGGCGCGGCGGCGCGCGTCGCGGGCGCGGGGGGCGCGGCGGGGGTCGCGCGCGCGCGTCGGCGGGCGGCGGCGGCGGGCGGGCGGGCGCCGGGGGCGGGCGCGTCCGGCGTCGCGGCGCGGGCGCGCGCGGTCGCCGTCGCGCGCGGCGCGCCGTCGCGCCGGCGGCCGGTCGGGCGGCGGGGCGCGGCGCGCGCGGGCGGGGCGCGGGCGGGCGCCGGGCGGCGGGGGGGGCGCGCGGCGGGGCGGCGGGCGGGCGGCGCCGCGGCGGGCGGGTCGGGCGGCGGGCGGGGCGCCGCGGGCGCGGCGTCGGGCGCGCCGCGCGGCGCGCGCGCGGGCGCCGGCGCGCGCGCGGCGGTCGGGGCGGGGTTCGCGCGCGGGGGCGCGGTCGGGCGCGGGGCCGGCGGCGGCGGGCGCGCGCGGGCGCGCCGCGCGGGTCGCGTCGCGCGGGCGCGTCGGCGGCGCGCGCGGGGCGCGGCGCGGGGGCGGCGCGTCGCGGGCGCCGGCCGGGGGGGCGCGCGGGGCGCGCGGGCGCGGCGGCGCGTCGCCGCCGCGGCGCGCGGCGGTCGCGCGGGCGCGGGCCGTCGGCCGTCGCGCGGCGCGGCGGGCGGGCGGGGCGCCGGCCGGGCGGCGGCGGGGGCGGTCGGCCGCGGCGGGCGTCGGGGCGGGCCGTCGTGGCGCCGGGGCGCGGCGGTCGCGGCGCGCGCGGGCGCGGGTCGCGGCGGGGGGCGGCGCGCGCGTTCGGGGGCGCGCGGCCGCGCGGCGGGGGGGGGCGGGCGGGGTTCGTCCGGGTCGCGGGGGCGGCGCGCCGGCGCGCGCGGCGGGGGCGGCGGGCGCGGGCGGCGGCGCCGCCGCGGGGGCGGCGCGGGCGGGGCCGGGCGGGGCGGCGCGCGCGCGGCGCGCGGGCGGCGGCGGTCGTCGCGCGCGCGGGCGGCGGGGCGTCGCGGGGGCGCGCGCGGGGGTTCGGCGGCGGGCGCGGGGGCGTCGCGCGCGCGGCCGGGGGGGGCGCGGGGCCGCGCGCGGGGGCGCGGGCGGGTCGGGGCGGCGGCGCGCGCCGGCGCGGTCGGGGGCGGTCGCGCGCGTCGGCGGGGCGGCGGCGCGGGCGGCGCGCGCGTTCGGCGTCGGCGGCGCGGGCGGGGTCGGGCGCGCGCGCGGCGCGCGGCGCGGGGCGGGCCGCGGGGCGCGCGGCGTCGGTCGGGCGCGCGGCGGCGGGGTCGGGCGGGGGGGCGTCGGCGGGCGGGCGCGCGCGGCCGCGCGCCCGGGGGGCCGCGGGCGCGTCGGCCGCCGCGGGGGGGGCGCGCGGGGCGTCGGCGCGCGCGCCGGCGTCGCGGGCGGCGGGCGGCGCGGCGCGGGCGCGGCGCGGCGCGGCGCGCGCGGGGCGCGCGTCGCGGGGGCGTCGCGTCGGCGGCGGCGTCGGGGCCGGCGCGGCGCGTCGGGCGGGCGCGGCGCGCCGGGCGGTCGCGTCGCTGGGCGCGGGGGGCGCGGCGGGCGGGGCGCTCGCGGCGCGGGCGCGCGGCGGGTCGCGCGCGGGGGGGGCCGGCGCGGGGCGGGGGGGGCGGGGGCCGGGCGGGGCGCGCGGCGGCCGGTCGGCGGCGTCGCGGCGGGGGTCGGGGCGGGGGCGTCGTCGGTCGCGGTCGGCGCGGCGGGGCGCGTCGCGGAGCGCGCGGGCGCGGCGGCGCGGGTCGCGGCGCGGCGGCGTCGCGCGGCGGGCGGCGGGTCGGCAGGGTCGGCGGGGGGCGCGGCGCGGCGCGGCGGGCGCGGGGGGCCGCGCGGCGGGCGGCGGCGGGCGCGGGCCGGCGCCGGTCGCGGCGGCGGGCGCGGCGCGCGGTCGGGGGCGGCGCGGCGGCGCGTCGCGCGCGGGCGCGTCGCGCGGGGCGGCGGCGGGCGTCGCGGCGCGGCGGCGTCGGGCGTCGGCGGGCGGGGGGCGGGCGGGCGGGGCGCCGGGGGGGGGGCGGCGCGTCGCGCGCGCGGCGCGGGGGCGTCGCGGCGGCGGGCGGCGCGGCGCGTCGGGCCGCGGCGCGGCGGCGTCGCCGCGGCGGGGGGCGCGCGGCGCGGCGGGGCGGGGCGCGTCGGGCGGGGCGGGCGCGGCGGCCGCGGGCGGGCGGGTCGGCGGCCGGCGCGGGCGGGGGCGTCGGCGCCGCGGGCGGCGCGCGGCGGCGCCGGGGCGCGGGCGCGGGCGCGGCCGCGGCGCGCGCGGCGGGGGCGCGCGGCGCGCGGCGCGGGCGCGGCCGCGGCGCGTCGGCGGGGCGCGGGCGCCCGCGGGGCGGGGGCGGCGCGCGGCGGCGCGGGGGCGCTCGCGGCGTCGGGCGCGCGCCGGTCGCGGGGCGGCGGGGCGCGCGGCGGCGCGCGCGGCCGCGGCGCGGTCGTCGCGGCGGCGCGGGGGCGCGCGGGGCGCCGCGCGCGCGCGGCGGCGGCGCGGCGGCGCGCCGTCGCGGGCGCGGCGCGCGGGCCGGCGCGGGCGTCGCGCGGGGGTCGGGGGCGCGGGCGCGCGGCGCGGCCGGGCGCGTCGGCGGGCGGCGGGCGCGGCGCGGGCGCGCGGGCGCGCGGCGGCGGGCGTCGGCGCGGGCGTCGGGTCGCGGCGGGCGCGGTCGGCGCGCGGCGCGCGTCGCGGGGGGCGGGCGCGCGCGCGCGGCGTCGTCGGCGTCGCCGGGCGGGCGTCGCGCGCGCGGGGCGGCGCGGCGCGCGCGTCGCGTCGCGCGCGCGCGCCGCGCGCGCGGGCGCGGCGGGTCGCGGGCGGCGCGTCGCGGGGTCGCGGGTCGCGCGCGCGCGCGGCGCGTCGCCGCGCGGCGCGCGCGCGGTCGGCGTCGTCCGGCGCGCGCGCGCGCGCGGGCGCGCGGCGGTCGCGCGGGGGCGGGGTCGCGCGCGTCGCGCGCGGCGGTCGGCGCGGCGGGCTGCGCGGCGGGGGCGCGCGCGCGCGTCGCGCGTTCGCGTCGGCGTCGCGGCGCGCGGCGCGCGGCCGCGGTCGCGCGTCGGGGCGGCGCGCGCGCGGCGCGCGGCGCGCGGCGCGTTCGGCGGCCGCGTCGGCCGCGGCGGCGCGCGCGGGGCGCGGCGTGGGGCGGCGCGTTCGGTCGCGTTCGGCGCGCGCGGCGCGGCGTCGCGGCGGGGGCGCGATCGGGCGGGGTCGCGCGCGGCCGCGTCGCGGCGCGCGCGGCCGCGCGCGGCGGCGCGGCGCGGCGCGGGCGGCGCCGCCGTTCGCGCGCGGGCGCGCGGCGCGCGCGGCGGGCGCGCGCGCGCCGGTCGGCGCGCGCGCGCGCGCGGGCGGGCGCGTCGCGCGCGCGGGCGCGTCGCGGGCGGCGGGCGCGGCGCGGGTCGCGCCGCCGGGGGCGCGCGCGCGCGGCGGCGCGCGCGCGCGCGCGCGCCGGCGGGCGCGCGTCGTGCGCGGCGTCGCGCGCGCTCCGCGCGGCGGGCGCGGGCGTCGTCGCTCGGCGCGGCGCGGCGGGCGCGCGGCGCGCGCGCGGCGGGCGCGTCGGGCGGGTCGGCGCCGCGCGGCGCGTCGGGCGCCGCGTCGCGCGCGCGCGCGCGCGGCGCGCGGGCGTCCGCGCGTCCGCGCGCGCGCGCGCGCGCGCGCGCGGCGTCGACGGCGCGGCGCGCGCGCGCCGCGGCGCGTCGCGCGGCGCCGCGGCGCGCGCGGCGGCGCGCGGCGCGCGCCGCGGGCGCGCGGGGCGCGCGGCGCGGTCGTCGGCGGCGCGTCGCGGTCGCGCGGCGCGCGCGGGGCGGTCGCGCGCGCGGCGGCGGCGGCGCGTTCGCGCGCGCGCCGTTGGCGGCGTCGGCGTCCGCGGGTCGCGGCGGCGCGGCGCGCGCGCGCGGCGCGCGCGGCGCGTCGCGCGCGCGCGGCGCCGGCGGGCGGCGCCGCGTCGCGGGCGCGCGCGTCGGCGGTCGCGGGCGTCGCGGCGCGCGGGGCGGCGTCGTCGCGGGCGCGCGCGCGCCGGGGCGCGCCGGCCGGCGCGCGCGGCGGCGCGCGCGCGCGCGGCGCGCGCGCGCGGGCGCGCGCGCGCGGCCGCGGGCGCGGCGACGGGCGCGCCGGTTCGCGGGTCGTCGCGCGCGCGGCGCGCGGGGCGTTCGGGCGCGGCGGCGCGGCGTCGGCGCGCGCGCGCGGGGCGCGCGCGCGGTCGTCGGCGCGCGTCGCGCGCGCGCGCGGCGGCGCGCGCGCGTCGCGCGCGGCCGCGGCGCGTCGGCGCGGCGGCGCGCGGCCGGGGGGCCGCGCGGTCGCGCGGTTCGCGCGTTCGCGTCGTCGCGCGCGCGCGCGGGCGGCGCGGTCGGCGTCGTCGCCGCGATCGCGGCGCCGTTCGGCGGGGCGCGCGCGCGCGCGTCGGTCCGCGCGTCGCGGGCCGCGCGCGTCGGTCGCGCGCGCGCGCGGGCGCGCGCGGGCGTCGGTCGCGCGGGGCGGCCGCGGCGGCGAGCGCGCGCGGGCGCGTCGTCGGGCGCGCGCGGCGGTCGCGGCGCGCGGGCGTCGGCGGCGCGGGCGCGGCGTCGGCGCGATCGCGCGGTCGGCGCGCGCGGCGCGCGGCGGCGCGGCGCGCGGGGCGCGTTCGCGGGCGCGATCGCGGTCGCGCGCGCGCGCGCGTCCGGCGCGGCGCGCGCGTCGCGCGCGCGCGCGCGCGGCGTCCGGCCGCGGCGCGGCGGGTCGCGGGCGTGTCGCGCGGCGGCGCGCGCGCGGCGCGCGCGCGCGCGCGCGTCGCGCGGCGTCGCCGCGCGCGCGGTCGCGGCGCGTCGCGCGCGCGGCGCGGCGCGGCGCGCTCGGGGTCGCCGCGCGCGGCGGTCGGTCGCGCCGCGCGCGGGGGCGGGCGCGTCGCCGCGGCGCGCCGCGCGCGGCGCGGCGCGCGTCGGGCGCGCGCGTCGGGCGCGGGGGCGGCGGGTCGCGGCGCGCGCGCGCGCGCGGCGCGCGCGTCGCGCGTCGTCGCGCGCGGGCAGTCGGCGGCGCGCGCGCCGCGCGCGCGCGCGCGCTCGTCGCGCGCGCGGCGCGCGTCGGCGGTCGCGGCCGCGCCGGCGCCGTCGCCGCGCGGGGCGGTCGCGGCGGCGCGGGGCGGGCGCGCGTCGCGCGTTCTCGTCGCGCCGGCGCGGCGGTCGCGCGGCGCGCGGCGCGCGCGTCGCGTCGCGTTCCGCGTCGCGCGCGCGCGCATCGCGCGTCGCCGGTTCGCGCGTCGTCGGCGTCGCGCGGGGTCGGCCGCCGCGCGGCGTCGCGCGGGCGCGGCGGGCGCGGTCGGCGCGCGCGGCGCCGCGCGCGCGCGGCGGCGCGGCGCGGCGCGTCGCGCGCGGCGTTTCGTCGCGCGGGCGCGCGCGCGGGCGGGGCGCGTTCGTCGCGGCGCGCGCGGCCGTCGCGCGCGTCGCGGCGCGTCGCGCGCGGGCGCGTCGGCGGCGCGCGCGCGCGGGAGGCGCGTTTCGCGCGCGTCGCGTCGTCGCGAGGCGGCGCGTCGGCGCGTCGTCGCGCGCGCGCGTCGCGGCGCGTCGCGCGGCGCGCGTCGTCGCGCGCGTCGCGCGTCGCGTCGCGCGCGCGGCGTCGCGTCGGCGCTCGTCGTCGCGCGTCGCGCGTCGGTCGGGCGCGCGTCGTTCGTGTCGTCGTCGCGCGTCGGCGTCGTCGCGCGCGCGCCGCGCGCGCGCGTCGTCGCGCGCGCGGGTCGCGCGGCGCGGCGGCCGCTGGTCGCTCGATCGCCGCGCGCGCGCGTCGCGCGGCGCGCGCGTCGCGCGTCGCGCGCCGTCGTCGTGGGCCGTCGCGTTTCCGCGTCGCGCGTTCGTCCGCGTCGCGAGCAGCTTCGTTCGCGTCGTCGCCGGCGCGCGCGCGGCGCGTCGCGTCGCGCGTCGTCGCGTTCTGCGGTTCGCGTCGGGCGGTCGCGTCGCGCGCGCGCGTTTCGCGCGCGCGCGATCGGGCGCATCGCGCGTCGCGCGCACGTCCGCGCGCGCGCGTCGTTTCGCCGGTCGCGGTCGGCGTCGCGATCGCGCGTTCGCGTCGTCGTTCGTCGCGTCGTCGCGCGCGGCGCGTCGTGCGGCGCCGCGCGCGCGTCGCGGTCGCGCGTCGTCGTCCGCCGCGCGCGCGGCGCCGCGCGATCGTCGGTCGCGCGAGAGCGTTCGCGTTCGTCATCGCGCGCGCTCGTCGTCGCGCGCGGTCGCGTCGGTTTCGCGTCGTCGTCGCGCGCGTCGCGTCGTCGCGTCGACGGTTCGCGTCGCGCGTCGGCGGTCGCGCGCAGGTTCGCGCGCGTCGCCGCGCGCAGGTATCGTCGCGCGTCGCGCGCGCGCGTCGTTCGATTCGCCGCGTCGTTCGCGCGCGTTCGCGCGCGCGCGTCGCGGCCGCGCGCGTCCGCGCGCGGTCGCGGTCCGACGTCGCGCGCGTCGCCGTCGTCGCGCGCGCGTTTCGTCGCGCGTCGATCGCGTCGCGCGTCGCGGCGCGCGCGTCGCGGCGGGTCGTCGTCGCGTCGTCGCGCGCGCCGGCGCGTCGCGCGCCGGCGCGCGTTCGCGCGCGTCGTCGTCGCGCGCGCGCGTCGCGCGCATCGCGCGGTCGGTCGTCGCGCGCGCGCGTCGCGCGTTCGGCGGCGCGCGCGTTTCGCGGCGCGTCGTCGCGTCGGCGCGGCGCGCGTCGCGATTCGCTTCCGCGTCGCATCGTCGCCGCGCGAGGTCTCGCGCGCGCGACGCGCGCGTCGCGCGTCGCGTCGGCCGGCGTCGCGTCGTTCGCGTCGCGCGCGTCGTCGCGGCGCGTCGTCGCGAGCCGCGCGCGCGCGTCGTCGGCGTCAGCGCGCGCGCGGCGTCGCGTCGCGCGACGCGCGCGCGCGTCGCTCGTCGCGCGGCGGCGTCGCGCGGCGTCTCGCGCCGCGATCGTCTGCGCGCGTCGGCGCGTCGTTCGCGCGCGCGTCGTCGTCGTCGTTCGCGTCGCGGGCGTCGTGCGCGCGCGCGTCGCGCGCGTCGCGCGCGCGCCGTCGCGTCGACGCGGTCGCGGTCGCGCGCGCGACGTTCTTCGCTATCGCGCGCGCGCGGCGTTCGCGTCGCGCCGCGCGTCGCGCGCGTCGCGCGCGCGTCGCGCGTTCGCGTCGAATCGCGTTCGCGTCGGTCGGCGCGCGTCGCGTCCGCGCGTCGCGTCGTCGTCGTCGCGGCGCAGCGCGCGGCGTCGCGTTCGCGTCGTTCCCGCGGCGCGCGGCGCGCGCGTCGCGCGCGTTCGCGCGCGGCGCGCGTCGGCGCGTCGCGTCGTTCGCGGTCGCCGCGTCGTCGCGGCGCGGCGCGTCGCGCGCGCGTCGCTTCGTCGGCGCGGTCAGCGTTCGCGCGCGGCGTCGTCGCGTCGCGGCGCGTCGTCGCGCGCCGTTCGCGCGCGTTTCGCGCGCGCGGCGCGTCGTCGGTCGCGCGCGTTCGTCGCGGTCGCGGGTCGCGTCGCGCGCGTCGCGCGCGTTCGCGCGTCGGCGCTCGCGCGATCGCGCGCGCGCCGCGCGCGGTCGCGGCGCGCGCGCGCGTCCTCGTCGCGCGGTCGCGCGTCGCGTCGCGTCGCGCGCAGCGCGCCGCGCGCGCGCGCGTCGCGTCGTCGCGCGGTCGCGCGCGCGCGTCGCGCGCGGCGCGTCGTTCGTCGCGGTCGTCGCGTCGCGTCGCGCGCGCGATCGCGCTCGCGGTCGCGGGGCGTTCGTCGGCGCGTCGTTCGTCGCGGCGTTTCGCGTCGCGCGCGCGGCGTCGTTCGGCGCGCGCGACGCGTCCGTCGCGTTCGTCGCGTCCGCGGCGTCGCGTCGGTTTCGCGCGCGCGGCGTCGCGCGCGCGCGCGCATCGTCGCGTCCGGCGCGTCGCGCGCGTCGCGGCGGCGTCGGGCGGCCGTCGTTCGGTCGTCGTCTCGTCAATCGTTCGCGCGCGTCGCCGCGCTTCGTCGCAGGTCGTCGCGTTCGATCGCGCGCGCGCGACGTCGCGTCGCGCGGCGCGTCGTCGGCGCGCGGCGCGCGCGTCGTCGTCGCGCGCGTCCGCTCCGCGCGGCGCGCGCGCTCGCGCGAATCGTCGCGTCTGGTCGCGCTGTCGCGTCGCGTATAATCGCGCGATCGTCCGACTCGCGTCGCGGCGTCGGGTTCGTCGCGCGCGCGCGCGTCGCGCGCTTCTCGGCGTAATCGCGCGTCGCGTCGGCGCGCGGGTCGGCGCATAATTCGCGTCGTCAGTCGCGCTGCGTCGCGTCGTCGCGCGTTCGGCGTCGTCGTCGTCGTCGCGCGGCGCGGCGCCGCGCGCGGCGGCGGTTCGCGTCTGCGTCGTCGATTTCGCTTCTGTCGCGTCGCGTCGTCGTTCGCGCGCCCGACGTCGCGTCGCGTCGCGCGCGCCGTCGGCGCGATCCGCGCCGGGCGTTCGCGCGCGCGTCCTTCGCGGTCGCGGCGGCCGTCAGCGCGCGCGTCGCGCGCGCGGCGTTTCGCGCGTGTTCGCGTCGCTCGCGATCGCGGCTTCGCGCGTCGTCGCGCGTCGTCGACGACGCGTCGCGTTCGGCGCGTTCGTCGCAGCGCGTCGCGCCGATCGCGTTCGTCGCGTCGTTCGCGCGATCGTCCGTCGGTCGCGTCGCGCGCGTCGGTCGGTCGCGCGTATCGTCGCGCGATCGCGCCGTCGCGTCGCGCGTCGCGGGCGGCCGTCGTCCGGGCGTGTCCGCTTCGCGCGCGTCGGCGTCGTCGCGCGATCTGCGTCGATCGCGCTGTCGGTTTCGCGTCGCGTTCCGGCGTTTCTTCGGCGCGTTCCGGCGCGCGTTTCGATCGCGGCGCGCACGGCGTTCGCGCGTTCGTTCGCGTCGCGTTCGATCGGCGGCGTCGCGCGTTCGGCGAGGGCGTCGCTCGTATTTCGCGTCGCGGCGGCGGCGCGTCTGTTTCGACGCGGACAGGCGCCTCGTCGCGCGCAGCGCGGGGTCGACGCGGCCGCGCGTCGTCGACGTCTTCGTCCGCGCGTATTCGCGCGGGGCGTCGGGCGCGCGCGTCGCCGCGTTCGTTCGCGGCGCGTCGAATTTCTGCGCGCGGGCGGTTTCGCGCGTTCGCGCGCAGCGCGCGCGCGGTTCGTCGCGGCAGTCGCGGACGTCGGCCGATCGCGCGCGCCTCGTTCGACGCGCGCGATTTCGCGCGCGCGCGGACGGGCTGCGTTCGTCCGCCGTCGCCGCGCAGTCCCCTTTCGCCCGGGGCCCGCGCGGCTCGTCGCGGGGCGCCTTTTTTTTGGGGGGGCCCGCGCGCGCCGGGGGTTTTCCCGCCGCCCCGGTCGCCCCGGCTCGGCCGCGCGCGGGGGGTTTCTCCGCCGCGTCGCCCCGCGGCTCGGGGCTCCCGCTCCCGCGCGCGCGCGGGGGGCGCGGCCCCCCCGGGGGTTTTTCGTCGTCGCGCCGTCTGGGCCCCCGCGCCCGGCGGCGGCCCGTCCGGGGGGGCCCCGGCCCCCGGGGGTCCCCCCGCGGGGCCCTGCCCCGCGTCGCGCGGGGATTTTGGCGGCGCGGGGGCCCCGCGGGCGCGCCGCCCCCTCCCCCCCGGGGTTCGTCCGCCCCCGCGGGCGCTGCGCCCCCCCGGCGCCCCCGGGCGCCGCGTGGCCCCCCCCCGCGTCGCCCGCCCCCGGGCCCGGCGTCCGCCGCCGCCCCGCCCGCGCGCCGGCGCGGCCCCGTCCCCCTCGCGCGTCGCGGGCCCGGCGCCCCCCGCCCCGGCGCTTTCTTTCGCGGCGGCGTTTCGCCCGCTCGTCTCCGCCGCCCCCCCCGCGCGTCGCCGGGGGCGCGCGGGCGCCCCCCGCCGTGCCGCCCGCCGCGGGGCGTTCGGCCCCCGGCCGTCCGTGGGCGCGGGCCCCGCGCGCGCCCCCGGCGGTCCCCGCCCCCCGGGGCCGCCCGGGGCCGGGGCCTTTTTTCGCGGGCGCCCGTCGCCCCCGGGGGGCGCGCCGCCGCGCGCCGCCCCCTCCGCGGTCCGGGCCCCTCGGTTTCCCGCGGTTTCCCCCGCACGGGCGGGCGTCCCCCCCCCGTCGCGCGCGCCCGCCTCGCCCGGCGCCTTCCCCTCCCCCGTGGGGTCGCCCGTCCCCCCGGGGGGGCCCGCGTCGGCGCCTCCCCCGGGGTCGTTTCGCCGCCGTCGCCCCCCCCGGGGGGGGCCCGCCCGTCGCGCCGCGCTACCTCCCGGCGGGGCCCCGGGGCCCGCGCGGGTTCGCGCCGCGCGGGCTGCGGCCGGGTTTCCCCCGGCCCCCCGCGGGGGTTCGCCGTCCTCTCCGCCCCGCGTTTCCGGGCGGTTCGCGCGGGGGGGGCCGTCGCGTTCGCCCGGGGGTCGCGGGGGGTTTCCGGCGTCGCCCCGCGGGGCGGGGCCCCGCCGCCCCCCCCCCGGGCGCGGGCCCCGGCGCGTCCCCCCGTCGGCGCGCGGGCCCCCGGGGGTCGCCGCTCGCGGCGGTCGCGCGCGTCGCGGGCGCGCGCGCGCGGCGCGCGCGGTCGGGCGCGGCGCGCGCGCGCGCGGTTCGTCGGCGCGGCCGTTCGCGTCGGCGCGCGCGCGCGGCGGCGCGGCGCTGCGCGGGTCGCGTCGCGGGGCGCGCGCGGTCGTCGGGCGCGCGGGCGGTCGGCGCGCGTCGGCGGCGCGGCGGGGCGCGCGCGGCGGTCGGTTCGCCGGCGCGCGCGGGGGGTCGGCGCGCGCGGTCGCGCGCGGTCGGCGCGCGGCGCGCGCGCGGCGCGCGCGTCCGCGTCGCGGGCGGTCGCGGCGCGCGGCGTCGTCGGGGCGCGCGCGCGCGCGCGGCGGGCGCGCGCGCGGCGCGCGGCGGTCGCGGCGCGTCGCGCGCGTCGGGCGCGTGCGCGCGGCGGCGGTCGGTCGCGCGTCGCGGGCGCGCGCGCGGCGGCGTCGGCCGCGCGTCGTCGGCGGGCGGTCGCGCGGCGCGCGCGGCGTCGCGCGCGACGGCGCGTCGCGCGCGCGTCGCGTCGCGGGCGCGCGCGCGCGCGCGGCCGGCGCGCGGGCGGGGTCGGCGCGCGCGGCGGCGCGTCGCGGGCCCGCGTCGCGCGCGCGGCGGGCGCCGGTCCGCGTCGCGTCGGCGGTCGTTCGCGCGCGGCGCGGCGGCGCGTCGCGGCGTCGTCGGGCGTCGGCGCGCCGTCGCGCGGCGCGGCCGCGCGGCGCGGCGCGCGCGGGCGCGCGGTCGCGGCGTCGCGTCGCGGGTCGCCCGCGCGGCGCGCGCGTCCGGCTCGTCGCGGTCGGCGGGCGCGCGCGCGCGCGCGCGCGCGCGGTCGGCGGCGCGTCGTTCGCGGGGCGCGGGTGCGGGGCGGGGTGGCGGGGCGGGGGCGGCGGGGGTGGGGGGGTTTTTCCGGGCCCGGGGGCGGCGGGCGGCGGGGGTTTTGGCGCGGGGTTTTCGCGCGGGGGGTTCGGGGGGGAGGGCGGGGGGAGGGCGGGCGGGCGGGGGGGGCGGGGGCGGGGTGGGCGGGGGGCGGGGGGGCGGCGCGGGGGGGGCCTCGCCCGGGGGGGCCCCGCGGCGGGCGGGGGGGGGCCCGGACCCGGGGGGCGGGGTCGTAAGGGGGGGCGCGGGGGGGGGCGAGGGGGGGGTTCGCGCGCGGGGGGGGGGCGGCGGGGGGGGGCGCGGCGGGCGCGTGGGGCGGGGGTTTCGGGGGGGGTCGCGCGCGGGGGGGGCCCGGGCGGGCCGGGGCGGGGGCGGGGGGGGGGCCGGGGGCGGGGGGAACCGGGCGCGGGGTCGGGGGGGGGCGTGCGGGGCGGGCGTTCGGGGGCGCGGCGCGGGGGGGCGCGGGGCCCGGGGCGGGGGGGGCGCGGGGCGGGGCGCGGGGGGGGCCCCCGGGGGGCGGGATTGTGGGCTCGGTTGGGGGGGGGCGGCGCGGGGTGGGCCGGGGGGGGGGGCGGGCGGGGGCGGGGGGTCCTTGGGGCGCCGCGGGCCGGGGGGCGCGGGGGGCGCTGGTTCGGGGGGGCCGGCGGGG
>JAIWJD010000071.1:0-37909 GCA_022818045.1 Neotoxoptera formosana | reverse complement strand
CCCCCCACCCACACCCCCCCCCCACCCACCCCCCCCCCACCACCCCACCCCCCACCACACCACACCCCCCCCCACCAACCCACCACCCCCCACACAACCACACCCCACCCACACCCCCCCCCCACCCCCCCCCCCCCCCCCCAACCAACACCCCCCCACCCCACCAACCCCCCCCCACCACCCCCCCAAACCCCCCAACCCCCCCCCCCCCACCCCCCCCCCCCCACCCCCCCACACCCCCACCCCACCCAACACAACCACACCAACCCCCACACCAACCCCCCCCCCCACAACCCCCCCCAACCCCCCCCACCCACCCCCACCCCCCCCCACCACCCACCCCCCACCCACCAACCCCCCACACAACCCCCACCACACCCCCACCACCCAACACCCCACCCCCCCACCCACACCCCCAACCCCCCCCCCCCCACCACCAACACCCCCCCACCCCCCCCCAACCACCCCACCCCCAACCCACCCCCCCCCCCCCCCCCACAACCCCCCCAAACCCCCCCCCCCCCCCCCAAACCCCCCCCCACCCCACCCCCACACCAACCCACACCCCCCCACACCCAAACCCCCCCACCCCCCCCCCCCCCCCCCCCCCAACCCCCACCCACCCCCCCCCACCCCACCCCACCCCACCCACCCAACAACCACCCAACCCACCCACCCCACCCAAACACAACCTCACAAACAAGCACCACCACCAAAGACAACAACAAACCACCCCACAAAACACAAATAAAACATACAAAAAATAGTAATAAAACAACAAACCGACACACCAAAAAAAAAGATAACAAAAAATACCAACAGAAATAACAATTTATCGTCACACCATAAATAATACAAGACCAAAATTAAACTAAACAAAAAAAATAAAAAACATAAATTACAATATAAATAAGCACATAAATTAAAATAAAAGAAAAAAGAACTATATGATATAATAATAAAAATATAATTCAAACCTGAAAAAGCAAACGCAATATATATACTAAAAAAAAATACAAAAAAAGCAAATACAAAAATATTTAGAAAAATATAACAAATAATTTACAAAAAAGATCAAACCGATATAGTAATAACCAGATATAAACAACCCACATAACCAAACAACTAACCACAAAAAACTAATAAAATCATAAAAGAAAAAATATTTAAAACAAATTTAAAACAAAAAAAATAAAAAAAAACATAAACAAAATAACAAAACTAAAATAAAATACAATACATAATAAATAAAAAAAAAGAAAATAAAATATAAAATATAAAAACAAAAACTCATCAAGTAAAAATAAAATTAAATAATAAAAAAACAAATAATCGAATAACTAAAAAAATAGATAAAAAAAAAAATAACGCAAAACAACAATCTACATAGAGCAAAAAAATACATAACAATCCAACAAAATATAAAAACATAAAATAAGAAAGAAAAATAAAAATATATATATAACACAACTTTATATTTACCCACAAAACCCGCAAAAATACAAACCCCAACAAAAAAACTCAAAACCAACGAAAATAAAAAAAAAACAAAACAGAAAGACGAAGCACAAAAAACATACACCAATAACAAAAAAATAATAACATACACCATACCCAGTACACCCCAAACTATAAATAAAAATATAACGACTAGAAACACCACATCCCAAAACACAACCCAAAACCCCCCACACGCTACACCACGTCAGAAAACACCACCAACACCAAACACCCCACAATCTCCAACACCCACCGCTACAACCAACTAAACCAACACACGTCTCCACCTCCCCCAACCAATACAACACAATACTAAACAATTACACAATTAACGCAACCACAACAAACTCCCCACCACCGCTCACCTAAATAAAAACACACCACACTAACACACTCACAACCACCACCCAGAGCCACTCCTACCCCAAAAGTATAAAATAAAAGAAAAAAAAACAAAGGTAACACCCACAAACTCAAAAAACCAAAATCAACCAAAACAAAAAAACTACATACCCCTACTACAACCCGCACAATCGCGATATAAAAAGAACATAAATAACCAAATACAACACACACACTAATCATACAGCACAACCAATACGTATCCAACCCACGAACTGAAATAAATGACTAAACTAACACCCCACCAACACACCACTACACACTTCCCATACAACCCCCCCCCAAACACACACTACACAATCACACTCCAACCAAACGCGGACTCAACCAAAATTGCAAATCAAAACACCTACACCAAATACAACCTATACCCCCAACGCATCACCCACCTCACTACGCCACAGCATCAACCCAACACCCCCAAAACCAAACCGTAAACCACCCCACACACAACACCTCAACAAAAATACCCACACCCCACACCTAATACAATGTATTCTAAAATATTAATAGAAATAATTGTTTAAATAAAAAAGATTACAGGAAAAATAATAATAAATTAAAAAAATTAAAACTTTGAGAAATAAAAATAAGTGATTAAAGTAAAAATAAAAACGGATAATATAAGATATAAAATAAATTCAAAAAATGATCAATTATAAATAAATATGACAAAAAAGATAGAAAAAACAAAAATAAACTAAATAAAAATTAATATAAGAAAAAAAAATTTGAAAACTAACGTAAAAATTTTTATAATAAAAATTTAAATATATAAAAAAAAAAATAATTAAAGTAAAAAAATAGAATATGTAAATTTAAACTTGTGAAAAAAAAATAAAGAATTAATATAAAAATTATATTACTACTAAATAAAAAAAATTTTAGAAAATAATAAAAACTCAAAATAGAGTAAACACTAAAAATAATTCTAAATATAATAAAAAAAAATATTAAAATAAGAATAACAAAAATTAAAAAAAAAGCGAAATATTATTAAAATAATAAAATATAATTTATATAATTTAATATAATAAAATAAAAAAGGTATTATAAAAAAATAGAAAAAAAAATAATTTTAAAAGGTGAAACAAATACGCAAAAACAAATAAGAAAAATTAATTAAATAAAAAAAGAATTAAATAATAATAATATAATTTTAAAAAAAAATATAAAAAAGAAAATATAAATAAAAATATTAAAAAAATAAATAAACTACGAAAATATAACTATAATAAGAATCATTATTAAAAATCGATAAAAGAAAAAAAATAAAGTAAAAGGAAAATTTTAAAAGAATTGTAACAAAGGTATAAATTAAAAAATAAATAAATAGTTATGTAAATTAAAAAAAAAAATAAGTAAAATCTTTTTAAACTAAATAAAATAATAAACTTTACTTTTTATATTCTTAAAAAAAAAATAACGAATATTATATTTTTAATAGGTTTAAATCTGTAAAAATTAATTAATATAAACTATAAATAAATAAGAAAAAAAATGATAAAAAATATAGAGTATAACAAAATATTGATTTAAAATTAGACTATTGTATAATTAATGATATTAAAATTGTTATTAACAAAAAAAAAAAATTAAAAAAATAAAAAAAAATAATATTTGATATTAAATAATTTATTATATAATTATAGAAATATAAATTATATATAAATAGATAAGATAAGAATTAAATTATACAAATATAGTTCGTTTTTGAGCTATATAAAAAAAAATTATTATTTATAACTATATATTATAAAAAATTAATTTAAAAGTATATTTTAAATGATAAAAATAGTATTCTATATATATAAAATGAATAACAAATGATATTTATATTTAAATATATATTATAAAATAACATAATACCTATAAAAAGATTTTGATAAAAAAATAAAATAATAGATTAGAATATTTAACATAAATAAAAAAAAAAGTTAAATTTGAAAAAATAAGTAAGAATTTAAAAAATAAGAAGTACTATGATATATATTATTATGTAAAGTATACAATTTAAATAAAAAATTAAGGTAAGGAATTAATTTAAAAATTTAATACATTAGTGAAATTACTTTGAAGAGATAGAACGTAATAAGTAACAATTAAAATTTTAATTATAATAAATATGAACAATAGATATAAAATATATAAGAATATAAATAATATTTGATTTTTTAATTTTTTTGTAAATAATTTGATCTAAAAAATAATTTTTAAAAATTTTATTATATTTTTTTATTAGTACTTTTGATTTAATAAAATAAAAAAATAAAAAATATTATATAAAACGTAAATGTTTTTTAATTATTATAATGATAAAACGAGTAAGCATAAATATATTTAAAATAACCTTTATAAAAAAGAAATATAATTATTAATTTTAAAATTTAGATAATTTATTATTTTAATAGTAGACTAAAAAATAAAAAATACACTTAGCAGGTAATTAATAAGAAAATAAATAATAATTTTATTAATAATTAATTAAAAATTAAAAGGAAAAATATTATATAATTATTTATTATCTTTTATAATATTAAAAAAATATAAAAAAAATATTTAAAAAAAAAAAATTTAAGTTTTAAAAAACATATAATAAAAAAAAATGAAAAAAAAATAATATCAAAAAAAATTAAAATTATAGAAGAAGTTTTAAGAAAAAAAAAATAAAATTTCAAATTAATGGAAAAAAATAAAAAATAATAAAATTAATTAAAAATTAATAACTTTAAAGGATAAGATAATATAAAAAAAGAATAAATTTAAAATTTATAATAATATTTAAAAAAAAATAAAAAAAAAAAGAAGATGAATATAGATAAATGTCAAGAAAATTAGTATAAATAGAAAAAATTAAATAACATTAAAAATATAGAAAATATTAATAAAAAAAAAGAAAAAACAAATAAATAATAAAAAAAAATTATTTAATTAAAACAAAAGACAATATAATGAAATATAATAAAATAAAAGAATAAAAAATAATAAAAATATAAACAAAAGCAAAAATAATGAATAAAATAACAACATAAAAAAAAAAAACTTTAAGAAATAAAAAATAATTAATAAAATAAATAATCCAGGTCGTTGAAGTAGTGGGGGGGTGGAATGAGGGGGGGGAAAACCCCTACTTTAGGGGGGAATAGTTCAGAATAGATCAGTCTTTAGAGTAGATGCGTTTTTAGTTAGAAATATTTAAATAGAGTAGTTAGAAAGAGAAGTGCTAGATAGAGATAGTATAGATTTAAGAAGAATAGGTTATAGTTATTAAGAAGTATTAAACTATAATTAAGTAGGCATGGTTATTTAAAGATAGAAATTACTTTTTATAGAGAGAAAGTAGAAAAGATAGAGAGAATAATAGTTAGTTAGGATTATTAGCTAAGAATAGAATAGATTGTAGAGGTAGATAGGAATTAGAAAGAAGAGATTTAGTAAATGCAATCATATTAGCTTAAAGAATTATGTTTAGAGAATAAGTAGCTTCAGCTAACAAGAGTATGTTAGTTTATTTTTTGTATTAAAGACTATAAGTAGAAGATTTTGTTATAATTCATGAATTTTTAATTAGAAGTATTTAGAGAGTATAATAGGGTGTTAGATTTTTACGAGATAGATAAAGAGATTAGAATTATATATTTTAGATATATAAAGAATGTTATATTTTATATTAAGATTAGAATTTATTAGAAAGTTATATAGAAGAGTGGTAGTCTAATATTAGAATAGTCTAGTGTTAGTAGAGTTTGTAGATGTAAGGGATAAATGGTAGAAGTGAATAGTAGTTAGTTAGAGAATTAGAAATTTTATTTATTAGGAAAATAAGTAGATTAAGTCTTTTATTTTATTAGATGATGTATAGAGGTAGAGAAGAAGATACATTTGTTTATTTAATATATAGAATGATAAGTTAGTAGTAGAGCTGATAGAAGTGACTTAGAGAATAGAAGATATTTTAGAGAAGAGAAGAAGAGAAAGGTATTAAGGGAATTATAGAAAGAATAGGAGGAAGATAGATAGAAAGTTTTAGATATATATTATCATTATTATTTAAATATCTCTATATCGAAGTATATTAGTAAGCGCAAATAAGAATATTAGAGAGTAGGATGTAACTAATTTATAGTTTAGAAGAAGGAAGGCAAGATAGATAAGAAATAGAAGAGGGAAGGAATAGAGTTAGTAGATAGTAATGAAATAGTAAATTGTTTTTTATACTAATTAGGATAGTTAAGATATAAGAATTAACTTTAGATTTACGGAAGGTAGGGTAGAAATTGTGTAAAAGGATTATAGGGATAGAAGAAATTTATTTATGGGTGAATTAGAATTAGATTATCTAAGTAAGTAGAAGGGATAGATAAGTTAGAATAGAATAGTAGAGAGGTTATTGTTTGAGAGAAGAGATTTTAGTAGAACTATTACAGGTATGTAGGATTGTTAGAGAATGACTAGAAAAGAAATTAAAGAGGAAAGAGATAGGAGGAATAGATAGAGCATATTTTTAGAAGAAAGAATAGAGAAATGAGTGTTAAGTTTTAGGAATTTTTGTCTAGAGAGAATTAGATATTATTAGAAAAGAAAAGAGAAAATATAAGAGAGGAAGATAGGAGGATAAGGAAAGAAGGGGGAAGTAGTAGGGATGATAGATTGAAGAGTTAGGAGTATCAGAAAAGCTGAAGATAGAATTAAGCGTAGAGTATAGAAGAGAGACTCTAAGATAGTAAGGTTTTATACTAGATTTAGAATCAGTTTTAAATAGAAGGAATCCGTCATTTATAAAGGATTATATTTATCTAGAGAAGGATTGTTAGATACTTTAATAGCGAATATAGATACTATTAGAAAGATACGCATTAATAGAACATATTATAAGAGAAATGATTATAAGACTTAATAAAGAGATATATTCTTAGAATTTAGAATTTTTTTTAAGTAGGATGATATTAGAGGGACTTTAGGGGTATAAGGGAATTTATATTAAGAATATTTAGAATTATTTTTAGTTTATAAGTATTATAGCTGAACGTGAAATAGGAAGTAGTTTTTAAGGAGGTTAGAGTAATTTAAGATTAGTAATTTTTAGGTTATTAGATAGATATTAAGTTACAGTACTAGATTATTGAGAATAATGTTACATATATTATGTTTTTAGGAAGGATTTTTAGTAGAGTTGTAAGATTATATAAGAATAGTAATCTAGAGAGTAGCGGAGATTTGTAGTATTTATTAATAATATTAAGTAGAGGGATTAGAGTTAGAATATTAAAAAAGATAGAAGAAAGTTTAGAAAGTAGAAGAATAGATGTAGATATATTTAGTGAGATAGAGATTTATAAGGAATTATTAGATAAGAGTTAATTTAGAATTTTTAAGAGAATAGAGTAAAGTTAATATAGGGGATAATGAGGAAGAAAGAAGTTTTTTATATTAGTTAGATATTAAGTTTTATATATAGAATAAGTATAAATTATAGAGAAGTTAGATAAAGTAAATAGAAGATTATAATAAAGGTTTTTAGAAGAAATAGACTTTTTTTAGAGGGGAAATAATTTAGTTAGATTAGTATTAGGATAAGTTTTTTTGTAGGAAGTTAGAATTTTAGAGTTAGAGAATTTAGGTTATTTGGTATGATTATTAGATAGAATGAGGTTAGAAAGTGTTTATAAAGTATATTTAGAAGTTATTTGAGATAATAGGTATAATATAGTAATGTATTTAGTTAGAAGCTTATTTTAGATAGGGTAGTAACTTTAGAACTGCTTTCTAGAGGATGTATTTTAGAGTATAGTTAAGAATCTTAGTAATAGAATTTAGATAGTTAATTATAATTAATATTAAGTTATAGCTTATTAGATAGATTATTATTTTTATGCTATAGTAAAGAAGTTTCGAAATAAGGACAACTAGAGTTAATTAATTAAGATATAAAGTAGGAAATAGTTAGGTTAAGTTTTTTTTTTAGATAGAAATTATCTTTAAGAGAAGTTAGGGTTAAGTTTAGATGGGATTAAGATGTGTTTATATAGATTAGAGAAAAAAGTTAATTAGAAGATAATATGAATATTTAGAGTTAAGAAATAGAAAGGATTAGTAAGGTAGAATGTTATATAATTAGAAATAGAAAGTTAAAGAAGTATAATAGGTTTTTAGTAGGAAGATGAATTGGATAAGAATTTGTAGATAAGAGGTAGATATAGAAAGATTTAGAGAGAACACGGGATTTATTAGGAAGATTTAGAAAATCTAGAATAGTGAAGTTATGGTAGAGGATTCTTTTAAGGATTAGAAATAGATATAAAAGAGAATTTTTAGAATAGGAATAGAGGTTAGTAGAATACATATTTTTTTAGAGAGATAGAAGGATAAGTTTTAAGTTAGCAGTAATGATATATGATTTAAAGTAGAAGTAGGATAGAGTAAATTAGAGTTAGTTAGAGAATTACTTAATATATAGATTAGAGGAGAATTTAAGGAGAATGAAGATTAGAGAACTTACTATATAGTAGAAGTAGTTTAGATAGTAGAATCCTTAGTTAGTTAGGATTTATTTAGATTAGGGATAGAAATAGATTTTTCTTAGGAAGATAAAAGAGATTTGATTAAAGATAGTAGGTTAGGAGATGTTTTAGAAATAGGAAGTAGGAAGTTTAAAGTATAAGTATTTTTTTTTTAAAGAAAGTATAGACTTAGAAAGAATTTCTTATAGGTTTTTTATAGGGGAGAGATTTAGGAATTAGTAATAAATTTTATTAAGGTAGTTAGAAGAAGTAAGAGAAAGGAAAAAAGAAAGAAAGTAGTTTAGTTAAGGATAAAAGAAGAGAAAGTATAGAATTTTAGGTTTATTAATTATTTAGGGAAGTATAGAAAAATATTACGGAAAGTTATAGATAAACAGATAGAATAGAAGAAAGTTTTTGTAGAATATCTAAGTTAGAATTTGGTTATTTTAGTTTAGATTTATTTTAAGATACACTCGCGCTTAGAAATAGTTGATATAGAGAGGTAAGATGTATAGGAAGTAGAGATTAGAAGTAGTAATTTAGGAATATTTAAGATAGATTAGTAAGAATAGGATAGAGTATAGAATTAGTTTTAGTAGATAGTAGAGAGTTAAAGATAGATTATATTAGATTTAGTAGTTTAAGTGTAAGATATAGATGAGGAGGAAAGATTTGTTATATAGAAGAAAGAGTGAATAGATTAATTTATAGGATATAAGGAGATATAGAGAAGGTAATAGAAAGAGTTTATATTTAAGGAAGATAGTATAATAGAAAGAAGGTTAAAATTAAAAAAGATATTTAGTAAGTAGTAGAAAATTTCAAGAGGAAGGATTATATATAGATAGATTTTATAAAATAGGGTTATAGGTTAGAATTATAAATCTAAATTTAAATTTAATATTATTAGAGAAGGGTAGATGTAGAGGTTTAAGGTAGGAAGGAAGAGTTAAGAATATAGAAATATAGAGAAGAATAAAGAAGAATATTAATAAGTTAGGATTAAGAGATTAAGAGGATAGAAGGAATTAAGATGTTTAGATAGATTTAATAATTAGAGAATAGATATTAGATCTAGATTAGGTATGAAGTTATTTAGAATTTTTAGTAGATTATATAGGAGTAGTAGTATTATAGATAGGGAAAGGAAGAAGGTAAGATTTTAGAGAATTTCTTATAGAGGAAGTATAGATATGATCATTAGTAAAATATCGATATTGTAGAGTAAGTATTTTAAGGATAGTTATTAATAAGATTAAGGGAATAGTTCTTTAGAAGTAATTTAGAAGTTAATTTTTAGGGAATTTAGTAGAGAGATGTATTAGATTAAGAAGAAATTAAGTAGATAGAGAAAGAAATAGGAAAGTTTATTATTACAGTTATTGGTAGAATAGATTTTTTAACAAGTATTAGTAGGTACTTTAGACGATAGTAAGGTAGGAATGTTAGTAAGTTAAGAGAATAAAATGGTGTATAGTTAGAAAGAAGATGTAATTATAATTCTTAACGTTTTAGAAGAAGGAAGGAAAGAATAGAAGATATTTAAGATTAAAGTAATTTATAAGTTTAAGTGATCAGGGCAGTTAGAGAGTTTAGAATATAGAATTTTATAAGAGAAGAAGATAAGAATAGAGATGATATAGATAGAATTATTAGTAGTTGGAAGGTTTAAGTAGAGATAGAATTTTAGAAGGGTTTAAATTAAGAGGAATTTAAGTAGAATATTTAGTAGAAATATAAAGAATTTAGAATTTAGAAAACAGAAAAGTAGGAGAAATGATAGTTTAGTTAGGTTAAGAATTAGGAAAGGAGGATTAAAGGAAATGTTTTAATTTAGAATATTAATTAAGAAATATGATAGTAGTTAGTAGGATTTTAGAGAATGATAGAAGGATGAAAGATAGAAAAGTAATAGTTATAGGAGTTTAGGAATAATAGAGATAGAAGAATTTAGATAAGTACTTTAGATAGTTATTATATAGAAGTAATTAGAGAAAGTAGAAGGATTAATTAAGCTTCTTAGATATAGTAGAGTATAAGAAAGTATTATTAAAGATTTAGGAAGGAATTAGAAGTTTATAGCTTAAGATAGAAGATAGTAGAAGATATTATAAGAAGATAGAATAGAGGATTATTTTAGAGAGAGAGTAGGTTATTATATTTAAGAGAAAGGAATAGAATTATATATATAGAATTAGTTTATAATTAGTTTTTTTAGGTAGATTCTAATGTACTAGGTAGAAGAAAGTATGTTAGATTTGTAAGAGATATATAGTAGGGATAGAAGATAGGAGAAGTGGTAGAAGAGTTATTATTTTAGGATTAGTATTATAGTTAACGAAAAATATAGAAGTAGAGAAAATAGATTTATAGAGATTTAGGTTATAGATTAAGTATTAGAAGTAATTAGAAAAAAATAAAATAGTTAGAGAAGATTTAAGAGGATAGTTTTTTAGAGAAGAAGAAAAGAAAGTAGGACGAAGTTTATAGAAAGTGTGTTAGTATTTTTGTATTAGGAGAAATATAGGAGATAGTTTATGATTATAAGATAATTATAAGGGAGAAGATAAGAGTTATTTTATATGAAAAAGGAAAAATTAATTTTTTTTATTAGGATTAAGTAGAAGTTTATAGATATTGAAAGATTATATTATATAATAGATTTAGGAGAAAAGATAGAGGATTAAGAAAAGGTTAAGCATTTTTAAGAAGAGTAGTAGAAGATTTATATATAGAGGGAAGAAAAATATTAGTAATAGTTATAAGGAATAAAAGAAAAGGAAGAAGATTAGTTTTAGTACGATATAGGTAGAATTATAGGATTAGAGTAGAGTATATTTAGAAAAGATAGATAGAGTAACTTAGATTTAGTATTTTAAGGGAAAGATAAGTGCTTTTATAATTTTTTAGGAATAAATAAGGGCTATTAGTAGAAATTTTTAGAAGAATTAGTAGAGAAAGATAAGTTAAGAAAAGATCTAGAGAAAAGGAGTTATAGATGAAATTTTAAGATTTAGAAGAATGATATAATTATAAGAGATCACTGCCTCTTAGAAGTAGAGTTAGGTAGAGGTAGAAATTTATAGATTGTATTAGGAGTAGGATTATTATTTTAGTTAGTAGATACTTTTAGATAAAGAATAAGAATAGAAGAAAAGGAATAGTTTTTAAATAAGATTATGATTTTACGACGTATAGATAGAGATAGGTTTAAAATAAAGTTAGACTAGTGAAGTTGTAATTCGTTAGAGATAGTAGAGTAGAGAAAAGAAGAAAGAACTATGAATAAATAGGTGAGAGATTAAGTAATTATTAAGGAACTAGAAGAATAGTTAGTGAAGTAGATTAAGATACTTTAAGTAGATTTATTTTTTAGATTTTTTAATACAGGTTAGATAGCTATAGTAGTAGAGGAAGAAAAGAAATAGGGAGTAGATAAAGGTTATTTAGCTAGTATTAGAGATAGAAACTATTTAAGGAGAGTATAGGAGATAGAATTAGAGTAGTAGAAAATAGGAAGAGATAGGGGAGTTAGAGGAATAAAAGTATATACTAGATAAGATATATTTTAGTTAAATAAGAACTTTTATTAATATTTAGGTAGGATAACTAATAGATATAGAACATATTTAAGATTATATAGTACGATAAAAGATTATTTAAGTTAGAAAACTATTGACTAGTAGTTAAGAAGGGTAGTTTTTAGGTTTATTAGTATACTTTATAGTAGAATAGAAGGAAGAAGCTAAGTAGAATTTATATAGGATATAATGTAGTTTAAGTACAGAAGTAGAGATTTTATTAGAGTGTAAAGATAGGTTTAGTAGAAGATTATAGTTTAATACTAGTTAATAGAGAAAGATAATAAAGAGTATTAGGTTAGAGAGAATAGAAAAAGAATAGAATTAGAGAGGATTAGGAGTTTATAGATTATTAGAAATATAGTAGAATTAATAGTAGAAGATAGAAAAGGAATTTAGAGTTATAGATAGGAAGAGAGAAGAGGGAGGGAAAATATTCGTTATTTTTTAGGATTAGAGTATATTATTAGCTTTAGTTGGAGTATAAGGATAAGATAAGTTAGATTTATTTATTTATATATGATAGAAAAAATATAGATGAAGATTTTATTTATAGGGAGATTAAGGTAGAAAGGAAGAGAAGGAAATAGTAAGTATTTAGAAATTATTTTATAAGTTAGAAGATTATTTCACACAGCATAATAGAAGAAAGAAAGAGTTTAGTGAGAATATATTAAATAAGAGAGGATATAAAGTATTAGTGTTTAGAAGATTTGAAGGATTAGAGAAGGTTTAGATTAATATAATAAGAGATATAGAAGAAGAGAATTTAAGTTTAGGGATTTAATTAGAAGATAAGAAGAAGATTTATTAAAGAAGGATAGGGAAAATATAAAAGCTTAATATTAGAATTATAGGAGAGAAAGATATATCAATAATTTTTTGGAAAGGTTTAGATTTTTTTAGAATAATTTAGAAGAAGTTAGGAGTAGATGCGATAGAAAAGTAATATTAGTTTAGAAGTAGATTATAGCTAAGAAGATTTTTTTAAAGAGAAATTTTAGATTATAGAGAAATTAGTAGTTAGTATTAAGAAATAGATAGATAGAAAAGAGAAGGATATAGTATGTTTTTTAGGGGGAATTAGTAAGTTTTATAGTTATAAGAAAAGTAGAAAACTATAGTTATTATCTATAGAAGAAAGGAGAAGAATTGTCTATTATAGTATAGAAGATTAGTAGAATGTATTTTTTTATAGGAATAGAGATCTTTGTAGATTAAGTTAGAATAATAAGATACGATTATTTTTAGTTTATTAGTATTTAAGGGTAAGTTATTTAGAGGTTAGAGGTGAGTAGGTAGAATAGAACTAGAATTTATGTTAGGTATATCTAATTTAAGTAGTTTTTATTAAGAAATAGTGACGATTTTTAAGATAATAGAAGAAGTAGAAGATTAGATTAAGTTAGAAGATATTAAGAAGAAGGAGAAAAGATAGAAATTATGAGAAGAAGAAAAATATAGTAGGAGAAGAATATAATATTAGTTTATATTTTAAAGTAAGGGAAGAGATTATTAGGAGAAGTAGTAGAGTGTTAGATAATCTTTAGTAATATTTAGGAAGTTTTTAATAGATAGTTAGTAGTTCAGTAGAAAAAAAGGAAAAGAAAGATTAGGAAGTAATAAAGGAGGTTAAAAGACATAGGATATAGAATACACGATATTTTAGATAAGAAGATATAGATATATTAGAATAGATTTTTTATTGAATAGTTTATAGTATTTAGATTTAATTTTAGAAGTTAGTTATAAGGATTTAACTGTCTTTATTTAGAGATGTGTGTTAGATTTATTATTTAGAATTTTAGATTTGTTTTTAATAGAAAGAGTATTTATTAGAGAAAGGTAAGGATTTTACTAATAGATGATCTTAGAAAGAATTAGTAGATAGTTTAGTAGTAGATTTTTATTTTTAGATAAAAGGTCTAGGGATAGATATGAGTAGATTAGAGCTTTTTTTAGTAAATAACTAGTAGATATACTAAGGAAGTTAAATAGAAGATAAGTATAATAGATTATAGATTATAAGGATTTTTAAGATATAAGAAATTAAAGAGATATTAAATTATAGTATTAGGAAGAAAAGTAAGGAAAGATAAAAGAAAAGGAATTTTAGGCGAGATTAAGGAGATAGGAAGGATTATTTATTAGAAGATTAGAAGGAAAAAAAAAAAAAAGGGGGGGGAAGGGTAGGAATAGATTTTATAACAGAAGGGAATTTAGAGAATTTAGAATATATTTTAAGATAAAGGTAGATTTAAGATATAGAGATAAGTAAGATAAGGATAGCTAGTGAGAAGAAGTAGTTAGAGAAAGAAAAAGTAATTAGATAAGATGGAGTTAGTATATAGAAAGTTACGAAAATTTTTTAGGGAAGAGATAGAGTAGTTAGGGTTGTAAGTAAGGAATTAAAGAAGACTAGGATTTTAAAATAGATTTGTTAGAAGTATTAAGTAGTTAAGGAGAAGATTTTTAGAGTAATAGAGATAGATAGAGGAGTAAAAGAAGGAGATATATATTAGTGTCTTATATTTTTTAATTTAAGATTTATAAGTTTAGAAGGAAGGATATTAGGATGATACAGGTAGATAGGTTATTACGTAGAAGGAAAAGATATTATTTTTTAGAGATTTAGTAGAAAAAGAGAAGAGATAGATTTAGAGTATAGAAGTATACAAATACAGTGAAAGGAGAAGTTAGTTTTTATAGAGCGAGAGAGTATAGGATATTTTTTTTTTTTAAAGTATGCATTAGATTAAATAAGTATTAAAGTTGTAAGGTATATTACGAAAATATAGGAAAGAGCACACCAAGATTAGATTATTAGATTATTAGGAAATAGTAGATAGAAGAAATATTAAGATTAGATAGAAGAAAGAAAGAGGGAAAAGAATTATATATTTAGATTTAGAGTGTAAGAGATTTAAGTAGAAGAAGTTATAAGAGAATTATAAGAAGGTAGGTAGATTTTAGGATAGTTAGGGGTATTATGTAAAGATTTTAAAATTAGATTAAGAAGTAGAATTAGTAAAGATAGTTTTATAGAGAGGAGAATGTACTATAGGAAGGTATATAACGATACTTTATGATTTATATTAGATTAGTAGTTAGATAGAATTAGAAATAAAATAGATAGTTATAGATATTTAGGGAAACATCAAGAAATAAAGTTTTATTTTTATTTTGTAGAATAGTAGGGTGGATTTAGATAAGATAGAGATAAGAGGGAGAGGAGAGTTTAAGAAGGTATGGATAGGATGGAAGAGTTAAAGTTTAGTGTAGATTTTAAGAATTCTATTATTAAGAAGAAAGCAGAGACTTTGTGTATATATTGAATAGTTATTTTAGAAATATAAAAGGATTAGAAAATTAAAGAAAAAAAAATTAAGGTAAGAAGATAGTATAGAAAATTAGAGAGGGATTAGAGTTAAGATTATAAGTATTAGACAGGGGAAATTAAACATATAAAAAATTTATTTTTTATTAGGATAGTTAGTATAAGGAATTTATACTAAGATTTAGAATTTAGTAGAAGATATATAGAAGAGATAAGTGAAATGTTATAGAAGTATAAGGATATAGAGAAATAGTAAGTAAAGAGAGATAGAAAGAGTTATATAATAAGGAATATAGAATTTAGGATATTAGAGTAGGGAATTAATTTTAATTTTAAAGATTAAAATTTAGATAGTTAAGATCTAGAATTTAGACTTTTTAGAAACTGTAGTTATTGTGTATTTTTTAGGTTAATAGGAAAGTTAATATTACTAGAAGTTAAGTTAAGAGGAATAAGTAAGATTTATAGTAGAGTATTTATAAGGAATAAATTTTCAAATTTAGATATTAGAATTAAGAGGATTCTAGAATAGGAGATAATGGAGATTATAGAAAATTAGAGTAAGAATAACATAGAAATTATTAGTATAGAATTTTAGAGATAAGAAGATAGGGAACAAGGATTAGAGGTAGTAGAAGTTTTTTATTAAGAAAGGGGTTAAGTTTTTATCTATAGTTTAGAAAGATTAATAGGAGAATAGGTATAAGAATATTTACTTAGAGTATATAGTAGTAAGGATAAAGTAAGATAGATAGTAAATTGTTTGTTTTAGAAGATTAGTAAGATTATATAGTTTTAGAAAATTTAGAGTTATTTTGATAGAAAGTTAGAATAGAAAGAATTATAGAAGTGTAGTTAGATTAGAGTTTTACTATTTAAGTAGTAGAGATTATTTTTTTAGATAGTATAAGAAATTAGAAGGTTTTAGGAAAGTTTTAGAGGATAGATAATAGAAAGAAAGAGAAGTAGGGTAGGAAGAAAGGAGAGAAGTGAAGAGAATTTATCGAGAATTTATATATCTAGAGATTTAGAGAAGAGATACGGCTTTTATAGTTAGGTTTAAGATATTTAAAATGTAGTTATTTAAATTTAGAGATATTAGATAGTAGAATTAGTTATTTATTGAATTAGATTAAGATAGATTAGGAAATCTAAGTTATGATTTAAATTATAGTTAATAAGTTTAGATTTAGAAAATCAGATTTAAGAATTTATAAGTATAAGGAAGATATAAATTAGTTAAGTTATAGGAAGGAAGAGAGAAGGAGAGATATTATAGTTGTTATAGTTTTTGTAGAAAGATTAAGTAGTAGTAGAGTAGAGTAGAGAATAGGATAGGTAAATGAAGAGTAAAGTATAGAAGCTTATCTTAGACTAGAATAGATAAATTTAATTTTTTAAGGTAAGTTAGGTTTTTTATATAAATAGCATAGATTAGGTTTATCTATTAGAAATTTAGAGTAGAAAAATTTTATTTAGAATGTTTTAGGTAAGTTAGATTTTAATGTATTAGAGGGTATTTTTATTAGAGGAAAGGATAGTTAGTCTAGGATGAGAGATTTTTTAGAATTTACAGTTAAAGGAAGAAGTAGTTATTTGATAAGTAGTAATTTATTTTTAGAAGGTTTTAGAATTAGAGATAATAGAAATAGAAAGGTTTAGGAATTAGAAGACTCTGATTTATTATATAGAATTAGTTTTTACATATTTATAGTAAGGAATATTTTTAGGTTAGAAGATTTTTTAATAGTTAGATTTAGAGAATTTATATTTTAGGAATTAGGTATTAGTTATAATTAGTTAGTATAGATTAGAATAATAATTAGTTTAGAGTTAAGAAAGGTATTTTATTAAATAATAGAATATAGGAGATGATTAGTAGAAGATAGATAGGACATAGAATATTGTGTAGATTTATTTAGATAGTTAGTTAGAGTTATTAAAGGTAGAATATTATATGAGTTTGATTATATTTTTTTTATAGAAAGATAGGATAGTAGTAAGTTAGAAAGTGTAGAAGATAAGAGAGATTTTTTAGAATTATATTTTAGAATTTAAGTTCTAAGATTACTCTAAAATTTAATTTAAGAAGAAGATAGACATTAAGGGTATTAATTTAGGAGAGCTTAATAGTTAATAGTAGAAATATATAATTATTTAGAAAGATATAGAGAATTTAGAGATTATATTTAGTATTTTATAGAGAGGAGATAGAATAGATTATATAGTTTTTAATAATTTATTAGAAGAATAATTTATTTATAGAGTTAGAAGTAGTAGATTTTTTAATAGAAATTAGAAGCGTAGTAATTAGAATGTAGGTTATATAGGATATTTTTATAGATATAATTTAGGGAATATAGATTTATGTTTATAGAAGTATTGATAATTTTTATAAAAAGACGTCGAAGATTATCGAAAAAGAAATTATTAGAAGTTTAGATTTTAGACTGAGTGAAAGATAGGGAAAGGTAATATAGGGATTAAGGAAATGAGTTTAAGATACGATAATAGGCTAGGCAATAGATAGATATAGTATGTGTAATGTTAAGAGTAGAGGAAGAATTATTTATAGATTTATAAGAGGATAAGTAGAATTATAGATTTAAAGGTTAAGAAAAAGGAAGAAAGAATTTGGTTAATCGATTAGAATTAAGATAAAGTTAAGATTTTAGAAGAAAGAAATTAGAAGATAAGATAGAATGGAAAGAAGAATTAAGATTATAAAATTTATTTATAAGTATTAAGATTTAGAATAGTAGTTAGAGAATTTAGAAGAGATAGGGAAATTTAATTTTTAGAGATTAGGGGTATTATTTTTAAAAGTAATTGATTTTATTAATTATTTAGATTAAAGAAGTTAGTAGAAGAAAGTGTAGAAATAGAGAATTTTTTAGTAGACAGTTTACGAAAAATTTAGGAAAGTTAGATAAAGTGAAGTAGAGAAAAAGAAGAGATCTTTTATATAAGATATAGAATTAGGAGTTGAACAGTAGTTATAATTTATTATGTAGTAGAAGGGATAATTTTAGATAGTGTTAGATAGAAGTGAAATATTAGAATAGGTATAGAGTAAGGATATATAGAAAAAAAATTTAAAGTTTTTAGGATAGAATAAAGGAAGAATAGAGTTTTAGATATTAAATGTATAGACTTAAAAGGTTAGAGAGGTAAGAAAGAAGATTTATAGAAGGAGATTAAGGATAAGTGAAAGAAATATTAGAATTAGGATAGTAAAGATAGTGAGATAGATAGAGGATAAATTAAGAATAGATCGATTATAGGGGTAGGTAGGAATAATGTTTAGGAGTTTATTAAGATATAGATAAGACTTAGTTTGGAATATAAGATAGAGAATAGATATAGGAGGGGTTTTTGAAAGAGTTTAGAGGAGTTAAGAGAATAGAAGTTTTTAGAGAATAAGGATTTTAGATTTAGTGAGTTTTTAGGGATATGATAGACGATTAGAAGAAGAAGGAAATATTAGAATATAGGATTAGTATGGAGTTTTTAGATTTAGGTTAGACGCTCGGTAGAAAGTAGAATTAAATATGGGAAGATTAACGTTAGAATAGGTTAGATAGAAGACGTTTAGTAGAATTATTTAGTTAGGATTTAAGATAGTAGAGCGATAGTAGAGATTAGAACTTAGAAGAGATAGTAGAAGTCTATTAGATTAAGAATTATAAAGGGTAGAAGAAAATAGAGTTTAGATATCTAGAGAGGAATATAAGTTAGTTTAGTATATTTAGTAGAATTTTAAGGAGAGATAGAAAAGATATTAGATTTTAAGGTATTAGGGGATAGAGAAGGAAAGAACGTAGGAAAGTTAGTTTAGCTAAAAGATTTATTAGAATATTTAGTTTTATTAAAGTAAGGAAGTTAGTTGTTAGTAGAGATAATTTTAGATAACGAATTAGAATAAGTTTTAGATAGGGATTTATTAGGATAAGGTTATAGAGATAGTTTTAGTAGGAAAAATCTAGAGGTAAATTAAGAGAAATAACAAATATAGTAGGATAGAATATTAGAAATAGATTTAGATAGATATAAGAGATATATTTAAGGATAAGAGATATTTTTTAGATATAGTAGAAAATAGAGAATTAATTTAAGAAAGATTTTTTTATTAGATTTTTTTAGGAGATAATCATAATTTTAGGTAATAGGAAAACGCATTATAAGGTCAGATTAGAGAGAAATAAGATTAGTTATTAGAATATAAGAAGCTACTATGTTAAAGATAAGGATAGTTAGGTACATAGATAAGTAGTTATAAGATTAAGAGTAAAGAAGGAAAAAATGATAAATTAGTTAGAAGACAATTATTAAAAATAGAGAAGGAATTTATTTATGGATTTTTTAAGAAGTTTAAAGATTAATTATTAATAGATAGTAAAGGAAGAAGTAAGTATTGAAGAATAATAGATTATAATAGAAAGGTAAGTTAGATAGAAAAGTAAGTTATAGAGAGTTTATAAGAGGAAAGAAGGTAGAGGGTAGGGATAGAGAAGATATAAGAAGGATTATAGAATTAGATTAGTATAGAAGATAATTAAGATAGCTAGTTATTGTTTAGTTTTAGATATAAAAAAGAAAAAGATTTTATTTTAAGGTTAAAACTATAGCTATGTATTAGGATATGATTATAGTCTATGTAGATTAGGACTATTGTTAGTAGAAGTATAATTAGGGTTTATTTATAGAGGAGGTTAAGTTTAGTATTAGGTAGATAGATAAGAGAATTAGGATAGATTTAGGTAAGATTAGAAAAGGAGTTAGATAGGTTATTCACAGGAGATTTTAATATAGAATGTAGAAATTTATAATTAGGATTTAAATTGTTTTAGAGATAGGTTAAAGATAGAGTTGATAGAGTAGTATCAGATTCATATAGGTTGTGTTTATGAGTCTGTAAGATTAGAGTTTATAGATATAGTATAGAGTATAAGAAAGGATTTAGAAGGATAGTAAGAACTTTTTTTTTTAGGATATTTGCGAATTAGAAATATTTTTTAATAGAGTATAGAAAAAGAAAAAGGGATTTTTTTATTTTTTTAGATATTATTAGAATTTAAGCGAGGAGAGAGATTAGACGTATTTTCTTTTGATGTTTTCTATGAAGTTTAATAGAAGATATAGATAGTAAGATTTAGAATGGGTAGAGATTAGATAATAAGGATTAAGAATAGAAACTAAGAAGAAACAGAGAGAAGGGGATAAAATACTGAGATATTAGGTTTTTTACAGAGAAGATAGAAGAATCCTTAGAGTAGATAGATTAGAGTTATATCTAAAGCATTATTAGATTTAGTAAAAGACTTTAAGTAGAAAAGGATTATTTTAGATTATATTGTTAGTTAGATTTTGTTATAATATAGTTATTTTTAAGTAATTCTTATTAAGGTGTAGGATTATAGTATTTTAGATAAATGATTAATAGAATTATATAGAGAAAGATAGGATTTTTAGTGAATTTAGTAGAGGTGAAGAAATTATTAGATAATTTTTTTAGAAAGATGAAGTTAGAAGAAGTAGATTAGAATAGGTTTTATAGTAGATTAATAGATAGTATAGAATCAGTTTAGTTAGTTTAAGTTATTAAATTTCTAGAACATACTAGGATTTTAGATTTTTTTTTTTTTACTTTATAGATAAGTGTCTAGGGGGATTTTTTATTATTAGTATTATAAGGTAGTAGTATTAGAAGATATAAGAAAGAAGGATAGTAAAGTTAATTAAGGAATAGTTTTTAGAAATTTAGGAAGTAAAGAAAGAGCTTTTAATATAATGAAGAAAGGGGATGTAAGTTTAAGATAATATATAGTTAGAATAAGTTAGATTATTAGATTCTCATATAAGTAGTTTATAGTAGCTAAAGCGAGATATTTTAGATTAGTATAGAAGGAGGGTTATAAATAAAGAATAGTAGATCTTAGATTAGTAGAATATATTAATAGGAATATAGAAAAAGAGATAAATTATTTATATAGAGAAGATAAGAAATATTATATTATTAGTGAATAGAAAGTAGAATTCTTTAGTAGATAAGTAAGGATAAGTTATTAATTAGAATGTAGAGTTATAATAGATAGTTAGGAATGTATTATTAGGAAGAGTTAGAAAAGAGAATAGAGTAAGTAATAATTAGTATTTTTTTTATTTTAGAATGAAGATGTGTGTTAGGGTTATATTTAAGATTGAGACTAGAAGATATATATAGACTTTTAGTATTAGAAGATTAGAGTTACATAATAGAGTAAGAGGAGATAGCTATTAACTTAGAATGAAAAGATTTTTAGATAGAAGGATAGTATTAAGGTTAAGGTTAAAGTGGGTAATAGACAAGAAGAGAAGGAGAATAAGATATTAAGAAAGAAAGTTATTTTTAGGTTATAGTTTTTGTGGTAGTATTATTAGAGAAGATATTTAGAGAGATAGAATATTAAGAGATCTTTTAAAGGAAGAAATTTCTTATATATTAACGATAGATATATATTAATTAGTATATAGTTAGAATAGTTTTATTTAGTTATATTTTAGATTGTAGAGATTATGAGAGTTAGTAGAGTAATGATAATAGAAAAGGAAAGATTTAGATTAGAGAGTTTAAGGATATTTTAGCCCCTAGGTATAGAGAAGAGATAAGAGAACTAGTAAGGGAAATAAGGAAATTATTTATTTAGAAAATATGGTTAAGGGTATAATTAGTTTATAAGAAGGAAAATTTATCTAAAGATTTAGAAATGATTATTAGAATAAAGAAAAGATTTAGGATAGATATAAGAAGTATAGATTAGGAGATTTTTTAGTAACGAGAAGGAGAAAAGATTTTTATTATAGAAGTACGAAGAAAGTAGAATAAGGATTAGGGAATTTATTAGAAGATAGAATATTCGAAAGAAGAAATTTAGGATTTTTTTAGATTTTAGAAAAGATATTAATTTATTTTTTTTTGTTAGTTATATAGATTTAGAGAGTTTTAGTTTATTAAGGTAGTTAGAGATTTAGATTAGAGATAAGAATAAATAGGATAGAAAGTAGATAGTATTATATTTAGTAAGTAGGTTAAAATACGTAGATTATTAGAAGAAGATAGAAATATACTTAATTAGAAATGTAATATAGAAGTTAGATAGATAGAAAGTTTTAGAAGATAGAAAGAGTAGGCTTAAATTTTAGATAGTAACTTATAATAAAAGGGTAGGAATTGATTATAATAGTTATAATTTTAGAGACAGATTAGTTAGTAGGTGTATATAGGTTAAGATAAAGAAAAGAGAATGAATATTTTTAAAGAGATAATATATTAGTAAGAGTTAGTAGAAATTTTTTATAATTTTTAGAGTAGAATAGTTATGATAAGAAGATAGGAGTAGTAATATAGTTATAGTTTAAGGTATAATTTAGTTAGAAAATGTTAAGAAGAGTAGTATAGATTAAGAGAAGTATAGTATTTTAAAAATTACGAAAGGATAAGGAAGGATTTAGATAAATATAATGATCAACGAATTAGAAGAAAGAGATATAGAAATGTGGATTTTAAATAGAAAAGTAAGATAGAGAAGATAATAGAAATTATAGATTAGGGATTTAAAGAAGATTTAGAAGAAAGAATAGTATATATGGTTATAATAGATTGTAGTAGTTAGAAGGTTAAGAGTAGGATTTAGTTGTTATAGGAATAGAAGTGAGGATTTTATAGGTTAGAAAATAGTTTGAATAGTTATAAGGATAGTTTAATAGAAATTTAAGATTTATAAGTTTATTTAGATATTAAGATATAGAAAATTTATAATTAAGATATATTATAATAAGAAGAAACTTTAGAAAGAAGAATAGTATTTAGATTAGATTTAAGGCTAAGTAGATAGTAGAGATAAGGAAAATATAACGATAGAGAAATTTTTAGAGAGTTAAGGTAAGAAACGAGGTTTTTTTTAGTAGAAAAGATAAAATATATTAGAAGATATACAAGGTAAGAATAGATTTTTATTTTATTAGTAGTTATTATTTTGTTAGGATTAGAGAAAATGGAGATTTAGAAAGGAGTTAGTAGAATTAGAAGTTAGAAAGTAGTAGAGGAGATGAGAAGTGTTTTTAGTTTAGGTAATTATAAGAGAAGCAGGAAGTTAG
Organism: Neotoxoptera formosana; assembly: GCA_022818045.1. Classification (NCBI taxonomy): domain Eukaryota; kingdom Metazoa; phylum Arthropoda; class Insecta; order Hemiptera; family Aphididae; genus Neotoxoptera; species Neotoxoptera formosana. Next base: position 14,450 of record JAIWJD010000071.1, on the reverse strand, counting down.
AGGGGAGGTATAGAGATAGATAAGATAGAAATCTTAATTAGGAAGGAGAAGAAGAAAGGATTTATAGGGAATAGATTAAGATTTAATAGAATAGAAGATTTAAAGAGATTAGTAATTTTTTAGAAGATTATAGGATTTAGAAAGAAGAGAGTAATATATAGTTTTTAGGTAGATAAGATTAGTAAGATAGAAAGAATTTAAGTAAGAGGGTCTTTTTACGAAATATAGGAAAAGTTAGTAGAAGTAGTGGTTAGTAATTAATTATTTTAAGATTAGTTATAGATTAGTAAGGATAGGTAGAAGTATAGGTAGTTATTAGTAGAATTAATATATAGGAATAGATAGATTTAGTAATAAGATAAGGCTTTAGAAAAATAGGTAAAGGGATTTTTAGGTTTAAGGGTTTAGAAGGAAGATAAGAAGTTTTTTGAAGGTAGATATTATAATAATAAAGGAGCTAGGAATTTATTAAGATATATTAAGAATATAGTATAGGAATTGTAGGAAGTTAGTAGAATAGAGAAGGATAGTAGCTTTATAGAATTTTTGTAAGGAAAGTCTAGAAGTATATTTAGAATAAAGAAAGAATTTTAAAGAAGTAGAGTAAAGTAGAGGGGATAGGAATAGAGAGTTTTAGGTAGTAGATAAAGATTTAGAATAGATGCTAGAGAAGTTATAGTAGGTAGAAGTTTTAGTAGATAGTGATTAGAATAGGATAAGATTTATAGTATATCAGACTAGTATGAAGGGTAAGTAGAAGATAAGTTTTGTAGAGTAGAGATTTAGTATGTAGATCTAGATAGAGAATTAGGAGGAAGTAGAGAAGATTTAATTATTAAGAAGGAATTAATAGAACTAATAGAAATAAGGAGATAGAGAAAGATTTATAGTTAATAATAAATAGGAATAAGAGACGACTTATAGGATAGTAGTGTTTACTATTATAATAATTTAGATAGTAGAAGAAGAAGTATTTTATTAGTAAGAGAAGGGAAGATAGTTATGAAGTGTTTTAGAGAGATTAATACAGAAGAAAGTAGCTTAGATTTAGAAGGTGAGATTAGAGGGGTTATAGAGATTTAGATAAGATATTTAGTATTTGTACTATAGGGTCAAGAGTATAGTATTATATTCTTAGAGATAAAGTTAGGGAGTATAGAGTAGAAATTAGTTATTTAGAATAGAGAAGATAAGACATCTTAGATAGGTTAGATATTGAGATATTTATTAGAATTTATTTAGAAGATAATAGTATATGAATTTAGTAAGAGGAAGTAGTTTTTTAGACTTTTGAAGTTAGAAGTAGATTTAGAAGTAGAATAGATAGTATAGGAAGAAGATATAGAATATATAGGGATAAGATATAAGATAGAGGTAGAAGGTAGATTTAGTTGAGAATTATATTAATATTATGATTAGGGAGTAGATAGAATAGCGGAATAGATAATAGTAGAAGAATAAGAAGCGTATAGTTAGTTTAGATTAGTAGTTAGAATATAGATAGAAGAGTATACTAGAAATTGATTTAGTAGAACTAGTTAGGATACATTCTTTATTTTTATTAGAGAAGAAAAATAGGAGAATAAAGGTAGGTAGATTAGATTTATGGATATGGAAGGTTTAGATAGGGGAATTAAAGATAGGAAGTATAGTAAAAAGTAGATTTTAAGATAGAATAATAGATAGATTTAGAGAATAGGTTAGAAGGAGAAGTTATAGGATAAATTAATATACGAAGAGAAAGGTAGTATTTTTTAGAATAATTATACGAGAAAGACTGAGATTAGGATTATTGAGTTAAGTAGTATTAGTTGAAAGGGTAGAGTATAGGGAATGAAAAGTTAGAAAAGAGATTTATTTTAGTTATAGGAATAAGAATAGAGAATTAGAATATAGGTTTCGATTTTATATTTAATTAGTAGATAAGATTTTTATAAGATCTAGTTAGGTTAGTTTAACATTTAAGGAAAATAGAAAGAAATTAGTGAACTTCGAGATTATAGAAGATAAAAAAGGTAAGATTAGAAGCAAAGAATAGAAATAATATAGTTAGTTTTTATAAACCCCCGTAGATTTATTTAGGGATTTAGGATAGGATAGGAGAATTAAAGAAAGCGATAGAGATAGTTTAATTAGGGGTATATAGAATATTAGATAGGAAGTATAGTAGAAATATTAGAATTTAATATAGAGATAGAAGACTATCCACCGTTCTTTAATGGTAGGTAATTAAGGTTAAAGAAGGGGTTTATTAGTTAATAGATAATTTATTAGAAGAGCATATAGATAGAGAGAGGAGGGATATAGATGATTTAGCTTGTAGTATAGTTAGGAAGGTAGGAAGTACGAAGGGATATGTAGAAGAAAAATAGTTAAATTACTAGCTAGGAAATTTATTATTATTTAGAGATTAAAATAGAAGAAATTATAAGAAGGATAGTAGAGTTATAGTTATAATAGATTTAGAAGAAAGTTTAAGGAGAAAAGTAATAAAAGAAAAATAGATAAGTAAAAAGAGTATATAAAGAAAAATTATATAGTAGTAAAGAGAAGATTTAAAGAAAGTAAGATAGAGGATTATAGTATATAGAAGAATTTAATATAGAAATAAGTTAAGTAGGTTTTAAATTTTTTTTAGGTAAGTAGGGTTTTTTATTAGATTAAGAGAGTTATAGAAATAAGATTAGGATAATAGTTTTAGAGATTTTAGATATATAGTAAGGATAAGATTAGGATTTTTAGTAATAGTAGTAGAACGAAAAGGGGAGTAGAATTTTTAAAGTAGAGATAGAAAGATTAGAAAGAATATTTTTCTATTAATAGAATATATAAAAGAGATAATTTTTAGATAGAGTCTAGGGTTTAGAAAATAGATAGAATTAGAGTAGAGATAGGAGAAGGAGGTTTAGAGAAGATATGATAGTATATAGATAAGGAAATGTGGTGAGTATAGAGATAGTAGTAGAGAGACATAGATTTTAAAGATTGACTATGAATGGAATAGAAATAAGAAGGTAAGAGATTTAGTTTAGAGGTTTTTTATAGTTAGTATTAGGATTCTAGATTATAGAAGATAATATTATAATAGTAGATAAGTAGAGGAAGGTAAATATGAAAACTTAAGTTAAGGAGTTTATACGATTAAGAAGGGAGATATATTAAAGTGTTTTTTAGAGAAAATTTCTTTTAGAAGTAGGCAGTAAGAAGTTAGAAATGTAATTAAGAAGTTAGATAGTAGAAGTATTTAAGATAGATTGTATAGATTTTTTTAGGATAAGGAGGAAAATAGAAAATTTTTATTTAGAAGAGATTAATTTGAAGATATAAGTATTTAGAGAAGATAGAGATAGAAGAGTTAGTATATTTATATATTTTATATTTAAGTAGTATTTTTTTATTTAAAAGAAATTAGATATAGTATAGAAAATGTAGAAACTTATTAATCTATTTAGGAATTTTATTCTAATTTAGTAAGTAAGAAAGTTTAAGTTAAGAAATTTAAGATTATCTATAAGTATTATTCTAGAAGATTTAGAATATTTAGAACTTTTAGGTAGTTAAGTTAAGAATAGTTTTAGGATTTTAAATTTAGATAGTTAGCTAGGAGTTAGTAATAGAGATAGTAAGACAAAGATAGATTATAGAGAAATCTAGATTTTATTAAGAATTTTAGATATAGAAAGAAGATAGGTTAATAGAATAGTACAGAAGATAAGAAGAATTTAAATAGTTAAATTAAGAGAGAAATTAATTTAGAGAGTTAGAAGCAAGAAAATTTTAGGTATTAGTAGGAAGTAGAGAGGAAGATAATATAGGAAGGTACAGAAAGAAATTATTTTATTTATATATTAATAGGTTTTTTTATTATAAGATTTTATAAGTTTAGGGAGATTATATAGATAAGAAAATATTTAGTTTAGATATTAAGAGAGAAGAGATAGAAGAGATAGTAGGAATAGAGATTAGAGATTATGTAGATAGATTTAGAAAGAGAGAAGATTTATATAGAAGAAACTATAGTTTTTTTTAATAGAAGAATTAAGGATTTTTAGATATTTAGGTATATAGATAGGTATATAGAATAGAATAGAATAGTAAGAATACTTAGAAGAGAATAAGAATATAGTAAGAATAAGGTAGATTAGAGATTTAAGATTATAGTTAGTATTTTAGAATATAAGAAAGAATAATTAGGTAGGTAGCGGGATAAGGTATTAGATTAGTAAGATTATATGATTATAAGTAGTTATATTTTAGCTTTGTATTTTTTAGTAGGAAGCTCTAGAGTAAGTAGAAATATACGAAGTTTTAGATTTTTTATATTTTTAAGATAGATTTAATTTCTATTAGTAATAAGTAGATTTTTTAGAAAAAGATAGAGAGGGAAGGATTAGAAGTTAGTAGATTAGTAAAGATTATATATATTTGAGATTAGGTAGAGTTTAGATAGTCTTAGGATAGGAAAATTTAGAATTTATTAGATTATTAATTGTAGAGAAAGGTAAGAAGGTATAAGATTTTAGAGAATTTATTTAGGAGAGAGTTAAGTTGAGGATATTATTTTTAGATAGATTTAGGTAGATTTAGATTGTTAAGGATATATACATATAAAAGAATATTATAGCTTAGATAGAGAAGAAGGTAGGAGTTTAGAATTAGAAATTAGATTAGAATTTAAAGATTTTAGGGATAGGAAAGTAGATAGAGTAGAAGAATAGATTTAACTAAGAATAAGATTAATATTAAATTTCTGTAGGTAGATATAGAATTAGTTAGAATAGAGTAATAGTTAGCTCTGTAAAGGGAATTAAAGAAGTTAGAAAGTAGAGATATAGATCTATAGAACTAGAGATTTTATTTAGATTTTTTTTAAAGGATAATAGGATTATATTAGTTAGAGGAAAAGTTTTTCTTTTAGATTAGTTAAGTTAGTAAGATATAGTTATAGTAAATAAGATTTTTATATTTTATAGTAGTAGATATTAATAAGAGAGTTAAGGGATAAGAACGAGATTATTATGTAGAGAACTAGTGGGTAGAGAAATCTAGTAGAGAAGGTTGTTTATAGGAGAAGTAGTTTAAATTAGATTATAGAATTTAGGAGAAAATTAAGGTAGTTATGAGAGAAGACTGAAGGGGGATACAAGAATTTGAAAGTTTATTAGATAATTAGCGGTCTTAGACATATTTATTGAATAGATTATTAGATATAATTTAGTGGTGTATTTAGTTTTTTTATAGTAAGAATAGTTAGGATTAGAGAACTAATGTTTATTATTAGAATAGTTAAGAATAAGAAAATTTTAAAGGATAGGAGTTAGTTATAGAAATAATATTGAGATTTTAGATTATTAATAATTATAGATTGTTAATTTTAGGATGAAGAGGGAAGAAGTTATAAGAAATGAATAGAAAGAAAAATAGAAAGAAAATTTTTTTAAATATAGATAGATAGTAGTAGATATAAAGAAGGGAGAAGATGTCAAGAGAAATTAGAATTTAAAATTAGAGAAATATTTTAAGAGATTATGATAGATGTTTAGAAAGAAAAATTAAAGGAATTTTATAATTAAGAGTAGATTTAGAAGGAATAGAATTTTAGATGTAGAGTTTATATCGACAGTATTAAGTTAGATATAGATAGGTAGAAGGAAGATACAGAATAGTAAGCTCTAGATTTTTTAGGATAGAATTTAGAATAAGATAGAGTATTAGTAGTTTATTTAGATATTTTTTTTAGATATTTAGTAGAAGATTTATGTTAGATTAGGCTAGAAGGTAAGATATAGTTAAGAAGGTAGAAAGGTAGGTTAAAGAATTTAGAAAAGAATTTAGGTATAAAGTAGATATAATAAAGTAGATTTATAGTTAGAATATAGAAATATTTAAGTTATAAGAATTATTATTTTAATAAAATAAATTTGAAGTTTATATATAGAAGATAAGTATTTTTAGGAAAGTAAGAATTTTAAGACATTTTAAGATTAGAAAGAATTATTAGATAGATATAGAGAAAGAATAGATAGAATTTTAGATAAGTAGTTAGTTAGAATAGTAGGGGAGAGGAGAAGAAGGGATATAGATTAAAGGAGGCTTTTTTAGGAGAGAGATAAAGAGATTAGATAGATTTCTATAAGACTTTAGAAAGTTAATAGTTATATATAGGAAAGAATTTAAGATTTAGAGAATTAGTTAGATAGTTTTGAAAGGATATAGAAATATGGAGGAGTAGATTATGTAGGAAAGGTAGATTATAGTTTAGAAAAGGGAGAAAGAGAAGTGTTAGAAGTATAGAGATAGTAGATAGATAAGAAAGAGAAAGAAATAGATACATATTATTACTAGATATAGGTGTATTAGGAAGAATAGAAGTAGATAGGAGAATATTAGTTTTAGGATAGTTGATTTTTAGTAATAGATAATTCTAAAGAGGAATTAGAAGGTGTAAGAGATAGATTAAAGATAAGTTAAAGAATTTAGTAAGCTAGGTATAGCTAGTAAGAAGGTGTAAGAAAAAGAATTTTGTAACAGTAGAGTATAAATTTTATTTTTTATTTATTTTTATTAGTAAGATATTTTTAGGGGTAAGTAGAGGATAGTTATGTTATAGAGTAAGATAGGATTAGAATAAGTAGATATAGGATATTATTAGATTATAGAATTAAAATTTACATATAGGTTTAAGAAAGTAATAGATTAAGATAAAGAGGAGAGGGTAGAAGGATTAGTGAATGATAAGTTAGATATAAGAGAAAGAATAGAAAAGGTTAGAAAGATAGAAGTGAATAAGTTTTTAGAAGATTTATATAGGATTTATTTTAGTAGTTATAGAAGTAAGTTTTTATACTTAGTATTTAGATTAGAGAATGTATTAAAGTAAGGAAATATTAGAGGATAAAGAAGCTTTAGATAAGGTGTAATAGAAAGTTAGAGATTAAATAGATTTTATAATAGATTTTATAAGATTAGATGAAGAAAGAAGATTATAGAAAAGAGAATAATATATGAGGGGAAAGATTAAGATTGATTAGAAAGAATATCTCGGTAATCAGATAGGATTTTAAAATATAGAAATTAGTTTCTTTTTAGAAGGGATTTAAATTAGTATAATACAGCTAGGATGTTAGTTTTTATTAGATTATAGTAGTTAAGATAAAGTGAATAGTATTATTAGATTAGTTGAGTAGAGTATTTTAAAGATAGATTAATTACCAGTGATAGTGGAGAATTATATGTTACGTAGAAATAAGAATAAGTTATAGGTTTATTTAAGAAGAAAGTTTTTAGAAGTTACTATATAAAGTATAGGAAAATAATATTAAGATCTTTTAGTAAGAAGATTATTTAGAAATTATTTAGTTTTATTATAATAGTAGTTTAAAGAGATTATAGAAATGAAAAGTTGATAGGAGTTAGGATAGAGAAGGTAAGTAGAATAATGAATAGGAAAGAATAGATAAAAAGTAGGTAGAGATAGTTACTTAGAAATGAGATTCTAACGCGCTAATATATGAAGATAGATAGAAAGAGGATAGTTAAGGAGTTAGATTTAGAATTTAATATTAGTGACGATTATTTTTTAGATATTTAAGAAGATACTAATAAGGTAGAATAGTTAGTTTTTTTTTTTTAATAATTTTTTAGATATATTGTAGTTAGATGTTCTATAGAAAGAATAGAAATAGCAGGTAGGTAATTATAGAGGTAGATTTATTAATTAGAACTAGATAGGATTTTGTAGGTTTAGAAGGAGATAAGATTTTTTTAGAGGTTATAGTTAGAAGATTAATGTTTATATGAATTTTATTAAGGATATAGTATTTAATAAATTAGATATATAAGATATAGAAATGTATAAGTAGAAGAGTTATTTTATATTTTAGAGGTTAGAAGGTTTAGAAATATAAGTTAAGGGAGTAGATAAGATTTTTATTTTAGGAACTTTTAGTTAGAGTATTTAGAAGTAATTTAGTAGTTTGTAAAGAATAAGAGAAAATTAGAATTATAAGATTTTTTTTAGGAAGTTTTTATAAGTAATTTAATTTAGGATAGAAGGTATTTATTTTAGGTTTTTAAGAATAGGAAACAAGAATATAGTTTATTTAGTATAAGGATGTTTTTTTTATATTAGGATAAAAGTAAGATTTTTATTATAGAAATTAGTTATAGTGTTTACTAGAGTTAGTTTATTTTATAGAAGTGCAGTAGGTTTTAGGAGGAGGAAGCATAGGGAAGAAAGTAGAAGGAGAGTGTTTTATCAGAATTAGTAATTTTAATATTATCAGAAAATATTAGAGTAGTTTTAGGTTAGTAATTTTAGATACGAAGTTGTATTAGAAGTCTTTAGTTTTAGTTAGAGTAGATTAGAAAGGTAGAATTTTTAGAATATAATGTATTTAGAGATTATAGAGAGATTTATAGGAGATTAGAGTTAAGATATATTTTTTTTTAGATTTAGTAATGAGTTTAGTAGGGTAGGAGTATATGGAGTTAGATGGCTATGTTTCAGTTTTTAGAATAGAAAATTTTTAGAGATAGAAAAGTTATTTTTTTTTAGATTTTTAGTTAGTTTAGTATAGAGAAAGGGTATTAGATAGTTAGAGGAAGAAGTATATAGGAATTACTTAGAAAGAAGTATAGAATAGAGGTAGTTTAGAGGTTTAGAGTAATTTATAAGAATAGAAGAGGAAGAGAAGAAGAGAAATAAGATTAGTATAGGACATAAAAAGGTAAGATAGGATTTTTTAGAGAATAAGGAGAGTAGTAAGAAAAGTCATAGTAATAGGAGAAGATTAGTAGAATAGATTTTTAGAATCAGTAGAAGATAGAAAGATTATTAATTATAGAGGAAGATGTATCTAGGAAGAGATAGGATTAGCATAGTTTAGATAGTCTTTTAGGACTACTATGATAAAGATAGATAAGTTTATTTTTAAAAGTAGATAGATAAATATAGATTAGAATAGAGAGGTATTAATAATATTAATTTAGTTATAAGAGGGAGTAGAAGGAATATATTTTTTAGGGTTTTTATAGAAAGGGTTTTTTAATGGAAGATTAAGAATGTGATTTATATTTATTACTATAGAAAGAATTTTAAGATATAGACAGAGAATATTAAGAGAATAGAAGATATTCTAGTAAGATTTAGAAGGGATAGATAGATTAGAAGATAGTAGATAGGAAAGATAGAATATAGATTAAGGATAAGGTAGAATGTAGATATTATAGATATAGGAGGAGTTATTTCAGAAGAAACGTTTAGGAAATTATAATATTTAGAAAAGTTATTTTATATTTAAGGATAGGTTAGGATTAGTTTAAGATTAAGAAGAAAGTTATAACAAAGGGTTTAAGAAATGGATAGAAGTTTAGAAGCTAGTGGTTTTAAATTTAGGGAGATACTTAGTTTTTATTTAATTTTAGAGGAGTAGAGTAGATATAAAGATTTAGGTTTAAGGAATATAGTAGTAGATATGAGAAAATAAGGTATAAGAAGGATAGATATTTTAGAAAGAATATTTTGTTTAAGTAGGAATAGATTTTTAGTAAGAGAGAATATTAGAGAAAGTGTAGCTTAGAAATTATAGAAGGAGATGTTATATGTATAAGAAGCATAGCTTTTATAGATAGGAGAGTTATAGAGAGGAGAATAGAGATCTAGTTATCTAGTAGTTTAGTAGCACTATTAGTAGCTTAGAGACATTTAAGAGATAGAATTAAGTATTGGGGAAGATAGTAAAATTAGATAGAGTTATAGTGTATAGAAGTATAGAAGTAGATAGTTAAGAAGTTTAGGGATAATTTATTTAGATTAGAAGTTAGTATAATTAGTATTTTTAGTTTAAGAATTTAGAAAAGAGTATAGAGTTAGAAGATAAGTACTAGAAATTCTATAAAGAGTAAGATTTAGTAGTTAGGGATATATATAGATAGAAGAAGAGTTAGCTATTATTATAGATTTAGTTTTGGTAGACACAGAGGTAGAAGATAGATGTGAGTATAAGAGATTATAGAGATATTATACTATTAGTAATTAGCTTTAGAGTAGAATTAGACTAAAAGATTAGTTAGATATATATATAGAAATTTTAGAGTATATAGTAGATTAAGAATATAAGATAGATTTTTTTAGTAGTTAGAAATAGATAAGAGGATTATAGATTAAGATTAGAATTTTAGAAGGAATTTATATAGAAGATAGAAGGAGATAGTTTTACTCTATTTGAATTTTAAGTATGTTTCTAGTAGATAGAATTTAAGTTTAAGAATTAGATTTATTATTTATTTTAATAAGTAGAAGAAGTTTATAAAGAAATTAGGAGAAGAAGATATTATTTTTTTTAGGATTAGAGAGACTAGTATATAGGTAGGATTTATAGAGATTAAGTTTCTAGTTACAAGATATAGTTTTTAGAGTAGAAGATTTTAATGAATAAGAGAAGAAGATATAGGAAATAAAGAAGCTTAGTATAGTTAGGTAGAGTAAGGAAAGTTAGGTATAGAGTCGTATAGAATTTAGGTGTATTCTTAGATTTTTTTTAGATAATAAAAGATAGATAGTTCGTAGTAGGTTATATAGCAGATATTATAGATTGATAGAATAGAGATTAGAGACTAAGGAAGTAGATGAGGATAAATTAGAGTTATTGTAAATTAGAATAGAGTAGATTTATTCAGAGATAGGTCTTAGGTAAGAAGATTATTAGATTAGGATTCTTAATATATATTAAGAGAATTATTATACTTTTTAGTTTTAGTTTAGTAAAGAATAGAAGATGATAGTAGAAATAGTATTTTAGTTAGTTAGAGATTTAGAAACTAATAGGAATATAAGATTAGAAGATTTAGTAAAGAAGAAGATTAGAGCATTTAGATAGTATAAAATAATTATTTATTTAGAGTTTAGAGTTCAATTAGGGAAGTTTTATGTAGATTTTTACTAGAAGGACTAGGAAAGTAATAGGAATAGAAGGAAGAAGAATTTTATTATTGAAAGAAAAGGATATATTATATTTAGAGATTATTTTTAGTTAATAGATATAAGTTTTAAAAAAGATTATTAGAAGTTTTAAGAAAAGACTTTATTTTAGATAGAGTAATTATTAGAGATTTTATTAATTCAGAAATAGGAAGTTAGTAGAAATAAGGATGTTAGATTTAGATTAGAGGAAGGAGGAGTAGTTTATATATATTTTATAGGTTTATAGATAATAAGAAATTTTAGGATTCGTATAATTATTTATGAATTAGGATAGAAGAAGGTAAAGAGTTAGTTTATTAGATAGGAATTATATGTAAAGTTATAGTTAGAAGATAGAGATTTTAAAAGATTTTAGATTTATAGAGATTTATATTTATAGTTAGAATAAAAAGAGTTTTGATGATTATTAGAGTTAGGTTATATAGAAGAAATTAGTAGATATTTTTCCGTTTAGTATTTATCGATAGGATATAGATCGTAAGTTAGGAATAGGATAGGTAGTAGTAATAATGTAGATTTTAGAGTTATTAAAGATAATAAATAGTATTATATAGTATATATATTTTAGAATATAGAGGAGATTAAGATTGTTTTTTAGACAATTAAGAATTTTAGTAATAAGAATAATATAATAGCTTAAGTAATTAGTAAAGAGGTTATTAGTAACTTATAGATTAGATTTTTAGTTTTTTTAGTACGTTAAGAAGTATAGCTTTTAGAGTATAGTATATAGTCTTAGGGTAGATTTAGGAGAATTTAGAAAGTATATTATTTAGAAGTAAAAGTAAAATATAAAGACTAATATTATTAGACGTAAGTTGTGTTTTAGTATTTTATAGATAATTTTTAAGCGTATTTTTAGATATAAGTAAGAAGATTATGTGATTTTTAGGATATAGAGTTTTTTAGTAGAAGTGTATCTAGTAAGGTTTTATTAGGAAAAGATATAGTTTAGAGAATTTTAGAAATAGAAGATTATTTAGAACTATTATTACTTTAGATAAAGAGATATAGGTAAGTTATTAGAATTAGTAGAAATAAAAAGAGCAAGTAGATTAGTAAGAGATAATAGTAGGAAGAATTTAGAAGAATTATATAGATATAGAATGAGTAGAACATAGAGGGATATTAGGAAGAGAATAGTTTTTAATTAGAAGAGAGTTTAGATAAGTAGATAGGAGATTAAGAATCTAAAGAAGTTAAGTATTTTTTTAGATAGGTAGTTGTTAGGTAAGTTAAGATATATTTATTAGAAGAAAGTTAAGGAAGGTTTTAGTATTAGAAAGATTAGGTAGAGGGGGTGCATTAGAGAAGAAAGAATAAAGAAAGTTTAGGATTAGAAATTAAAGAATTATTAATTTAATGTAAAATAGGTATTTTTATAATATTAATAGAAGTGTATTTTTTAGGTTAGGGAATAAAGATTAGAGAATTTAAAGATAAGAATTAGAGATAGTTAGAGAGGTTAGTTAGATAAGATTTTTTTTATATATAAAAGATTTTAATAGATTAGTTTTATTTAGAATAGTTAGTAGATTAAGTTATTAGAGATTAGGATAGTAAATATTAGTAGGGAATATTAAAGTTTAGATAATAGTTAGTTGGATAGTTATTAAAAGTTAAATTTGTAGGAAGTATAGATATAGAAAGTTAGGATAGAAAGGCTTAAGGAGAAGTTTAGTTTATAATTAGTAGTTTAGAATTAGGAATAAATATTTTATTGTGAGAATTATTGAGTATTAGATAGAATCTAGGAAAAAAGAATTTAGGATTAAGAGATAATTTTAGGAGAAAGATATAATAGAGGAAAATATTTTTATTAGGTAGATATGATTACGAAAGAAGAAAATAGAATTAGTAGAATAGTTATAGATAGGATATAAAGAAGAATAGAAGAAAGAAGTAGATAGTAAGGTCTTATTTATATATAAATGTTTTTTTTTTTTGTGTAAGCCCCCCCCCCCAGTGGGGGGGGGGTGTTTTGGGGGGGGAAGGATACTACTTTAAGTTTTAGATAGATTTAGTATTTTTAAGAAGTAAGTAGTTATAGTAATTCAGGAGCGTATTAGATAGGGTTTTAGATTTAGGATCTAAAGAGGGACGATAGTTTATTATTAGTATTTAGAGAGAGATAAGATTTAGTTAGGATATTTTTAGATAGATAGAGATTAACTTAAGATACGCATTTAGGAGATATATTAGTAGAAAGAATTTAAGAGTTTTTTAGTTATTTGTCTTAGAATTAGGAATTAAATAGATTAGGAAAACGCGTGCGAGAAGAGAATTTAATTTAAGTAGATAAAGAACTTTTTAAGGATATTTTTATAAGATTTTAGAGGGATATAGAATATAGGTTTTAACTAGACTAGAAGTAGAAATAGTTAGTAAGGAATTATCTAAGAATTAGTTAAGAATCTAATGATTATATAATTTATATTTAGATTAATAGGAATAGTAGGAATAGAATAAGGAGAAGATAAGTATAAGGTATTAGAAAGAAAAAAGAAAGTTAGAAAAGATAATAAAAAGTTTTAGATAAGATAGGATAGAATATATAGGAGGACGCTGAGAAAGTAGATATAGAAAGGAATAGTAGTTTAGGATATCTATATTAGAGAAGATAGTAAGGAATACTTAGTGTTTAAGTAGAGAATAGAAATTAGCAAGTTAATAAAAATTTAAAAATTATAGAAGTTAGTTATAGGATAATATAGGATTAAGTATTATAGATTAATTGAGAGGAGATTAGGAATTAGAATAGTTACAGAACGAGTTTAGAGAAAGTAGTAAAGATAAAGTTTTTAAGAGTTATTAGTTATATTTTTATTAGATAGATTATTTATAGTATATAGAGTCTTAGATTAATAATGATAGGAAAAGGAGAAGATTAAAGAGATTTATATAGTTATAGAAGTAAAAAAATTAAGAAATGGGTTTTTTAGGAAGATTTAAATTTTGGGAAGATGATTAAATAAAGTTTTTTTTGATTTTAGTTTAAATATTTAGAGTAGATTAGGTAGAAGAATATTTTAAAAAATTAAGGGTTAATTTTTAAGTGGAAAAAATTTAGATAAATTTTTAAAATTTTAAAGGGATATTAAATTTATATTTTTTTTTAAAAATTATTTAATTTTTGGGTTGGGGGAAAGTATGGGTATAGGTAAAATAGAGATAGTTAGTTTTTAATTTTAGTTGGATTAGATTTAGAAATTTAGTATAGTTTAGTTAAGGATAAAGTTTAGAAGAAAAGTTTTTTTTGGGAAAGGAAGTAGAAGATAAATTTTTAAAAAAATTAGTTAGTTTATTTTGTTTTTTGGGTTTTGTTTTGATTTAGTATATAAAAATAGAAAATTTTTTTTTAGGAATTTAAGATTAGATTTTATAGAAGATTTAGTTTTTTTTAAAAATAGAGTTTAGAAATAGATTTTTTAATAGGTATTTTTAGAAAGTAGGATAATTTTTTTAG
>JAIWJD010000070.1:0-19254 GCA_022818045.1 Neotoxoptera formosana | reverse complement strand
GGGAGGTGCGAGGGGGGATGGGGGGGGGGGTGTGGGGAGGACCGGGGGGAGGGGCGCGGAGGGGGGGGGTAGGGGGGGGGGCGGGAGGAGTGGGGGACAGGGGGGGGGGGGGGCGGGAGTGGGTGCGGGGGGCGCGGCGGGGGGGCGGAGTCGGCCGGGGGGGGTGGTAGGATCATGGGGTCGGGGCGTGCTGGCGGGGGGCGGTCGGGGGGGAGAGCGCGTCGGAGGGGGGGGGGGGTGGGGGAAGAGCAGGGGCGGGTGGCGGGGATAGCGGCGCGGGGGGGGGGGAGGGGGAGGGGGGGGGGGGAGGGGGGCGGGGGGGGGGCGACCGGGGGGGGGGATGAGCAGGGCAGGCGGGCGGGGGGCAGGGGACGGGGGCGCGGGGGAGAAGCGGTGGGGGGCGGCGGGGGGGATCGGGCTGGAGTGAAGCGGGACGGAGGGGCGAGGGGGGGGGGCGAGGGTCGTGGGGGGGGGGGGGCGGGGGGGCTGCGGGGGGCGGAGGGGGAGCGGGACGGGCGGGTGGGGGGGCGCGATCACAGGGGCGGTGGGGGGGAGGGCGGGGTATGGGGGATGGGGAGCGGTGGGCGGGACGATCGGTGGGGGAGCCCGAGGGGGGAGGGGAGGGGGGCGGGCGAGCCGTGGCGGAGAAGGGAGAGGGGGCCGGAGCGTGGGGGGGGGGCGGTGGCCGGGCGGAGGGGGGGGGGCGCGACGGGGGGGGGGGACAGGGAGGGGGGGTGGGGGGGGCGGGGCGGGGAGAGTGTGGGACGGGGGGGGGCGAGGGGGGGGGGGGGGGGGGGGGGGAAGGGGGGGGGGGGGGGGGGGGGGGGGGGGGGGGGGGGGGGGGGGGGGGGGCGGGGGGGGGGGGGGGGGCGTGGGGGGGTGGGGGGGGGGAGGGGGGGGGGGAGGGGGGGGGGGAGGGCCGGGGGGGGCCGGGGGGGGGAGGGGGGAACGGGGGGGGGGGGTGGGGGGGGGGGCGGGGGGGGGGGGGGCCCGGGGCCGGGGGGGGGGGGGGGGGGGGGGGGGGGGGGGGGGGGGGGAGGGGGGGGGGGGAGAGGAGGGGGGGTGGCGGGGGGGGGGGGGGAGGGGTGGGGGGGATGCGGGGGGGGGGGGGGCGGGGGGGGGGGGGGGGGGCGAGATCGGGGGGGGGCGGGGTGGGGGGGGGGGGGGGGGGGGGGGGGGGGGGGGGGGGGGGCGGGGGGGGGGGGGGGGGGGGGGGGGGAGGGGGAGGGGGGGGGGGGGGCGCGGGGGGGGGGGGGAGGGGGAGTGGGGCGGGGCACGGGGGGGGCGGGGGGGGGGGTAGGGGGGAACGGGGGGAGGGGGGGGGGAGGGGGGGGCGGCGGGGGGCGGGGGGGGGGGTGGAGCGGGTGCCGAGGGGGGGGGGGGGGGGGGGGGGGGGGGGGGGGGGGGGGGGGGGGGGGGGGCGGGGGGCGGGGGGTGGGGGGGAGGGGGGGGGGGGGGGGGGGGCGGGGGGGGAGAGGCGGGGGGGGAGGGGGGGGGGGGGGGGAGGGACCCGGGGGGGGGTGGGGAGGGGGCGGGGTGGGGAGGGGGGGGGGGGGGGAGGGGCGGGGGGGGGCGAAGGGGGGCAATGGGGGGGGGGGCGGGGGGACGGGGGCGCTGGCGGGGGGGGGGGGGATGGGGGGGGCAGGGGGGGGGGGGGGTGGAGAGGGGGGAGGGGGGTTGGCGGGGGGGGGGGGCGGAGGGGGGGAGGGGGGGGGGGGAGCGGCGGGGGAGAGGGGGGGGGGGGGGGGGGGGGGCGGGGGGGCAGGGGGGGCGGGGGGAGGGGGGGGGGCGAGGGGTGGGGCGGAGGGGGCGGAGTGGGGGGGGCGGAGGGGGAGGGCGGAGGGGGTGGGCTGGGGGACGGGGGGGGGGGGTCGGGGACGGCGTCGGGGGGGAGGAGCGGGGGGGGAGGCGGCAGGGGAGCGGGGGAGAGGGGGGGGGGGGGGGGGGGGGGGGGGGGGAGGGGGGTGGGGGGGGGGGGGGGGGGGGAGGGGGGAGGCGGGGGGTGGGGGGGGGAAGGGGGGGGCGGCGGGGGGGCGGGGGAGGGGCGGGGGAGAGCCGGGATGCGAAGGGGGGGGGCTGAAGGAGGACGCGGGGGGAGGGGGGGGGGGGGGGGCCGGGGGGGGGCCGGGGGGCGGGGGGGTGGGGGCGAGGGGGGGGG
Organism: Neotoxoptera formosana; assembly: GCA_022818045.1. Classification (NCBI taxonomy): domain Eukaryota; kingdom Metazoa; phylum Arthropoda; class Insecta; order Hemiptera; family Aphididae; genus Neotoxoptera; species Neotoxoptera formosana. Next base: position 17,096 of record JAIWJD010000070.1, on the reverse strand, counting down.
GGTGTGGGAGTGGGGGGGGGGGGAGGTGGCGGGGGGGGGTGCGGGGGGGGGGGGGGTGGGGGGGGGGGGGAGGGCGGGGTAAGGAGAGGGGGGGGCGGGCTGGGGGGGGGGAGGGGGCGGGGGAGGGCGGGGGGGGGGGGGGAGGGGGGCGGGGGGGGGGGGCACGGGGGGGGAAGAGGGGGTGGGAGGGGGGGTGGGCGGGGGGTGGGGGCGGGGGGGGGGGGGGCAGAGGGGGGCGTGGGGGGGGGGACGAGGGGGGGGGGGGGGGGGAGGGGGGTAGCGAGGGGGGGGGGGAGGGCGGGGGGGTGGTGCGGGCAGCGGGGGAGCGGGGGGGAAGGGGGGGGCGGGGGGAGGGAGGGGCGGGGGGCGGAGCGGGGGGGGGGGGGGGGAGAGGGGGGAGGGGGGGGGGGGGGGGGGGGCGGGGGGGGGGGCGGGGGGGCGCTGGGGGGCGAGGGGTGGGTGGGCAGGAGTGGGGGGGGGGCGGGGGGGGAGCGTGAGGCCGGGGGGGGTTGGGGGAGAGGGGGGGGGGCGGCGAGGGGGCGGCGGGGAGGGGGGGGGGGGGGGGTAGGGCGGGGGGGGAGGAGAGGTGCGCGGAAGGGGGGGGAGGAGGGGGCGGCAGGCGCGGGAGAAAGAGGGGCGGGGGGGGGGGGGGGCGGGGGGAGGGGGCGGGGGGGGCGGGGGGGGGGGGTGGGCGGCGGGGGGGAGTGGAGAGGGGGGGGCGGGGGGGGGGGGGGGGGGGGGGGGGGGGGGGAGGGGGGGGGGGGGGGGGGGAGGGGTCGGGGAGGGGGGGGGCGGGGGAGGGGGGGGCGGGGAGGAGGGGTGGGGGGGGAGGGGGGAGGGGGGGGGGCTGAGAGGAGGGGGGAGGGGGGGGAGGGGGGGGGGGGGAGCGGGGGGGGAGGGGAGGGGGGGGGGGGTGCGGGGGGGGACGGCGGGGGGGGGGGGGGGGGGGGGGGGGCCAGGGGGGGGGGGGGGGGCGGGGGGGGGGGGGGGGGGGGGAGAGGCGGGGGGCGGGGGGGGGGGGAGGGTGGGAGGGGGGGCGGCGAGTGCGGGGGAGGCGCGGGGGGGGGGGGGAGGGTGGGGGGGGGGCGGGGGAGGGGGAGGGGGGAGGGGGGAGGGAAGGGGGACGGGGCTGGGGAGGCGGTTGGGGGGGAGCTCGGAGGAGGGCGGGCGGGGCAGGAGGGGGGGGGGGGAGGGGGGGGGGGGGGAGGGCGAGGGGGGCGGGCTGGTGGGGCACGGGGAGGGGGAACGAGCTGGGGCGGGGGGGGGGGGGCGGGGGGGGGGGGGGGCGGAGGAGGGGGGGGAGAGGGGGGGGGGGGAGGGAGGGGGGAGGGCGAGGTGGGGGGGGGGGGGGGCGGGGGGGGGGGGGGAGGGGGTGGGGGGGAAGTAGGGGGGGGGGTGAGGGGGGGGGCGGGGGGTGGGCAGGGGGGGGGATGGGGGGGAGGGACGAAGGGGGGGTGGCGCGGGGGGGGGGGGGGGCAGGGGGGGTGGGGAGGGCAGGGGGGTGGGGGGGGGGGGAGGGGGGAGCGGGGGGGGGCGGGGGGGGGCGGAGGGGGCGAGGGGACAGGGCGGGGGGGAGGGGTGGAGGGGGGGGGGGTGCGGGCGTGGGGGGAGGGGGGGGGGGGGGGGGGGGGGGGGGGGCGCGGGCGGGGGGGGGGGGCGGGGGGGGGTGAGGGGGGGGGGGGCGGGGGGGGGGGGGGGCGGGGGGGGGGGGGGGGGGGGGGCGAGGGGGGGAGGGGGGGAGGGGTCGGGGCGACAGAGAGGGGAGGGGTGGGCGCGGGGGGGGGGGGTGGAGCGGGAGGGGGGGGGGGAGGGGGGCGGGGGGGCGGAGGGGGGGGGGGGGGGGGACGGGGGGAGGGGGAGGGGGGGGGGGGGGGCGCGGGGGGGGAGGACGGGGGGGGGCGGGGGAGGGGGGACGGGGGGAGGGGGGGGGGGGGGGGGTGGGGCTGCGGAGGGGGGGGAGGGGGGCGGGGGGAGGGGGGGGAGGGGGCAGGGGGGGGGGGGTGGGAGGGGGCGGTGGGGGGCGGGGAGGGCAGGGCGGGGGGGGGGGGGGAGGGGGGGGGGCGGGCGAGGGGGGGGGGGGGGGGCGGGGGGGGGGAGGGGGGGGGGGAGGGGGGGGGGGGGGTAGGGGGGGGGGGGGAGAGGGGGGGGGGGCGGGGGGGGACGGGGGGGCGGGGGAGGGGGGCGGCGGGGAGAGGGAGCGGGGCGGGGGGGGGGGGGCGGGGGGCCGGGATGGAGGGGGGGGGGGCGGGGGAGGGGGGGAGCGCGGGGAGAGGGGGGACGGGGGGGCGGGAGGGGGGGGGCGGGGAGAGGGGGCGGGGGGGGGGGGAGGGGGAGGGGGGGCGTGGGGGGGGGGGGGGGGGGGGGGGGGGGGCGTGGGGGGGGGCGGGGGGGGGGGCGGAGGGGGGGGAGGGTGGGGGGGGGGGGGGGGGGGGCGGGGGGGGAGGGGGGGGGGGGGGGGGGGGGGGGGGGGGGGGCGCGGGGGGCGGGGGGGGGGAGGGAGTGGGGGGGCGGGGGGGGGGGGCCGGAGGGGGGGGAGAGGGGGGGGGGGGGAGGGGGGGAGGGGGGGAGGGGGGGGGGACGGGCGGGGGGGGGGGGGGTGGGGCGGGGGGGGGCGCGGGGGAGGGGGGGGGGGGGGGGGGAGGGGGGGGGGGGGGGGGGCGGGCCGGGGGAGGGGGGGGACGGGGGGGGGCGCAGGGGGGGGGGGGGGGGGGGCGGGGGGGGGGGGGGGGGGGGGGGGGGGGAGTAGGGGGGGACGGGGGGGGAGGCGGGGGGGGGGGGGGGGCATGGGGGGCGGGGGGGGGGGATGGAGGGGGGGGGGGGGGGGCGGGGGGGGGGACGGGGGCGGGGGGGGGGGCCCGGGGGGGGGGGGGTGGGGCGGGGGAGGGGGGGGGAGCCGGGGGGGTGAGGGGGGGGGGGCGCGGGGGGGAGTGGGGGGGGGGGGGGGGGGGCAGGGGGGGGGGGGGGGGGGGACGTAGGGGGGGGGGGGGGGGGGGGGGACGAGGGGGGGGGGGGGGGAGGGGGCGGGGGGGAGGGGGGGGGGGGGAGGGGGGGCGGGGGGGGGGGAGGGGGGACGCGGGGCGGGGGGGGGGGGGGGGGGGGGTGGAGGGAAGGGAGGCGGAGGGGGGGGGGGAGGGGGGGGGGGGGGGGGAGGGGGGGGGGGGGGGGGGGGGGGGGGGGGGGAGGGGGGGTGGGAGGGGGTGGGGGGGGGGGGGGCGGGGTCGGGGGGAGAGGCATAGGAGCTGGGGTGTTGGGAGGGGGGGGCGGGGGGGGAGGGGAGGGGGGGGAGGGGGGGGGGGCGGAGGGGGGGGGGGGGGTGGGGCGGGGGGGGGGGGGAGAGCGCGGGGGAGGGGAGGGGCGGAGCGGGGGGGGCAGGGGGGGGGGGGGGGGGAGGGGGGGGGGGGGGGCGGGAGGGGGGGGGGGGGGGGAGCAGAGCGGGGGGGGGGGGCGGGATAGGGGGAGGGGGGGGAGGAGAGGGGGGCAGGGGGGGAGAGGGGGGGGGGGGGGGCGAGAGGGGGGGGGGTGGGGGGGGGGGGGGGGGGGGGGGGCGGGGGGGGGCGGGGGGGAGCCGGGGGGGAGGAGGGGGGGGAGGGGGGAGGGGGGGGGCGCGCGCGGGGGGGGAGGGCGGGAGGAGGGGGGGGGCGGAGAGGGGGGGGGCGGGGGGGGGGGGGGGGGGGGGCGAGCGCCGGGGGGGGGGGGGGGGGGGGTGGGGAGAGGGGGGGGGGGGCGCGAAGAAGGGGGGGGGGAGGGGGGGGGGGGGGGGAGAGGGGGGGTGGGGGAGGGGGGGGGGGAGGATGGGGGGGGGGGGGGGGTGGGGGGGGGGGAGGGGGGAGTGGGAGCGGGGGGGGCGGAGGGGGGGGGGGGGGGGCCGGTGGGGGGGGGGGGGGGGGGGGAGGGGGGGGGGGGGGGGGGGGGGAGGCTGGGGGGGAGAGGGGGGGGAGGGTCGGGAGGGTGGGGGCGGGGGGGGGGGGGGGGGAAGGGGGGGGGGGAGGGGGGGGCCGGGGGGGGGCGGAGAGATGGGGGGGGCGCGGCGGGGGCGGGGGGGCGGGGGGGGGGGGGGCGCTGGGGCAGGGGGGGGGGGGGGGGGGGGGGGTGGGGGCCGGGGGGGGGGGGGGGGCGGGGGGGGGGGGGAGGGCCAGGGGGGGGGGGGGGAGGGGTGGGGTGGGGAGGGACGGGGGGGGGGCGGGGGGGGGGGGGCGCGGGGGGGGGAGGGGGGGCGGGGGGGGTGGGGAGCCCACGGGGGGGGCGCGGGGGGTGGGGGGGAGGGGGGGGGGGGGCGGTCGGGGGAGGTAGGAGGGCGGGGGGGGGGGGGGGGGGTGGGGGCAGGGGGGGGGGGCAAGGGAGGGGTGGCGCGGGCGGGCGGGGGGGGGGGGGAGGGGGGGGGGCGTGGGGGGGGGGGGGGAGGGGGGGGGGGGCCGGAGAAGGGGCAGAGCGGGGGGCTAAAGCACAGGGGGGGGGACTGCGGGGGGAGACGGGGGGGGGAGGAGGGGGGAAAGGGGGCTTGCGATCGCGAGGGAGGGAGGAGAGCCGGCGGGGGGAAGGCGGGCGGGGAAGTGGGCGCAATGGGGGAGGAGGGGAGAGAAGAGTGGCCGGGGTAGGGAAGGGGCAGTGCCGAGGAGGAAAATGGAGGATAGGCGGGCGATGGACAAGAAGGGAGGGGGAGAGACGGCGCGGGGCAGGGATGGGGGGGATAGTCGGCAGGGGCGAGGACGCAGAGCAGAGCATGACGCGAGAGGAGGAGGGGAGGGGGAGGGAGCAGGGAGGGGTACCCGCCCGGGGTGTGACCGCGCAAGGGGGTCAGAGGCTGTGACAGATGGGTGGTCGGAGTGGAGCGCGCGGCGGGGTAGGGGCGACGCAGGGGGGCGAGCGGGGCGGGAGGGGGGTGAAGAGAGATGACGCCCCCAGCAGAGCGCGGGGGGGAGGGGGTGTGGCCGAGGTCCCCCAGCCCGGGCGCAGGGACCTTTCGGACCGCGGAGCCCGGGGCAGGGCCACTAAAGCAGACCGGGCAACCAGGCGAGCGTGAGATGGCGGACGCGGCCACGGCGCCGGCGCGACGCCGCGCGGCCGGGTCGGCGAGCGCCAGGCGCGCCGCGAGGTGGCGCCAGCCAGGTCCGGGAGGGGCAGGGTCAGGCGGGATCCACAGGCGAGAAAGCGCCCGCGCGCCGAGGACCGCCCCTCGCCCCCGTGGGGCCCGATGAGACGCGAGCCGCGGAGACACGGGGAAGACTGCGGAGGGCCGGCCGCCACTCCCGAGGCACAGGAAGCCTCGGCCGCGCACCGCCCCGATTCACGCGACCCGCGGCCACTCCCGGGAGGAAACCCCTGCGCCAGGCCAGCGCCGGACGCGCCCCGAGACGGGGAGACTCCACCAGCAGGCTAGGGACCGAAGCCCAGCCACAGGGAGCTCTCGGGAGACGATCGAAATCGCCGCACGCTCAGGAAGCCCGGCCCGCGCCGGGGAGGGCAGAAAGCAGCCGAGGGGCCGAGGAGCCGGCGCGGGCCTGACGCCGGCGAACAAGGCCATCGGGCCCGGAGTCCAAGGCGACCCGGGCCCGAGGCCGGCTAAGGACCACCCCGCCGACCCGGAAGCCGGCCGATAGGGCACACCGATACGCACCGTGCACCGGACGCAGACGGCACGGCCAGACGGCGAGGGCAGTCCTAGGCACGCCCACCGCGGGGCGCGGAGCGCCCGCGGGGCGGTAGGGGGGGGAATGCACGGGGAGGAGGCGCGCGCATGGGACACCCCCGAGCGGGGCGCCGGACCCACGGCGCCGCCCGAGGGGCCCAGCGCGCGCCGCGCGGCGGCACCGGGGGAGGCCGAGGCGGGGCGTGCCGGCGACGCCGCAAGCCCGGACGGAGGAAGAGCGGGGAAACGAGGGCAGCCGGGCCGAGATGATCACCCGCCGCCACGGAAGGAGAGCGGGAGAGGCAGGGGCAGCACAGGCGGGGTGGGGATGGGGCGCGGGAGGACGGGGAGGGGAGAGGAGGCGGGGGGGGAGCAGTGCGAGCGAAGCGCGGACAGGGTCAGGGACGCCCGAGCCAAGGGCTGCGAAGACTCGGCAGCGGCCCCAGTCGCCGGCCTGGCAGCGGGCCGAGCGGCCACGCGGGCGCGCCCGCGCCCGCGGCCGGGCGCGAGGTCCGATAGGAGGCCAGTCCTCCCGAAGACAGAAGGGCACGGGGGCTCCCCGGCAGCCGAGTCGACGGCCCCGCCCGCCCCGTCCACACGTCAGAGCGGGCGACGCGACCCCCCCTAGCGGGGCCCAAGAATAGCCCCGCCGCGGCGGGGGCCCCGGCCCCGCAGGAGTGGCGACAGCTGGTAGGGGGCGCCGCGGCACGCCACCCCCGCCCCACCCGGAGGGAAGGAGCAAGGCGAAGCGAGAGCCCGGGGCGAGTCGCGGAGAGGGGCGAGCCCGGGGCAGCCGCCGGAGGAGGGGGGATGGAGGGAGCCACAACAGGAAGAGGGGGACGAGAGGGACGAGGGAAGGGGGACGGGGCAGGGCCGACGAGGCGGAGAGGACGGCGAGGAAGCGAGACAGAGCCGATCGAGGAGAGAGGGGGAGGGGGTAACGTGGCAGTAGAGGGGACCGGAGGGGGGGGGAAGGCGGGGGGCGGGGGGGAGGGGGGTACACGGGCAGGGAGGGGAGGAATGGGGGCAGCGAGAGGCGGCGGGGGGGGAAGGAGAGAAAGGGACGGTGCGAGGGGGGGCGGGTCACGGTCCGAAGCGGGATAGAGGGGTGGCGCGGAAGGGAGGAGAGGAGGACGAGTTGAGCAGACACTGTGGAGAGGCGCAAAGCCCCCGCGCGGGCGGCACCCGGCGCGGCCCCGGCCGGGGACCGCTAGTCACCGCACCCACGTGACCCCCCACGCGTGGGCCTCCGGGCCCCGCGCCGCGGGCGACACCGGGGAGCGCGACGGGGCCCCCCGCCGCCGCGGCGCGGCCAGCGGAAGCCGAGAAGGGTTCCCGCGGGGCCGGGCAGGGCGGGGCAGGCTGGGGCGGAGGGCGCGGGCACGGAGGTCGGCGGGGTCGCTGAAGGCCGCCGGGCGACGGGCCCGCAGTCCCCCCCGAAGGCGGCGCGCGCCCGTCAGGGACTGCGCGCCTCCCCCGACAGCAGAACGCGACGAAGAGAAGGGCCGACCCACGATGCGGCCCAGCTAGACGGCGTGGACCGTGACGATGGCGCGGCGGCGGCACGGGCAGGCCGCGAGGGGGCCCCGCCCGCAGAGGCGCGCCTACGAGCCCGCCAGGAGCGATGGCGGCCCGCCCCCTCAGCCGCACCACCCCACGAGCGCTCTGTGGGGGTCACCGGATTCGGGCGGCCCGGGGGGGGCGAGCGCGCCGCTGGCCCAATGCCCGCGACGGCGCGGCAGCGCCAGCCGGCGGAGAAACGCCATGCCCCCCGCGGCCAGCCCCGACCGGCAGTAGCGAGTACCTACCCCCGCAGACCGAGGGGGCGCAGACGCGAGAGGGCGCGCCGCACTCACGACGACGCCGAGAGCGATGCTACCCCCAGACGCCGGCGCACCACCCGACCGGCAAGCAGGTGCCGCGGCCGGGCGGTAGGGGGGCAGCGCCCGAGGCCACCGCCGGGGGAGGCCCAGGAGCGCGGGGGAGCAGCGAGCCCCACCCCGCCACGCAGGCCACTACCGCCGGCACCGCCGAGCAACCCGGCACGGCGGGGGGACCGCGAGCAGAACCGGCCCGCGCCTGCGCGGGCCTACGCCGAGGATCTGGGGACCCGGGGGCGCGCCCGCGGCCGCCACCAGAGCCCTCCCCGGAGAGAAGAGACGCCCCACGGAGCCCGCGGGCGCGCGCCCCGCTCGCGCGCCGCCCAGGGCCAAGCACCATGAGGCCTGAGAAGCACGGCGCGGGAGAACAGAGGGCTGGAGGGGAAGGACGCGCAGGCAGCGGCGGCGGAGAGGGGGGAATGAGGTGGGGGAGCGGGACAGGAAGGGAGGGGGGGGGGGCAGCAGGAATGGAGGCGGAATGGGGCTGGGGGAGGGACAGGGACGGACAGGGAACTAGAGGGTGGGCGCGCAGGCGGGGGGGGGGAGCGGGGGCGCGAAGGGGGGGAGGGGAGCCCGTGCGACGGCGAGTCGGGCGAGCAGAGGGGGAGCGGAGGGGGAGGAGATGAGCTGCAGTGAGGGAGGAGAGTGTTGGGCAGCTGGGGCCAAGGGAGCAGAGGGTGGGCGGGGACGGAGGGGGGAGGGGGCAGCGTAGGGGAGGGGCGTAGGGGGGGAGGAGGACGGGGAGATAGAGCTCAGGCGAGAGCGGGCGGCGCACGGGCCCCGCTAGGCGGAAGACGGGGGACGGCGGGGGGGCCAGCCACCGGGCGCCGAGCCTCCCCAACCGCGAGGCGGGGCGGGGGGCGCGCACGCGCCGCGCACCCGCCGGACCACAGAGACGAAGGCGAGCTCGCGCCACGCGCAGCGCGGCACCAGGTCGGAGGGCCGCCGGACGCCACCAGCCCCCCCCGGCGGCTGGGGGGCGCGGTGCGGGCCGGCTCGGGCCGCGAGTGGCAGGGGGCGACGCGCGGCCACCGGGCGCAGCGCCGACGAGCCCGCCCCTCGCGCGCCCACCGGAAGAGGCCGGGGCGACGCGACCGCGCTGCGGGCCGCCGACGGGCCGAGCATGCCCCAGGAGCGCATAGGATCCGACCATCCGGCGAGGCGGCGCTCGACCCCACCGCCCCGGCGCCAGGGGGCGCCGCCAGCGGGGGTGACCCCGGCCCCGGGGGACGCCGGGCGGGCGCCGACGAGCTGGGAGAGGAGGAGCCGGGCGCCCGCTACCGGTCCCTCCCGCCTGGACCGCCCGACGGAGGCGCGACCCGGGAAGACGCGGCGGGCCCGTGGCGAGCCGTGGGATGGGGAAAGGGCGACAGGGGGGGGAGGGGGCTGACGTGACGAGGCGAGATCGCGCGCAAGCCGGGGAGGGCACAGAGGGTGGCTAAGTGGAATCGACGGGGGAGAGGGGGAGGGGAGGGGGACGAGTGTCGCAAGCGTCGACGGAGCGACCGAGAGCCCCCCGATGAAGCGACGCCCTCGCGGCCCCGAGCGGGCATGGCCCCACCCGCGCCCGGCAGGCGACCCGGCGGCAGGCGCCGCGAGGGCCGCGCGACCCGCAGCTATCGAGCGCCCCCTCCGGCTGCCCACTCGCCCCCCGCAGCCCCGCCCCGGCCCTGGCGCAGGGAGCGCGAGCGACGGCCCCCCCCCCCCGGGAGCCGCCCCCCGGACACACCGCCCCAGCGGCCGGTGGGGGCGAGGCGGAGAAGCCCGCACCGGGGCCACACGGCGCGACGGCACAGCCGATAGCCCCCCCCCCACCCCCCAGTCCTCCCCCCCCCCCCCCCCCACCCCCCCCCCCCCCCGCCCCCCCCCCCCCCCCCCCACCCACACCCCCCACCCCCCCCCCCCCGCCCCCCCCCCCCCCCCCCCCCCCCCCCCCCCCCCCCACCCCCCCGGCCCTCGCATAGACCCGGCCTCCGAGGCCACCGCGGGGCCGGCCGAGGCCCGCACCCACGATGGTCGCGAGCGGCCGCGAACCCGAGCGAGGCGCCGGAGGGCGCGGGGAGCGGAAACAAAGCCCCCGCGAACGCGGCAACGGGCGAGCAGACGCACGCGCCGCCCGATGCGGCTGACGGTTGCGGGGGGAGCTGGGCGCCGCGGGAGGAGGCCCGCGCGCGGACGCCCGCCGCCGCCGCGGAGCCGGCGGACGGACCGGGGGGGAGCGCGCAGGCAGGCGCAGCCCCCGGGGAAGAGCCGCGGGAGCCCCCGGGCGCCGACCGCGCCCCGACACGGGCAGCGCGCGGCGATCACCGCAAGCCCGCGGCCAGGAACGCCGCGACCGAGCCCCGGAGGGGCAACGCAGAGCACAGCCGGCGCGCAAGAAACGGGGCACCCCCCAGGCCGCGCCCGGACCGCGAAGTAGCAGGGGGCGAGCGGCCACGGCCACCGACGCCCGGCCGCCGCAGACCGCGCGCGCGCCTGGACCCGGACGCCTGGGACCGCCCTGCCGACCCGCGCCAGCACCCCGGGCGCGCCCGGCGCACCCATCGCGCCCGCGGCCCAAAGGCGAGGAACATCGCTGGCGGGCCGCGCCACGACGGGGCCGGGCGCGGCATCCGCACAGCCGCAAGGGGGGGGTGCCGACAAGCACGAGTCCCGGCGGAAGCAGCAGCGACGACCGCGCAGCGCAGGAGGGACACGCCGACGCCGGCGGGCGGCGGCCAACCCGCCCCCGCCGGAGCCGCGCGTCGGCTGAGCCAGCAGGTGACCGAAAGAGGCCAGCGATCACGGGGCCCCCACACGCGATGGCCCGCCGCACAGGAGCGGAGAGACCATGCAGCCCCGGGCGCCGGCGCCGGCCAATGCGGGGCGAGTGCGCGCCGCGCCAGCGGCGGGGCGCCGAACCAGGCTCGGCAGCCCAGGTCGCCGCAGCATAGAGGCGCCGAGGGGCCGGGGCGCGAGGGCAACGAGCGCGGGGACGATGGCGACGGGAGCCGGCCCCCACGAGCAGACGACCCGCACCCGCGACCCGACAGGACCCCGCGACCCCACGGGCCCGCGGGCCCGGGCGGCCCTCCGGGCAGCGGCCGCCGAGACATCCGGCGCCGAGCGCGCCCCCGTGGGGACGGAGGCGGCGGGCTGCCGGGGGACGCCATGCATGCGCGCCAGCCAGCCAGCACGGGAGCTCCCGCGGGGGCAACCGCGCCCGGGGCCCCGCGGATAGCCCCGGCGACCACCGAGCCGGCGAGGCCCTGGGAGCCACGGCCGGAGAGTCGGCGCACGGAACGGCAGCCGCGGCGAGAATCGGAAGCCGGAGGCCCGCCCCCCCCGGCACACATGCCGACGGAGGCGGTCGAGCAGTGCGCCCCCACCGATGGCACGGGCCGGGGGCACCGCACGGAGGCGCCGCAGGCTGCACCGCACCCCAGCCGGCGCGACCGATGCGTGCGCCGCGGGGCGGATGGGAACAGAGGCGCCGTGGCAGACTCGCGGCCCGCACCGCCCACACGCGCGGCACCCGGCGGGGGAGGCGATCGCGGGCCGCCACGCTAGCACCGCGCGACGAGGCAGGACGTCGCCCCGCGGCCGATGGATCCCACGGCCCCGCCGCGCACGCACCGAGGCGCCGGCCGCAGACACCACGGGTCACGCGAGAGAGATGAGCACCGGGCGGACTACGCCCCCGCCACCGCTCGAACCTAGGCGGACGGACGCCCCCGCCGACGGGGCGGCCCGGCCGCGAGAGCCACCGCTAGCCCCCCGCAGCGCCCAAGCAACACGGGCTTGGGGGGCAGGCGGAGCCGGCACGGCCCAACCCTAGGCGGGGAGCCCGGAGTCCGAGAAGTGCCTGGCGGGGGTCAGCGGAGACCGCGGCGCTGCCCAAGCGCGCGACCCGGGCGGCCGCAGACGAAGGCGCCCCGACGACACGCACCGTGGGTCTAGTGGGCCCGGTCCCACCGAGCGCACCCGCCGCGCGCGGCCGGCGAGACAGCACGCAGCCGCCTCTCGGGCCCCCGACGCCCGCAGGCGGCGGGACCGGCCGCGCCGGCGGGCCCGCGACTGCGCCCCGACTGCCGCTGCCGCCGGAGGCGGGGATGCCGCCCCGCGTGGAGGAGAGGGCGGAAGGCATCCGGCCCAGAAGATAGGCAGCCCGACGCTCCCAACGGACGGGACGAGCCGCACGCGCACAGAGGAGCGCGCCGACCGCGCCAAGCCGGGCAGCGGAAGACCAGAGCCGAGGAGCCGCGGAGCGGCTCGGCTGGACCGCGGCAGAAGGTCGCACGGCCCAAGGGGCCAACGGAGCTGAGCCCGGCGGAGCCCCCCGACCGAGCTGGCGCCGCAGGGCATCGCGGCGGGGAGCCGCCCGGAGTTGGCGCAACAGGGGGGGCCGGCGCGGGATCGCGCGACCGGCCAGGGAGGGGCGGCGCATCGGGCAGCGCGGGCATCCAGCCGCCGCCCGAGAGCCCGGCGCGGCACCCCCCGAGCCACGCGAACCGGGGAGGCGGGCCAATCTGCGAGCCAATTCAGCCCGCGCAGTCGGACGCTGCGCCATGCCACGGCGGGCCGGCCTCGGGGTGCACCGCCCCGCCGAGGACGCCACGACTCGCACGCCCGGGGCCGGACGCCAGAGGCGCGCACGAGCCCGACGCGCGCAGGCCCACGCCCCCCGAACTACAGGGCCGCCGGAGTCGCACCCGAGGAGAGGGAAGGGATCACGGGGCGCGGGGAGAAGGGGGGGGCGAGCAGCGGGGAGGTCGCACGGGGAACGGGAGCAGGAGGAAGCCAGAAGGCGACGGGCGGGGGAGGGAGGAGGACAAGGAGCAGGCAGGAGGGGCGGAAGGGGGAGAGGCGCGAGATGGGGGACCGGGTGAGGGGGGGAGGGAGATAGCTGGAAGGTATGGAAGGCAGAAGGCAGACGCCGGGGGACCAGGGTGAGTGGCATAAGGGAGACGGGAGAGTGGGGGCGGGGAGAGGACCAGGGCGGGGATGGCAGCACGCGATGCGGGGAGCGCCGAAGGGAGCGCGAGAGGGGGAAGACGGGGAGGCAGGACGGGGGGAGACAGGGAGGGGTGGAGAGAAGCGGGAGAATGCAGAGGACGGACGGGGAGAGGGACAGGGAAGGCGCGGGGGGAGGGGGACAGATAGCACAGGAGAGGGCGCGGAGGCGAGCGGAAACGGGAGGACAGAGCATGGGACGAGGAGGAGGAGAGGGAGACAGGGCCGCGCCGCGGCGGAGAGGGCCAGCGCCCGCTCGCGCTCCCGGGTCGCGACGCAGACAGGGCCACGCCCCCGCCACCGGGACGGCGCGAGGGGGAGAGGGGCGGACTGGGGGGCGGATGACGCACGGCAGCGCTGGGCACGGGGCAAGTGCCAAGCGGGGGGCAGGCCAGGCTGGACGGAAGGGACGAGCGGTGGGGGAGGGGGGGCGGGGAAGGCAGAAGGGGGCGCGGGCGAGACGGGGACAGAGAATGGGGAAAGAGGAACGTGCGGGAGGTGGGAAAGGTCGGAGCCGGGGAGGAGGGGAGGGAGGGGGCGGGGGGGTGGGAAGGGGGAGCGGCGCCTCCAACGCCAAAGGCGGAAGACGACAAGGCCCCAGGCCCCCGCCAGCCAGCATCCCACGCCGAGCACGGGGCCCCAGCCCGCCCGGACGAGGGAGGGGGAAACGTAATGGGCAGGCGGAGGGCGGAGACGGTGGGGTGAGCGGCGACGTGGTGGAGAAGGAGCACAGTGTGAGCGTAGTCCTACACGGGAGGGGCGACGGCAAAGAGGAACGAGGAGAGCAGCGACGGAGGGGGTGGTGGAGCGTGTGAAGACAAGAGGGGAGGGGGGGGAGTGGCACGGGTACGGGAGGAGGGGGGGAGAGGGGGGGGGACGGCGAAGTAGAGGACCGCCCCCCGCCCACGGATGAGAAGAGAGGGGGAAGCGCAGCGCGGAAGGAGAGCAGGCAGGGGAGGGGAGCAGGAGGGAGGGCTGGAACGGACAGGGGTGCGCGGGGCGCACGGAGACAGACGGTCACCCCCCGACCGCGCTGAGGGGCCGGAAGGGGGAGAGAGCGGCCGGGCTCGTCGCCGGGCCACCGAGCAGAGGGGCCCCGGGGAGGCAGCTGGGCACCGCGCCGCCGGCCGCCGGCCCCACAAGCGACGCCACGCCCAACGACGGCCCACACAAGGCCGCCACACGGCGCCCCGCGGCCGCAGCGCCCAGGCCGGCGCGGCCGTGGGGGCGGACGGGGACCCTGTGGCGGCGCCGACGTACGCGCGGATGGGGGCACGCCTGCATCCCGGGCCCCGCCGGCAGCGCACCGCGAGCGCGCGCGCGCGGAGGACAGACGCAGGGACGCGGCCACGGGCCGAGTACCGCACGAAGAGGCACCGCCTCCGACGGCCGCACGGCGCCGGGTGCTCCGGGGCAAGGGAACGGGGAGCGCCAGCGCGCCGACCGCCGGCGAGCCGCGCCCAGGCCACCGCGCCACGCACGCGCACCAGACGGGCCAACGAGGGGCAGGGCGCCCCAGCATCCATGGGGAGCAGCCGGGGTACCGACCCCGACGCGCGGACGCGGCGAGGACCCGGCGGGACCGCCACACGAGGAGCCCGAACACGGGACGCGCGGGAGCGAGGCCCGACGACCGGCGCCCGGCGGGGCCGCAGAAGGCGAGCTACCTACCGCCGCCCGAAGACAGCGAGGAGCTGAGATCGTCCCCGCGGCAGCGAGCGAGGTCGGCCGGGGCGGGGGGGTGAGGAAACAGGGAGGGGGAGACGCGACCGCGGAGACCCGGCAGCCGGGAGGGCATGCAACGCGCGGGGGTGCGCGGACCGGGAGAGGCACCCGCCGAGCGGCGCCCCGAAAGCCGGCGCGGCAAGACGCCGAGCGCCACCCCGCCATCAGAGGCCGAAACGGACAGAGCAGCCGCAGCACGCGGCGCGCCGCACCGAGGCCCGGCCGCGCCGGCGAGCCACGCAGGCACATGGGCGCCCGGAAGGGACGGCACGCCACGCCGGGACCAGCACTGCACCGAGCACAGGCCCCGCGCCGATCGCAGAGAGACGGCGCCACGCCCCAAGACCGCGGGCGGGCCGGGCCGGACAACGCACCATGGCTCCCGCGACCGATCACGGCGCGCCACCCGAGCCGTGGCTCGGGCCGGACGCGGCGGGAGAGCGCGCCTGGGGCGCGCCGCAGCAGCGCGCGCCAGCACGGCAGCGATGGCGGGACCCGCCGCTCACGAGGGCCCACGCGGCCCCAGAAGGGGGGCAAGGGCCTCCCCCCACCCCCCCCCGGAGCCCCCTCACAACGCGGGGCACGCGTAGCGACGAACGCGGGCGCTCATAGGGACCTGCCCCGCCCCCCGGGGCACGGACAAGCGCAGCCCCCATGAGCCTAGGGCGGCCCCCCTCGCCACCGCCCCCCCCGCCCCAGCACGGAAGGACGACCTGAAGCGGGCAGGGGGCACGCACCCCCGGCCGGCAAGAGGCCAGGAGCGCCGCCATGGGCGCGGCACGCAGGCCCAGGAGAAGGCCGGCCCCCCGCCGGGGCAGGAGGGCCCCCCCGAGACGGGAGGCGGACGCGCAGGGGCAGAGAGGCGCCCCGCAGGTCGGGCGCCGAGGGGCGCCCCCTGAGCCGACCTGGGCCGCCGCAAGGCCAGAGCCACGAGAAGGATGCACTCGATAGGGAGGCCGCGCGCTAGAACGGGCGCAGCCCGGCGGCTCCCGGCGCCACGAGCGGACGAGATACGCCCCGGCGCGTGCCGCGCCACCGAGGGGTCAACGCACCGCCGTAGGCCAGCTCAAGGGGCGCCGCCGGGCCGCACCGGCGCGGAGATGGGACCCGGAGCCGAGGAGCGCGGGCGCAGGGGCGTGACGCCGGCCCGGCGCCCCCCGCGAGTGCGGAGCAGAGGCCCGGACCCGACGCCCCGGAGCCCACGGCGGCCGGACGCGTCCGTCCGCCCGGGCGGACTGCGACACTCCGAGGGACACCGCGGGCGCCGCGGGCCGCGGACCCGCCGCCGAGCGACCCGGCGGCAGGAGGGAGGGTGCAGGGCCGCACCAGGCTCGACGGAGACAGGGGCCGGCCCCGGACCAGCGGAGAGGCCGGGACTCCCGGCACCACCTACAAAGAGCACTGGAAGGGGCGGGGAGAGACCGAGAGCCGGCCCGCCCCGAGCACGGCACGGCAGCCCCGCGCGGCGCCGAGGGCGGCCCCGCCGCGGCCCGCCAGCGCCGGGCACGACAGCGGGCGGCCTGGGAAGGGCGCCGCCACGGGCGGCGCAACGCGGAGAGGCCCGCCCGGGGGCCTGGTCGACAGTAACGGGGCCTGCACGCGGGCGACCTCCCCGCGGGCAGTACATCGGGGGGAGCACCCGCCGCCGACGGCCCCGGCGACGCGGAGGGGGAAGACGGTGGGAAGAGCGGCTGCAGAGCTGGAGGAAGGGAGCGGGGGGGGGGCGGCGGGACGAGAGGACGCGCGACGGAGAGCCGTGGCGTCGGGACGAGGGCGGATCGCTAAGCCACGGGGCGGGCCGGCCGGGGCAGGGCGATGAGAGCCGCTAGCCGCACGCAGCGAGAGCCATCTGGAGCGCGGTAGAGGCGCGGATCGCTGACTAGCCGCCCACGCCAGCACGCGGGCAGGCGGGGGCAACAAGACCTCACCCACACCGGTCGCGCCCGCGACGGCGGCCGCAGCAGAAGGGCGGGCGCAGAACTGGAGGCCACGCCGGACGAGGGCTACGAGGCGCTGTGCCCCGGAGCCGCCCCCCCGCCGCCCGGAACCGGCGTCCGCACGGCGAGGCTGGCGAGGCACGAGGAGGGGAGGAGCGCGGCGGGCGGACGGGGCGGACTGCAGCGCGCACGTAGCAGAGCCATGCCGGGAGCAGGCACCAAGCCCGCCGCGCGGGGCGCGCAGCCAGGCACGCGCCCACTGATGCGCTCCGAGCCCCCCGCAGGACCCGGCACGCTGCCGAGCTCGGCGCGCCCAGGCGACGCCAGGGCGCCCGCGGCGCGCCGACGCGGCGAGCGCCGCAGAGGTGGTCCGACGCGCTCGTCGAAGGACAGCAACACCGGCGGCGGCCGGAGGGCACCGCCCGCGCGAGGAAGAGGCGGACGGGGGAGCGCACCAAGCGACGCGAGCCGCCGGCCGTCTGGACCGGAGACGACGGTGCGGCGCCGACCTGGCCCGGGGAGCCCGCGGGTGAGGGGGGAAAGCCCAGCGCGCCGGGCCGTGCGCCTGCACGCGGGGCGCGGGGCAGCGCGCGGCGACCCGCCAAGGAATCCGGCGAGCGGGCGGGGAGAGGCGCGCCGCGGGCACCGGGGAAGGGCGGGATCCAGAAGGCTCGGCCTCGCATGGCCGCCCCATGAAAGGGCGGCAAGCGACACAGGAAGCCCCCCGAGCGAGGGAAAGGGGGGCGCGCGCTCCCGGGGCGGAGCGGCGACACGGCCGAGGAGGTGCGAGACCCCGGGAGCAACGGCGCGGGGGCCAGGGAGGGCCGCGGACAAAGCACTGGGGCGCCCGCCGCACCCGAGAGGACACGCTCGGCGGCTGGCGGCGGGCGCGCGACGATCGGCGAGAGACGGGCCGCGCGCCCGACCCCCACCCCG
>JAIWJD010000069.1:32500-38168 GCA_022818045.1 Neotoxoptera formosana | reverse complement strand
GGGAAGGGGGAGGGGGGGGAGGGGAGAGAGGGGGGGAGAGGGGGGGGGGGAGGGGAAGGGGGGGGAGAAAAGGGGAAGGAGAGGAGTCGGGAGGCAGGAGGGAAGAGGAGAGAGAGAAGGAGGGATGGTAGGGAGAGGAGAGAGGAGAGGAGAAGGAGGAGAGAGGAGGAAGAGGAGGTGGGGAGAAGAGGAGGAGAAGAGGAAGAGAGAAGAGAGAGAAGGGGGGAGAGAGGTGGGAGAGAGGGGAAGGCAGGAGGGGGAAGAGGAGGGGGGAGAGGGGGAGGAGAGAAGAGAGAGGCAAGAGAGGAGAGGAGGAGGGAGGAGGAGAGAAGGGGGAGAGGAGGGGGAAGAGGAGAGAGGAGAAAGAGAGGGGAGGGAGAGAGCAGGAGAGAGGAGAGGAGAGGGAGAGGAGGGGAGGAGAGGAGGGAGGTGGGGCAGGAGGGAGAGGAGCAAGGGAGGGGAGAGGAGGAGAGTAGAGAGCAGAGGAGGAGAGAGAGAAAAGAGGTGGACAGAGGGAGAGGAGAGGCAGAGGGAGGGGAGAATGGAAGGGAGAAGAAGGAGGCAGAGAGAAGGAGGTGGGGAGAAGAGATGGGAGGGGGAGAGAAAGGGGAGGAGGGGAAGGGAGAGAGAGAGTAGAGGGAGAGGAGAAGGAGAAGAAGGGAGGGGGGCAGGGAGGAGAGGGACGGAGAGGAGGGTAGGAAGGAGAGGGAGGAGAGGAGAGAGGGGAAGGATAGGGAGAAGAGAGGAGAGGAGTGAGGGGAGAGGACGAGGGAGATGAGGGGAGAGGGGAGAGGGAGGAGCAGGAGGAGGAAGGAGGGGGAGAGGGGGAAGAGAGAAGGTGGAGGAGAGAGAGAGAAGAGCGCAAAGACAGAAGGAGCAGAATAGAAGAGAAAAAGCGAGAGCAGGGGAATAAAAGAGAGAAAAGAGCAGAAGATCGCATAGAGAAAAAAGAGAGAGAAAGAGAAAAGAGAAGAGAAGACCAGAAAGCAAAGAGAAGAATAGAATAAAACAAGAGAGTTAAAAGACAAGTAGTCAGAAGATAGAAGAGAAGAGTAGAGAGAGAGACGAGAAAAAAAAGAGTAGAGAAAGAAAATAAGGAGAAGAGAAGATAATAGACAGAGAGATAGAAGAAGACGAGAGAAAAAAAGAAGAAAAACCATGAAAAGACAAAAGGACGAGAGAAAGACCAAAGACAGAATAGAGATAGGCAAGAAGAGAGAAGAAAGAAATAGAGAGACATAAGAAAAGAGAGAGAAGAAGAGCCGAAAAGAGAGATAGAAAAAGAGATATGAGAAAGAAGTAGAGAAGAAGCGGAGAAAAGAGTCATGCAAAAAAGGAGAGCGTCAGAGCAGAGAAAGAGAGAAACTCAGAGAGTAAAACGAATAGATAGAAGAAGAGTAGAGAAAGGGAGTAGAGAGAAGTAGAAAAGAGAGAGAGTGACAAACAGAACGACAGAGAAGAGAGAGAGAGGAGAAAGGAAAAAGGAAGAGGAGGCAGAAGAGAGAGCGAGAAGAAGATAAGAAGGAGAAGAAGAGATAGAGAGAGGTAGAAGAGATAAGAGTAAGATAGTTAATAGAGGAGACGAAAGAAAGAAAAAATGAGACAGAACAGAGAAAGAAAGAAAGAGATAAGAGTATAGAAACTAGAGAAGTCAGCATAGGAAAGTAGGAGAGAGGAGGAAGCGAAAAGAGAAGCAAAGAGAACAAGCATCAAAGAGAAGAGAGTACAGTAATTATAAGAGCCGAAGAGAGACGAGAAGAAGAAGCAGTAGCAGAGAGAAAGAAGAGCAATAGAGAAGGTAAGTAAAAAAGAGGGCAAGAAGAAGGAAGATGAGAGAGAGAGAAAAAGCACGCGAGGCAAGTCAAGAAAGGAAAGGCCGAGTAAGAAAGAGAGAAAAGAGAGAGTAGAAGAGAGAAGAAGCAGTAAACAGATAAAGTAAAGAGTAGAGTAGAGAGAGCACGAAAACTAAGAGAGAAGAGAAAGAGAAGAAAGGCAAAGAGCGAGAGGCATGAGAGCATAAACTGTAAAAAGGAGAGAGGAGAAGGAAGAACAGACGAGAAACAGAGAGAGAGAAAAAGTAGAAGACGCAGAGATAAAAAGAGAAAACTCAGAGCAGAAAAGCAGAGAGAGAAAGAAAAGAGAGAAGCACGAGAGAGAAGAGAGTAAGAACCAGATAAAAGCAGTAAAAGATAAAGTAGAGGAAAGCAGAGACGTTAAGAGCAAGAGAGAGAGAAAAAAAAAGCAGGAGAAATTAAGTGAAGAGAGCACGCAGAGGAAGATAGAGACTAGAAAAGAGAGTCATAGGAGAGAAGAAAGAGAAGAAAGAGAAGAGAAGTAAGAATAAAGCAAAAGAGCAGAGGCTAGAGAAAGGAGAGAGAGCAGCAGAAGAAGAAGAATGAGAAGAAGAAAGAGAGAAGAAAGAGAAAGAGAACGCTAGAGAGACAGAAGTAAGAGCAGAATAGAGAAAAAGAAAGACGTAAAGAGAGAGAAGAGTAGAGCACCGTAAAGAGGATAGAAGAGCAAGAAAGGCCGAGAGAGAAAGATAGAGGAAGAAGACAATAGGAGGAGAAGAAGAGAGAAAGAAGAAGAGAGGAGAGAGAAAAGGCAGTCAAAAGGAGACATTACTAGAGAGAAAAGAGTAGAGAGCGAGAGGTAAGAAAGAGTTAGATAGAGGAGAAGAGAGAGAGTAGAAGAGAAGAAGAGCAAGAATAGGACCTAGAACAAGGAGAAGAAGACCAGAAAAGCAAGAGAAAGAGAGTAAAAAGTCAAAGAAGAGAAGAGAGAGAGAGAGAAGAGACGAGCAGCTAGAGCAACGAAGACGCATCAAGAGAGAAGAGAAGAGAAAGAGAAAAGAGTGAGAGAGCGAAAAAACGAGAAGAGAGCAAAAGAGAATAATAAAGAAGAAGAGGAAGAGAAATTAGAGAGAGAGAGAGAGAAGAGGGAGAAGAACAAAAACAAAGCAGAGAGCAGAAGAGAAGTAAGTAGAAGCAGTAAAATGAGAGTCAGACAAAGAGAAGAGCAGAAGAAAGATTAAAGACGGAAGAGACAAGAGAGGAGAAGAAGAGAGCAAGAGAGAGCCGAAGCGATAAGAGAGAGAGAGACAAAAGAGAGCAAGTAGAAAGAAGAGATAAGACGAAGCAGAGCAAAGAGAGAGAGACGAGAGAAGAGGAGAGAAGAGAAGATAAAGAGAGAAAAAGAGATGAGAAGCTAAAAGTAGAGAATAGAGATAGAGAAGAGAGAAAGATCAGCAAGAAGAGAGAGAAGAGAAGAGAGAGAAAAAAGAGTAGCACGAGAGAAGAGTAGGCCAGAGAGAGATAGAAGAGGAGGAAGAGAGAGGACCATAAGTAAAGATAGAAGAAGAAAAAGAGAAGAAAGAGAAGTTAAGAGGAAAAAGAGAAGAGTAAAGAAGATAAACGAGAAGAGAGAGTAGAAAACAAGCAATTGAAATCTAGGAGAAGAGCAAGAGAGACGAGAAGAAACGCAAAGAGGAAAAAGACGAAAAAAGACAGAGAGCAGTAAAAGAGAGAGAGAATCGGAGAGCAGTATAAAAGCCGCAAGCAAGAAGAAAGAGAGAGAAGAGAAATCGAAAGAAGAGTAGATAAAAGGGAAGTAAACCAAAATAGAAAAGAAACGTAGAGAGAGAAGTAGAGCCAGAGAGAGAAAGGAGATGAATGAGTAGAGAGGAGAAGAGAGAGAGGCAGCTGAAAGAGACAGGAGAGAAGAGAGCGAAGGAGTGAAGAGGAAGAGAAAAGAAGGAGCAAGAAGCAAGAGAGCCGAGTAGAAGAAAAATGAGAAGAGACAGAGCATTCAAGAAGCAGAGAAGAAAAAGAAAAAAAGAAATAAGAGGAGTAGAGAGAACATAGAAGCAAGAGAGCAAGAGTAGGACATAGAAGACAAAAGAGAAGCACAGAAGAAGGAGAGAATAGAGAAAGAGAGGAAGAGCAGAGGAAGAGAGAAAGAGAGGCAGAGAGGAAAGAGTGCAGAAAAGAGAAGAAAGAAGAGCAAGACTCAGAAGTAAAGTAGTCAAGCGAGAGTAGAGAGCAAAGACGAGAGACGAGGACGAAGAGGGGGGGGTAAGAGTAGAGAGTAAGAGATCAACAGACAAAGAAACAGCGAGAAGAAAGCAGAGAGATACAAGCAAGAGAGAGAAGAAGAGAGAAGAAATGAGCAGAAAGACGAAGAAGTGTAGAAGAGTTTAAGAAGGAAGAAAAGAGACAGAAGAAAGACAGAGAAGAAAGAGAGAGAGAGAAAGAAGGAGAAGCAAAAAGAAGGGAGATGAGAAGAAAAGAGAAGATAGAAAGAGAGAGCAAGAGAGAGAGAGAAGACAAAGACCAGAGAGAAAGATCCCTATGCGATATCCGATGTCAAAGAGTAAGAGAGAAAAGGAGCATGGAGAGAGATAGAGAAAGAACGAGGCATAACCAGTAGTAGAAGCAGATAAGGCGAGGGAAAAAAGTCAGAGAAAAAGGAGAAGCAGCATAGAGAGAGAGAGGAAGTATGAAGAGGAAGAGAAGAGAGTAAGAAAGAGAGAAGAAAGCAAGATACAGAGAAAAGCAGAGAGAGAGAACAAGTATATAAGAGAAGAGTAGAAAGTAGTAAGTAAGGAGTCAAAGAGAGCGTAAGAAACGAGAAACAGAAGACAGTAGAAAGAGTGAGAGAGAGAGAATAAAACAGAAAGGACCGAAGCAATAGAAGAGGAAAACCAAAAACGAAGAAGGAGCAGTAAGGAAAAGAGAGTAAAGAAAAAGAAGAGATGAAGGGGGGGGGAAAAACAAAAAAAAAAAGGGGGGGGAAAGAAAAGGACAGTAGAGAGAGAAGAGAGACGAAGAAGCGCAGCAGAGATAGAAAGAGAAGTAACAGCCAAGACGCAGCAGAGAAGAGGTAGAAGAGAAGGAACGAAGAAGAGTAAGACAAAGAAGAAAAGCGAAGAGCAGGTAGAGAAGAGAGAGAGAGAGAGTCGATATAGAAGAAGTGAGAGAAGATAGAGAGAGAAAAAGAGGCAGATAGAGAGATGAAGAGATAAGGAGGGTCTAGAGAAATAGAGAAAGAAGAGAAAATAGAAAGGAGCAGAGAGAGGAGCATACAAAGAGATAGATCTAATAGAGCAGAAGAGATTCAGATAAGAAAGAAAAATAAACGTCAAGAGAAAGATAAGAGAGAGCAAAGAGTAACGATAAAAGGAGATAGTAAGAGAGAGAAGAGAGAAAAGAGAAGACAGAGACGAAGAGAGTATGACGTGAGACGAGAGAGAAAATAGAGAGAGAAGGAAGAGAGGAAAGACAAGAAAAAGAGTAGATTGAGAAATAGAAGAGACATTAGAGATAGGTAGAGAAAGAAGAGAGAAAAGCAAGACAAAAGGGATAGGAAGAGCAGAAGAGGAGACATTAAAAGAAGAGGAAGAAAGATAGGAAGAGAGAAGGAAAGAAGCAAGTAAAAGAGAGAGAAGAGAGAGCTACGGGAAGAGCTAAGAAGAATAGTAGAGAGAGAAGAAGAGAGAAAGGAAAGTAGAACAGAGTAGAGAAAGAGCAAGAAAAGAAGAGCAGTAGAAAGAAGAAAAAAAAGAAGCAGAGAGAGAACAAATCAGAATAAGAAAAAGAAGAAGCATCAGAGAGCAAAGAAAAAGAAGCAGAAGAGAGAAGAAGTGAAAGAGAAGATAGACGAAAAGAAG
>JAIWJD010000069.1:0-27500 GCA_022818045.1 Neotoxoptera formosana | reverse complement strand
GAAAGGAGAGAGAAGGATGAGGTACGAGAGAGACAAACAAAAGTAGAAAAAGAAAAAGAGGAGCAAAAGGAAAGAGAAGAGAGAAGAGAAGAAGTTAGAAAGAGGAGAAAGACAGAGAGGGAGAGGCAAGGAGAGAAGTAAGAAGAAGGAGTTACATAGGAAGGAACGAGTAGAAGAACAGTACGGAAGCGAAAAAGAGAAGATAGTGAGTAAGAGGAGAGAAGGGACAACAGAGAGAGACAAGGAGATAGGCAAGTCAAGAAGTAGCGTGGGAAAAGGACGAAGAGACAAGAGAGAGAGATGCAAGGTATTAAGAAGTAGAAGGAAAGGGAGCAAGAGGAGTAGAGAGCAAAGAATAAAAGAGCAGTAGCATTAAAGACGTAGAGATCAGAGAAGCTAGAGAGGAGAGAATAGGGACAAGAGCAAAGAGAGGCAAGAATAAGCAGGAACGAGGATAAAGCAAGAGTCAGAGAGCAGAGAGAGAGCGGAGGGAGAGGGGAGAGAAAGAGAGAGCTGAAGAAGAGCCGGAAGAGAGAGCAAGAGAGCACGAGGCGAAGAGAGAGTGAAGATAAGGAAGAGGAGAGAGGAGAGTAGAGAAAAGGATAGCCAAGAAGAAAAAGAGCCTAAAGGCAGAAGGATGAAGAGAGGTAGCAAGAGAGAAGGAAAGAAAAGCAGTAAGTAGAGTAGAAGAATAAGAGGAGTAAGAGACGAGAAGAAGAGAAGAGTATAAGAAGAGAGAGAAGAGAAAGAGTAAGAAGTAAGAGGAAGCAGACAGAGAAATAGAAGAGATAGAAGTAGAGAAAATATATTAGAGGAGAGCAGAGCAGAGAAATAGGGAAAGAGAAGGATTAGAGAGAAGAGATAGAGAGAGCAGAGCAAAAGGGAGAGAGAGGAGAAGAAGAAGCAGAGTTACATAGAGAGCAGAATAAGAGAAGAGTCCAAGCAGAGGAGATAAGTATAAAAAGAGAGCAGATAGAGAGCAGAATGAGCGTAGAGGAAACGAGAGCAATAGAGAGAAGAGAAGAGAGAAACAAGGAGAGCAAGAGTTAAGAGGAGAAATAGGGAGAGTACGAGAGAAGAGAGTAAGAGTAGAAATAAGAAGACGAAGAGACAGAGCAGAGAGAAGAGTCCAGCAGCAGAGCGGGGTTGCAGGAGAAGAGCGTAAGAAAGGAAATATAGGCTAGAGAGAGAGGAGAGGATAAGAAGAGGAAGGAGAGAGAGAAGAAAGTGAGCGAAACTAGTCATCTATAGATAGGAAAGAGTAAGAGGGTAGCGTAAGAGAGGAGGAGGAGAGCAACAAGAAAAAAAGAGATGAGAAGAGAGAGACGCACGCAGAGAAGAAAAGAGGAAAAGTCGAGAGTACTAGCGTAGAAGAGGAAGCAGATCAAAGAGAGCGAGAAGCAGAGAGAGACGAGTAGAGCAGAGAGAGAGAGGCAGAGATAAGAAGCAGAAAGGCTAGGAGACTAGAGATAAAGAGATAGAGGACGACAAGCAAGAGAGCAGAGAGAGAGGAGATAGATGAATAAAGCAGAGAAGAGAGGGTAGAGAAGAGAAAGAGATAAGACGTAGAGAGACGAGAGAGAGAAGAAATAGCAAAGAGAAGAAGAGAGTCCAAAAGGAGGAACAGGGGGGCGGAGAGAAAAGGAATAGAAGAGGAGAAGAATCAGAGAGAAAGAGAGCGAGTCCTACGATAGAGGGAAAGAGAGAACAGAAAAGAGAAGAAGAAGTTAGCAGGAGAATGCAAAGGTTTTTACAGAGAAAGGCGCCACGATAGATTACGAAGGAGAACAGAGAGTAGACCCGAAAGAAGAGAGAGAGGGAGAAGAATGCGAAAGAAGACAAAGGAAAGAGAAGTAAGTGCTAGAGCGGATAAAAGATAAACAGAGGACCCCAGATTTAGCATGAGAAGGGTGGACGGAAGGAGAGAGCAAAGCAGAGAGCGATGAGAAAAGGAGTAGAGGGGAGAAACAAGGGGAGAGAAAGAAGGGAAGGGTAGAGAGAAAGAAGATAACCAAAAGAGTAAAGAGTTAGAGAGAGAAGAAAGTAGGGAGCCAAGAGACAGGGAGGAGAGATAAGATAGAGAGTAGAGAGGAAAAAAGAGAGAAGAGTAATAGAGCAGTACAGAAAATAGAGAAGAGCAAAAAGAGAAAAAGATAAGAGAGAGAGGTAGTTAGAGAGAAGTAGCGAAGAGACGAGAGATGTAAGACAGAAAGAGTAAGCAGTAGTAAAAGAGAGAGACACAGCAAGCAACAGCAGAGAGACGAAGGAAGAGAGAAAAGAAGCGAAGAGAGAAAGCAAGAGAGAAAAGAAGAAAGAAGAAGAAGAGAGAAGAACGAAGAATTGAAGAGAAAGAAGCACACAAGAGAAAGAGGTGAAATAAAAAACCAGAGGAGACGAACAAGGTAAGTAAGTTAAGAAAGAGAACGAGGAGAGTAAGAGAGAGAGAAAAGAGAGAGCAGAGAGAAATTAGAGAGAGACAAGAGTGAGGAGAGAGAGAGAAATACAGAGAGAGCAAAGAAGACAGGAAGAGAAGAAGTGAGAAAGTAAGAGAGCAGAAAAGCAAAGGCAGAGCGCGAGAGAGAGCAGAAAGAAAGAGAGAAGAAGAAAAGGAGAGAGGAAAAGAGAGCAGAAAAGAGCGAGTACGAGAGAAGAGAAGATAGAGAGACAGGAAAATGATGGACAGTAGAGTCAAGAGAAGAGAGAAGGAAAGAAAAAGAGAAGAAGTAGCGAGAGAAGACGAGAAGAGACGTAGCAGAGAGAGAGAAAAGAAAAGCAAAAGAAAAGGAAAAAAAATGAAAAGAAAAAGGAAGCAAAAAAGAGAAGAGTACAAAAGAAAAAAGAGAAGCAGAAAAGAAAGGGAGAGCGAAGAGAAAAGAAAGCAGAGAGGAAAAAGGAGAAAGAAAAGAGAGAAGAAAGAGGAGTCAGAGAAAAGAAAAAAGAAAAGAAAGGAAAAGAAGAAAAAGAAAGCAGCGAAAGAGGAGAAACGGAAAGAAAAAGAAGCAAAGGAGAAGAAAGAAGAAAGAAAAACAGAAAAGAAAGAAAGAAAAAGAGGAAGAAGAGGAAAAGAAAGAGGGAAGAGGGAAAGAAGAGAGAAAAAAAACGAAGGAGGGAGAAGAAAAAAGGAAAAAAGAAAAGGAAAGAAGGGAAGAGAAAGAAGAAGGAAGAACGTCAAAACGGGAAGAAAAGACCAAGAAAAAACAACAAAAAAGAAAACAAGAAAAGCAAAGAAAAGAAGTAGGAAGAGCGAACGAGAAGAGAGAAGAAAGAGACAACAAGGAAGAGAAAGAGCGCAGCCCTAAAGTAAAGAGAACCAGAGCTAGCAGGAGTACGCAGAAGAAGAAGACGATAAACAAGAAACACGACGAACACGAAACAGTACGAAAGTAGCGCAGAGACATACGTAGCGTGAGAGAGAGAGAAGCCCGGAGAGACTACGATGAAGAAAGAGTGCAACGAAAGCACAAAGCACGGGAGTGTAGACGACCGAGCAGAAGCAAGAAGCGAAGAAAAACAACAGTGTAGAAAGATAGAACATAAGAAACGTAGAGAGAAGCAAAGACACGCGTAGAAGAGTGAAGACAGAGAGAAAGAGAGTCGAGTAACAAGAGATGGAGAGGTACGCGAGTGTCAGAGACCAGAAAAAAGACGTGAACGTAAAAAAGCCCCACGACCCGAGCTACACGACGAATACGAAGAAAAAGCAAAGAGTGACAAAAGATAGAAAACCGACAGAAGTAACGAGAAGAAGGAGAGCGAGAGCCACTAGACGACTAAAAGAGAAAGCAGAGTACAGTGAGCAGAGTGAAAGAACACTGTAAAGAACAGAAGGGAAGAGAAAGAGGAATCGAACCCAGATAAGAGAGCCAAGACGAAAAGTGAGCAGACAAGAGAGAGAGCGAGAGATACAAAGACAGTCAAGTAAGACGCGAGGAGCGGACTCGCACGTCAAAACAGTATAAAAGAGAGAAGAGCGAATAAGAAAAACGGAAGAGAAGAGGACAAGAAGAGAATCGTAGAAGAAAAGTCGTAGTGAGAAAGGCGAAGAAGAACAACGCGACAGAGAGTAGAAAGTAGCGCCGTGAAGCAAGTGAATAGACAGCGAAAACGACAAAGACAGAGAATACGGAACGTAAAGAAGCGCAGAAGTGCGAAAAAAGAAGACAGAGAGACAAGACGAGCTAAGAACGCAGAACAGTAGAGTAATAGCGGAACAACCGACCAGAGAAAGCAGACGAAAGCGCCAAGAGACAAAAGCAGAACAAGAGCAAAGAAGACTGGCGACAGCGGACAGCGCCAAGTAAGAGAGCGAAAGAGAAAGTATCACAGAAGAAGTGAGAAGAAGTAAAAGAAGAGACAGCTAACAAAGACAAAGAGAAGTGCGAAGAGACAGACAGACGACAACCACACCGAGGAGAAGAAAACTGAGAAGAGACGCAGAGACGCATAGAGCGGACAAGCGCACCGAAGACAAAGACAGGACGAGAGAGCAACAGTAGAGCGCGATAGCAGACCCGAGTGACGAGAGCAGCTAATAGAGAAGGCGACACACAGTCAACGCACAGAGAGACCGAGAACGAACGACGAGCACAGAAAGCGAGTGTTTAAAAGCGGGCTAGGAAGAAAGCGTGTTAAGAGAGAAACGAGTCGAGATGAGAGAGAACGGTAAAAAGTAAGACGTGCGAAAGCAGTCGAGAAGAGAAGAGCAGTTAAAAGACACGAGCCATCAGACGACAAGAACGAGAGAAGATGAGTCAGTAAGTGAGAGAGAATGTATAGAAGAAGCGAAAGAAGAAAGCAGGAAAAGATAGAAAGCAAAAGAGAGAGACAAGGTAGTGAGAAAACGGTGCGAAGAAGAGAAGATGAAAGAGAAGAGAGTAGTAGAAAGAAGAGCTAAAAAAAACGAGCGAGTACAGAGACATGACACAGTAACCGAAGAAAAAGAGTCAGACAAGTGTCGTAGAGAGAGAGAGTGTAGACAAGAAAGAGAGACGCAGAAACGGCGAAAAAAGAGAGGAGAAAAGCAAAAGAAGACGCGAGTTCAGGAGGACACAAGTGCAAAGAGAAGAGAGAGAAGAAAGCAGAGGAAGAGCGAAAAGCAGAGATGATGAAGAAGCCGAAAGGAAGCGAGAAGCCGCAGACGAAGTAGCAAAAGACTATCCACGAACAGACAGAGAGAGAGACACGAGAGACCGCAGTAGTGAAAGTGTTAAGAGCGCCGCACGACCAACCCAACAAAACAGAAATCAGAAGATCGTAAGTGTCACGAGCCGAGCTAGTGTTAGAGACAGAGAGACGAAAGGAAAAAAAGAGAAGACAATAACGAGAAGCGTTAAGAGAGTTAGACAGAGAAACACCAGAAAGAGAAGAAAAGAGAGACAATGTAAAGAGGAACAGTGCGAGAGAGAAGAGAGCAAAGACGAGACGAACAGAGAGCGAAAAGAGAGTGTCAAGAAAGAAACGGCGACAACGTCAGAAAGCCGCGAGAGAAAGAGCAGAAAGAGAAAAGAAAAAGAGTAAGCGAAAAAAGAACAGAAAACCACAGAAGTGCGACCGAAGAGAAAAGCAAAGAGCAGGTGAGCGAGAGCGAAAGAGTGTTAGTGGGTAAGCGTGGAGAGAAATCGCAGAAATCGAAGACAAAAAAACAGCAGAGAGCGAGAAAGGAACGAGAGAAAGGAGAAGAGAAGTAAGAGAGAAAAACAGACGTAGAGGAGCCAGAGGAATCGGAGTCAGAAGAGAGAGCATAAGAGAAGAGCGACAAAGAGTAACTGAGAGCAAGAAGACGTCGGATCGTTAAGAACCCGTAAACAGAAGAAAGAAGGCGCAGAGAAGGCCACAGAGAGATGAGAAGTATGAGGCAAGCAAGACGCCGAATGAAAGAGCATAACGATCGAGCAGCACGAACCGGAGAAAGCGATACAGCGCACAACAGACGACAGACACACAGTGTAGAACGAAAAAGAGAGCGAGTAAAGCATGAGAAGAGGAGACGACAGAGACGACACACAAAGAAGAGCAGATAGAAAGAGCGTAAGGCAAACAGTGAGAAGGAGAGCGTCGCGAGCGAAAAGACCAGGCACGAAGCGAAGAGTGAAGAGAAGAAGCGAGCGAAGAAAACTAGAAAGACGAAGCGCAACAGAAACAGAAAAAGCGAAACGAGAAAGAGAGAAGCGACACGCGAGATAAATAAGCCAGCAGAGTAAGAGAGAGAGAAACAAGCACGTGTAAACAGGCGAGTCGAGCAGTCAACACGAAGCGAGAGAGAGAGAGAGAGAGAGACGCAAAGAAGTAGCGACAGAGTCTAAAGACACAGAGAAGAAGAAAACAGAACACGTGGAGAAAAGAGAGCAACCGCCGAGAGAGAAGAACGAAGGTGAGAGATAGAAAGAAGAAATAATTAGAGAGTGTCGACGGCGTAAGAGAGAGAGTAGAAAAGAGAGTACAACCGCGAGACCGAAGAGAGAGCCGCCCGCAGTAAGTGGGAGAGAGAGAAAAGATAAGTAAAGAGAAGAGTAACAGAAACGGAAAACAGTTAAGACTGAAACAAGGACAGCGAAGAGGAAAAAGAGAAGCTGAAGAAAATAAGATAGACAGAAGAGCGAAAGTAGAGAGAAAAAGAAGAAGAATACGCGAGAGAGCAAGCAAGCAGGGGGGGAAAAAACAGACAAGAAAGTGTAAAGAAAAAGCCACGTAGAGCAGGAGAACAGTAAGAGTATAGTAAGAAAGAAGAAGATAGCGAAAAGACGCGATGATCAAAGAGAAGAAGGCAGCAGAGAGAGACCAGAGAGAGAGAGCAGAAGCCACAACGCGAACGACACAGGAGCACGCAGTGTAGCGACTCGAGAGAGAAACGAAGACGGTAAAAAGAGAGAGAAGCTCGCAAGCAGTAGCTAGCAGCAGTAAATAAGAAACACGAAACGAGCGACACAGACGAAAAAGAGTCAGTAAGAGTGTTAGTGAGAGCGAGAAGCTATTCAAGAAAGCGTAGAGCCAAGCGCCAGCGAAACGCGAGAAGAAGATAGACATACGAGTAGCGACAGCGTAAACAAGTGCAGACCAGAGAAGCACGGAAGAACCGATAAGTGAAGTCAAATTGTAAGAAGCGAAAATAAGCAGTACGACGTGAAGTAACAAAGAGCAAGAACGAAGTGTAAGCAAAGCAAGAAGAAAAGCAACATAGCAAGACCAGAAGAGAAGAACATAAACTCGACAACAAAAAAGAAAACGAGAGCAAGCGAACTAAAAGAGAAAGAGAGAGTGTAAGAAAGGAGAGAGAGAGAAAGACGATATAAGAAGACACGTCAGCACAAGAGAACAAGAGAGAAACTAGTCGAGAGAGAAAAAGAGAGACGAGCCGTGAGGGCCGTCAAGTCGAGGAGACCTGAGAAGCTCGTTGCAGAACCGTGTGTGTCGAAGAGCAAGTCCGAGCGTCGGAACCGCAAGGAATGGAGGAAAAGAGAGAGATCGCGAGAGCTGAAAAGCAGTCAAGAGACGCGAAGAAAGTGACATCAGCGCCGAGAGAGGACAGAGAAAAAGGAGAGACCGAGTAAAGAGAGAGAGTCAGACGAAGTAGACGAAGAGAGAGACGCAAAGCGAGAGACACGAGACGAAAGACAGGAGCAGTAGAACGGAAACGAGCGAAAAGACGTAGCACAGCCAGAAGCGTGAGAGAAATCGCAAGTTTGAGAAAGAAGAGAGAGAGAGAGAAGAAGAGAGAAGAAACGAAGTGAGAAAAAAGCACCGCGGAGAAATCGAAAAGTGATACCACGAGAACAGAACGACGACGAAGAGAGAGCACAGAGAGAGTGAACAGGATAGAAAAACAGAAAATAAGAAGAAGAAGAAAACACACGCCTAGAACGCAAAGAGAAAGTAGAGTTAGAGCGAGAAGAGCAGTAGAAAGAATAGCGAAGAAGAGCACCAAAGATCGAGCAGGAAAAAGAAGAGAATACTAAGAAGAAAGAAGAGAGACGAATCAAGTAAAAGGAGAACGCAGACGAGAAGCACAAGCGAAAGGCAGAAGCTAGACGAGAGAAGAACCAGTAAAGAGAGCGAGCGAAGAGAAGAAGCGAAAAAAAAGGTGCAAGAAAAGAGAGAGAGCAAGACGCACGCGAAGAAAAAGAGAAGAAAAGAAGACAAAAGGAAGAGAGCCAGGAAACGAAAGAGAAAGAGAAAAAAAAAAGTACCAGAAGAGAGAGAGAAGAAAGAGACACGAAGAGCAAACAAACCAGAAAAGAGACCGACGTAGCAAAAGAGAGAGAGAAAGCGCAGTGTCAGAGAGAGCAGAAAGTCGAGATCGAGAGAAAAGAGCCAGCAGAGAGAAACAAGAGTAGCCGAAGAGAACGCAAAGAACGGAGCCGGCAGAGCAAAACAGCAAGAGTGAGAGAGAGAGACAGAGAGCACAGGTGTTTAGAGACAACGAAAGAGTCCAGAGTAATCGCAAAGAAGCACAAAACAGGCGCCGCGGACGTAGCAGCTCAGTGCGAAAGGAGTGAGAATAAGAATGCAGGAGAGTCGCGTACGAGAGCAAAAGAACGCACGGCAGGACCCGTTGGTGGAAGTAAGAAGAGCGCGAGCAGACTTGAGATCAGTGAAGGAGAACGTAAAAAGAAGAGACAGCGAATCGAGTCAAGACAGGAGCAGACCGAGAAAACGAGAAACAGTGTAGAATTGAGCAGCCAACGCGTAGGAGAAAAAAAGAGGGAAGTAGCCAGGCGATAGTGTCGAGCACAAAATCGACAAGAAGTGGTAGCACGAGAGAGGTGTGTACGTGAAAGCGAGTACGAGAAACGAAGTAGCAGAAGACGAGCGAGCAGACAAAGAGAAATGCAATAAGCGAGGAGAGCCGGCCAAGCGAAGACAGTCGAGTAAACGAAAGAGCGACGTGCTAAGCGACAGAGCTAAAAGCAGGCGTACGAAAAAAAGAGACAAGAGAGACAAGAAGGAGAAGAAAAAGATGTAAAGAAAAAGAGCGAGCAGAGAGAGCAGTGAAAGGCGAGACAACAACAAGAGACGAGAGAAGAAGAAGATAGCGGAACCGAGAGAGACAGTGTTTTTCAACGGAGAAACAGAGATAGACACAAGGAGCGCGCCAGCCAGCGAGCGAGAACGCGTCAGAGCAAGAAGGAGGTGGAAAGGGTGACGACAAGACACCACGCAAGAACCAGGCACAGAACAGTGAAGAGGACAAGACCGAGCGACGGTTAGCAGTGACAAAGAGAAAGAACCCAATCAGAGTCGGTAGAAAGTCAGAAGAGCCTCAACTGGTGACAGAGCGAGTAAAGTACAAGAAGCGGCAAGTTGTAGGACCCGACGAGCGCCACGAGCAAAGCGCGGAAAAAGTGAACAAAGCGCGAGAAGAGATAGCACGAGAACGACCAGAGCGAGAGTAAAAGACAGCACGAGTAGGAAAGCGCAGATGAGAGAGCGACAAGCACGTGTGAGAAGCGTAAATAAAAGCGAAAAAGAAGACACGCCGGTGTCGTTCGTTAGTGAGAACGACGCGCACGGCGATCCGCGGCACAACGCGCAGTGAGAGAGGACGCAGAGAAACAAGCAGCAAAAGAGGAGCGAGGCGAACAGAGGTTGACAAAGAGACGAGAATACGTAGACGAACGAGGTACGAGAGTGAAGTGTATCTAACAACGAAAAAGGCAAAAGGACAGAGACCATGAAAGGACTTGGAGGCAAGAGAGCAAAGCAGGCGAAGAGAGAGAAGACGCGTAGCTGAAAGGAAGTACGCCCAAGACGACGCGAAAGAACGGAGCAGCAAGCGAGAACAGAGAAAAGAGAAGAAGACAGCACGATACGCAGAAAGTGAAGCACGTGAACACAAGTGTAAAACAAAAAGCGAGCAGAGAGTGAGCGTTAGAGAAAAGCGAAGAAAAGCCAGCAGCGAGCAGACGAAGAGAGAAACCGAGATCATAGCAGAAAGAGAACAAGAGAAGAACCAAGAAGACAAAGTCGAGAGAAGGAAAAGAGAGAGGAGCGACAGTCAGAAGAGAAGAAGAAGTAAAAGACCCCGTGCGAAAAGTGCAAAGAAAAAGAGATCGAGCGAGAGTACAGAGAGAAAGTTGTTTAACAGAAGAGAGGAAGAGAAAGAGCAAAGTGAAAAAGAAAAAAGAGCAAGAAACAAACACAGTAAAGAGAAAAGATAGAGAGCAGTGGACAAAGAGCAAGAGAGCGAGAGCAGAAAGTTGAAAGATAAATGCGAGACAGAAGCGAGAGCAAGAGAAAGGAGTAATAGTAGATAGAAAGAAGGAGAGAAGAGAGATAACGAATGCAAGATAACCCAAAGGAAAAAGACGGAAGCAAAGAAAAAAGCGCGAAGTCCGAATTAGAAGTGAGTAGTAAACGCAAGAGAGAAAGCAGGAGATACAAGTAAGAGAGCGTGAAGAGAACCAGAAGGAGAAGCGAAGAGTCAAGAAGCAAAGTGTACAAGTGTTCGACGACAAGAAAGCAAGAGCCGAAGTAAAAGACGATGAGAGCCCCGCAAGAGATAAGACTAAGAATAGAGCAAAGGAGAAAAGAGAGTAGGAGTAGCACGCGTCGAAAACGAGAAGAAGAGAAGAAGAAGAACGAGTGTAGTAGATAACAGTAAGTAGAAGAGGACAGAAAAGCGGCAGAAAACAACCGAAAGAGGAAAGTGACGCGCACAAGAAGAAACCGTGTAGAGAGTAGAAAAGACAGCAGAAGCAGGTGCAGTAGAGGAGAGAAGAGAAAAGACGAAGAAAATACGAGTGTAAAGGGAGAGAGAAGAGAAAGTTCAGGCCGAAGAGAGATAGGGAGAGAGTCGCTCGCGCCCCGCAGCAAGAGCGCGCGATTAACAACACGAGCAAGAGTGAGCGTAAGAGCAGAGCGAGGAGAGAGCAGAGCGAGCGAGGAGAAACGAGAGAAGAGCCGAGAACAAGTGTTCGTTCGTAGTTGCAAATAAGTTAATAAGGAGAGTACGAGAACGAAGAGTGCGACGACGACGAAGAAGGATGAAGCCGATCGAGAAGCAAGAAAGAAAAAGAAGCCAAAAAAGGAAAAGAGGTCGAAGACGCGAGTCAGACAAGAGTGTTCGAGGCGTCCACAAAAAAAAGCAGCGCGACGAAAGACGAAGACGTGAGAGTGAGACAACGGAGAGTAGCACGAGAACGTAAGAAAAGTAATGCGCGCAGAGAGAAAGAACAAGCCGAGGACCGAGCCCACCGAGTGTAAGAATGAAGAGCGTTGAGAAGAGACAGAGAAGAAGAAGAAGCAGCTAGCTGAATGACGAAAGAGAGCAGAGCCAAGTACGAACGCAAAGTGAGAGTACAAGCAGTGCAAGAAATAAACCAAGAGAAGAAAAAAGAGATGCGCAAAACAAAGAGAGACACAGACGACGTGTAGCAGAATGAGGCACGGACGCTAGAGACAGCGTAACAAGTAGAGAGCGAAGCAAAACAGACGAAAGAGAATCAATATAAGAGACAACCGAACGAAGAAGTAAAAGGAGACGAGAGAATGCAAAGACGTCAGGTGAGATAAAGAGAAAGCAGACAAAGAAGCGATAAGAGAAAAGAGAAGAGAAGAGAGAGAGGACGCGAGGGAGAAGAGTGAGGACAGAACAAGAAGACTGATCGAACGTAAAGGGAACGATCAACCGCAGCGCAGCAGAGTACGACCAAGAAACAAAGAGAAGCGTAAAAGAGAAGTAGCGATGCGACAGAGAGCGAGTGAGAGAGTGTAAGAAGCAGAAGAGCAAAAAGAAGAGAGAACGCCAACATCCACAGCGAAGAGAGAAAAGAGAGAGCGCAGAGTGTAGACAGACGGCTGTTAAAGATAGAGCAGAGAGAACAAACGACGACATCGAGGAGAGCGCAGCGCGCAGAGACAAAGAGTAACATACCAGTAGCAGAGCAGCCAGAGCCGAGTGGACCGAAAGAGAGATAAGAACAGAGACAAGACGACCAGTCAAGTACCTAGACTCGACGAGAAGAAGGGCGGGTGGGGGGAGTGGGGGGTTTTTACTCAAAGAAGGACGACAGACGAAGCAGCATAGTGCAGAGAAGAGGAAAAGAAAGCGAACACAAGACTTGATACGCGAAGACCGACAGAGTGAAGAGAAAGAGCAGGCGAAAGGGGGGGGGGGAGGCGCGACAAAAAACGTGCGGCTAGAGCACAAACGCCGAGGAAAGTGGCAGCAAATAAGAGAGCAAGAGCAAAGAGAAAAGTACGAAGAAGAAGTAGAACTAAGGAGAAAAGACAGTGAAGCAGCGAAGACGCGCGAGAGTAAAGCGAAAAAAACAGAAGAGAGGAAGTGAACAAGCAGAATCATAGACACAGAGAACGGAAGAATGACGAAGAAGACAGACGAAAAGAAAGGAAAGCTAAAAGACTATCAAAAGCCACGACGACGAAAAGAGAGAGCGTAAGAACACGAAGAAGCGAGAGGTGTAGAAATGATGAAAGATAAAGGAAGAGAGAGTTATCAGTAGAAGAGAACGACAACGAAGATAGAAGAAGCGCAAAGAGTAGAAGAGAGAACGAAGGAAGAGAGAGAAGAGTAGACAAGGGACGGACAGATAAAAGAAGAAGAGAGAGAGGACGTATTCACGCGAGCAGCAAAGGAAAAAGAGAAGCACAACGATCAAGAAAGAAGAGAGAGCGAGAACAAGAGACGAGACAAGAGAATAGAGAACAGAGTGAAGAAACGCGAGAAGTGATAAGAGAGAGTACAAAAGTAGAGCCAGACAAGTAACAGCGATGAAAGAGAACGTAAGTAAGTTAAGCAGCAAGAATAGACAAACGACCAGCGTGTATAGCAAGAAGATCTAAAGAAGAAAAACGTGAAAGACCAGAAGAAGAAAAGCAGAAAGACGCCAGAGAAGAAGAGATAAAGCCGAGAGTAAGAAAGTAAGAGAGAGAGAAGGCGAGACTAAGAAGGAGAGCAGGACAAAAGAAGAACGGAGACGAGAAACCGAGCAAGAAAGAGAGAGAGCGAGAGAAGCAGAGATGAGACGTAGCAAAAAGAGCGGAAGAGAAGAAAACAGAGCAAAGAGAAAAAAGATAAAAGACAAAAGTGAAGAGAGCCAGGTAGTGAGACAAGAGAACGAAGATGAGAACACTAGTAGAGAGAAAAACGACACCGGAGAGCCGACAAGTAGAGAGACCAGCGATAAGCACAGAGCACCCAGAAAAAAGAAGAAATAGAGAAGCGAAACGAGCAGAGCGAAGAACTAGACCAGTCGACGAGGCGCAGCGCGCAGAAGACAAGCGCACGACACGTAGCCCGGGGGACAAGACGCCAGAGAGAAAAGCGAGGTAGGAGCCCGCAGTCACGTGAGGAGCGCGCCCCCCCTTGCCCGAAAGGCAGAGAAAACGAGACAACCGTTAACCAGCAAGAAGGAACGCACGAAGTGGAAAGAAGAAGACAGAGACAAATACAGCGGACGTCAGAGAGAGCTACAAGAAAGACCAGAGAAGAGAGACGACCGAGCAACGAGAGAGAAACACCTCGCGTGAGAACAGCACAGTTGATCAAGAAGAAGAAGAAGAAAAAAGTAGACGAAGAGCAAAAGAGAACGAGAGAGAGAATAAGAGAAAGAGACAGAGAGCAAAGAAAGAGAAAGACGAAAGAGAGTCGTTAAACGTCAAGGAGCGACCTGGAAAAGTAGAAATAGGAGGACAGAAGTCGACGCAAGCATAGTCGCAGAGAAGAATACGCCAGTAAGAGAAGAAGAGAGAGAACGATAGAGACAGAAGAAGAAAGCGCAGACGCACGAACAAAAGACTAGAAAGCGAATACAGGCGAGAGAACAGGAAGGTGACACAGAAGCAGCGCAAGTGTTTCAAACGTGTAGCCGATACGAGGGGACGAGCAGAAGCAGCACAAAGAAAAACCGAGAAAGAGAGCGGCGAGTCAAAGAAAGTAGCAGAAGAGCATAGAAAAGCGAGAGAACAAAGTCAGACAGTCAGTTTAGACCAAAGATCGTAAAGTAAACGAGTAGAAAGAGCGAAGAGAGAGAAGAAAACAGAGAAGCAAGAAGCCGATACGAGACAGAAGTGAAAAATAGAGAACGCCAAGAACAGTAACACACCGCAAGGCTGAGAGAGTAACCGAGAGAACGTGGGAGAAAGAAGTAGCGCGCAGAGAGGAGAACGAATCCGAGAGAAAAGCAGTAGAGAAGAAGAGAAAAAAGCACGCACAAAGAAAAAAGAGCGTGTAGAGGAAATAAACGACGGACAGATAAGTAAGTCAGCAAAGAAAGCGAAGGAAAAGAGCAAGCAGAGGAGAGACGTCAAGAAGACAAGAGAGAAGAGAAGTGAGAGCGACGAGAGAAGAGAGCAAAGAGAGATAATAGAGTAGGAGAAGCTAGTTCTGGACAGAAAATCTAGATACCGCAGAAGGAACATAAGAAGAAGTAGAAGCGTGTCGACGAGAGCAGAGGAAAGAAGAGAGGTAGCGGCAAGGACGTGAGAGAAAACAAGAGGGTACGTGCGAAGAGATAAGACAGAGTCGAGTGTAAGCGAAAGAGCAAGACAGAAACGACGTCGACAAAGTTACGTGAAAGGAAAAGAAAACGGGAGAGAACAGATCAGAAGACGAAAAAATAGAAAATCGCTGCAAGAGAAAAAGCGGATGAAAAAAAAACCAAAGAGCAAGAGTAGAAGCGTAGCGAGCAGCGACAAACAAGAAAAAGAGACGAAGGAAAAGTTAAGTCCAGAAAGAAGAACAGAGCAAAGAGAAGAAGCAGAAGCAAAAAAGCGACGACAGAGAGTAGAGACGTAACAAGTGTATCGGTAGAGCGAGCGTACTGAAACAGAGAAGAACGAAAGAGAAGCTACGAAGATCGGAGAAAGAAAAAAAGAGCGAGAAGGTACACAAGAAAGACGAGAAACAAAAGAGAGCAGAAAGAGTCAGCAGTGTAGAGTA
This sequence comes from Neotoxoptera formosana, assembly GCA_022818045.1. Taxonomy (NCBI): domain Eukaryota; kingdom Metazoa; phylum Arthropoda; class Insecta; order Hemiptera; family Aphididae; genus Neotoxoptera; species Neotoxoptera formosana. The sequence goes on along the minus strand of JAIWJD010000069.1, from coordinate 12,604 downwards.
GAAGACGCATAAAGAACGAAAAAGAACAAAAGTCACTAGATCGAACAAAGAAAGTAAAGCCAGTAAGCAGGAAACAGAGGCGGCTACAGAAGAGAGAGAAACGAACAGAAGCCAGTAAACGAAAACCAAAAGATATAAGAAGACACCGAGCACAAGTGAAGGAGACAGAGTGCATACACCACGACAGCGATAAAAGACCCACAGTCAAGCTAAGACAGCCAAAGCAGAAGTAAGTGTAGCAGAAAAGAAGAAGGCGAAGTGCAAAGAGAAAACCAGAAAGACGAAAGAGACGAGACAGAGCGAGAGTACGCGAAAGAAGTCGAGTAAAAACACGAGGAGAGAAGGACGAACACGCCACCGAGCCCAGCCGTGAAGCATACCGGAGACGAGGTGACAAGAGCAACACACGCAGAAGCGAAGGAATAACAAGAGAGTGAGTGCAAAGAGAAAAGGGACACAAGACGAGAACGAGAACGCGAGCAGCAAAGAGGTGTAAGATAGAGACGACAACAGCGTGTCGAAGACGAGAACAGCGCGTGTATCAGGAGAGAAAAGGAGAGCTACGCAGAGAATGACAAAGCGAGATAGAACAGGAAGAAAGCCCAGTACAACGCAGAGGAGACCGAGAGAAGCAGAGACCAGAGCAGACAAAAGCGCAGAGAAGAGTTGAGTACGGCGAGGTTCGTGAGGAAGTAGTAGAAGGGAAGAGGTCGTAGCAGAGGAAAAAGAGAGACAAGAGAGAAGAGTAAAGAACAGCGCCGAGAAGAGAGAGAAAGATAAAGAGAGACCCGAAAAAACAGAGAGTCCAGTGAGCGCAGAGGAGAAAATAAAGAGCAGCAGAGCCGAAGCACGTGAAACCGAGCGCACCACCAGACGTGTTCGCGCGAAAAGAGCAGAGAGTAAGCGAGAAGTGATAAAAAGCACTACGCTAGGCAAGACGTAGAAGGAAATAAACAACGAGTTGAACGCCAAGGAGAGGATGAGAAAGACAGGAGAGAAGAAAGCACGAAGACGGCACACGTACGACGAACACTGAAGCAGACAAGACAAAAGAAGATAGTTAGTTAGCAGCGTAGAGAGAGAACCAGAGACGTAGTAGAGAACAAGGCGAAGAGCCAGAGTAACAGCGAAAGCAGCGCAAGCCGGACGAGCAAAAGCAGAAGAGCGAGAGCCAAAGAGCTAGAGAGAGCACGAGAGAGCAGCAGAAAGACAAGTGACAGTACGAACTAGCCGATGTGTTAGACAGTAGAAACGTAGCACAAAGAAAGAGAGGAGAAAGAGAAGAAAGGCACAGAGAGCGAGACAGTGAGAGAGAGAAGAAACGGAGGGAGTGTTAGAAGTAGACAGCGGTACAGCGTAGTAAGGAGCAAAGAACAACAACGCAGAAGCGAGAGAGAATAGAGAAAAGAACGAAGTAGAAGAAGAAGCACCACGCGTAGAAACAGACGACGCGCAAGAAACAGACGCTAGAGAAAGAGAAGGCTACGTGTAGACCCAGAGACGAGTAAGAGATAAGACAGAACACGTGTTAGAGCGCACGAGCCCGGCGCAAATACCGAGCCGCAGCCAAACAGCGACGAGCGAAACTAGCGAGAGGTGCTCGAAGAGGAGTCAAATCAAGCCGAACCGAGAGAAGTGCAAGCGGCGAACAAAAAGCAAAATACATACGGACGTGTGAAGTCGACCGAGAACAAGAAGAGGAGATAGAAAAAGAGAGAAAGCAAGAAGATACGAGCAAACAGAGGCGAAAGCTAGAAGAAGAGAAGAAGAGACTAGAGAAGACTAGGAAGAGAACAGAGAACCGTAGAGAGAAAGACAGACAAAGAGAACGAGAACGAGAACAGAAAGAGAAAGATAAGGAAGACAGCAAGGAAGGTGAGCAAGAAAAAAGAGCAGCGCGTCACAAAGACCAAGCAGAAGTGTAAAAATAGAGACGACAGAGGAGAAGCCAGAGCAGAGACACGAGCGCAGAAGTAAGAAAGAAACGACAGCACGGCAAAGAGAGCGAGAGAGAAAGTGTCTAAGCACAGAGAGAGAAAAAAGAAAACGAACGAGAGTAGAGCCAAGAAGGTAGCAGCGAAAAAAGGCCAGAAAAGGAGAGCACCCGAAAAGAGAGAGTGTTAGACGCGAAGTGAGAGTAGAAAGATAAAAACTCATAGGAGTTCGACGAACAAGAGAGTGTAACCAGTGTTGAGCGAGTGCGAGCCGAGCGAACAGACGAGCAAGTAGTAAGGAAAGACCAAGAAGAGAGTGTAAAAAGAAAGAGACAAGAGCAAAAAAGAGAACAGAGAAGAAGAACTGCCAGAAGAGAGACAGCAATAAAAGTAAGAAGAAGAGAAGGTTCAAGACGCGGTGCGTATCAAGCAAAAGAGAAACCGAGTAGGAGAGAGAAATAAAGAAGAACAGAGAAGACCGAGCAAAAAAATTAAAAGAGGTAGAAAGGGCAGAGAAAGGAAAAGAAAAACGCAGGGAGAGAAGGCTAGACAAGAGGCGTAAGATGATAGAGAAGCGCAATCGCCCCGCGAACAACAGAAGAGTTAGAAGAAGCGTAGTGAAGAACTAAGCAGCGAAGCAGTAAAGAAGAGAAAGGAGATGAAACGAGTAGATGAGAAGAGAGAGCCAATAAGTACGAAAAAGCAGAGCAGGCAGCTGGGAAAAAAAGAGCGCAAGTTAGTAACTAGAGAAAGAGGACAGCTAGAAAGAGACAGTAAAACAAAAAGCAGAAGACGAGAAACGAGAACGCAGACTCATCAAGGAGTGGAGAAAAGAGAGTTCCCACCGCGAGTAGAAGAAGGAAGAGCGAATTGTAAGAGCAAGAAAAGAAGTAAGGCGTAGCAAGAACAAGAAGAGAAAAGAGGAGCACAAACGAGCAAGAAAAGCATGTTCCACGTACGAGAGCGTGTTGCGACAGGAGAGAAGCAACGAGAGTAAAAAGATGGTGACAGATTAGTTAATGACAGAGAGAAAGAAACAGAGAGAGCAAGTAGCGAGAAGCCAGCAAAGAAGAAGCCAACAAAAAGAAAGAAAAGGAAGGCGAAGGTAAGAAGAGAGCAAGAGAGAGAGAGCCAAAGAAAAGCGCTAGTGTCAGATGAACACGCCGTCGCGAGAAATAGCCTACAAGAGAAAAAGAGTGTACGAAAAAACGTGAAGAGAGAAAGCAAAAAAAGACAAAGTACCCCAGAGACGAAAGACAAGCTAGCCAGAAAACACAGAGAAGCAACGCAGATTAGAAGAGAGAGAATTAAGAAGAGCGAACCAGAAAGGAAAGAAAGAGGAAAAGAGAGGAAAGAAACCAGACACACGTAAGGACGTAAGGAGGTATAAGAGCAGTACAGACCGCAGAGCGAAACGTACACGAGACAGCTATCAAGTACGCAAACGCCGATAGACAGTAGTGCAACAGCAGTGATCGAAATAAAAAAGCAACGATCGAGAGAGTGTCGACGCAGCAAAACGCGCACGGTGTTGAAAACAAGGAGGAGAAAGCGCAGAAGACAGCCGCGAACGAGAAGAGAGAGAAAAGAGAGCAGAGAGACAAAAGAGAGCGAAGAGCGAGAAGAACGAAGAGCGAAAGCCCGAAACAAACAGTAGAGTAGTGTAAGAGAAAAAGAAGAAAATAAAAGAGAGTGAGAAAAGCAAGAGAAACGAGATAGACAAGGAAGCGAGAGAGCGAAGAGAGAGGAAAGAAGAGACGGGGCTCAGCTACCAGTGTTCAGAGAGCCGAGGACAGAAAAGAAAGAGAGCACGGTAGCGTAGAAGAGGCAAAAAAAGAAGAAGGTAACGTAGAGAGTTGTTAGCAACAAGAAAGATAAAAAAGTAGAAGTGGAGAGTGGTTAGAGAGGCAGGCAGGCAGAGAGCAGCGTAGCGACCATACGAGAGAGGTAGCGAAGAAGAGCGAGAACGCATACACGAGACAGAGAAGTAAGAACAGAAGCGAGGTGCACAGACAAATAAAGAGAGACGAGGAACACGCATCGAAAGAGAGAGAATCAGAGTTAACGTCAGAAAAGCGTAAGCAGAGTGAAGCCGAGGCGAGCAAGACCGAAGCAAGGCGAAGAAAGACCGAGGCCGAGCACCACTACCGACAGAACAAGAAAAAAAACGAAGAAGCGCACAAGCAGACAGTAAGTGAGAAGCAACGAGACAGGAGAAGTCAAAGAGAGACGAGGAGTGAACGAAAGAGTATAACGCAAAAAAGCAGAAGCAGCCAAGAGAGAGTTAGAAGAAAGGAAAATAGAGAAGAGAAGCGTAAGACCAAAAGAATACAGTAGAGAGCCAAGAGAAAGGAGAGAAGAAAGCGGATAAAGCAAGAAAGCCGAGCGCAGAGAGATCAAAAGCAGCCACGCAGCAGTGCAGGAGTCAGAGCGAGAGCTAGAAACGTAAAGAGAAGAAGAAGAAGAACGTAAAATGCGAGAGAAGACGTGAGAGCAGAGAGCGTAGAAGACGAAAGAACAGAAGAAGAGGAAGAGAAAAGAAAAGAGCCAGTACCAGAGACGAGAGATAAGACAAGAAAAAAAAGAAAAGCAGAGATGCGACCGTGCGAGTCACCCCCCCCCCCCACCCCCCCCCCCCCCCCCCCCCCCCCCCCACCCCCCCCCCCCCGAGCGAAAATAGAAAAGTAAATGGAAAGAAGAAAAAACAAAAGACGTGAAGCGGACCAAGTGTTAAGACGAGAAGAAGCAACGAGAGAAGAAACTAGATAGACAGTGTGAGAGCCGAGAAAGAGGAGAGTCAAAGAAGAAAAAGAGTATAGAGAAGAGCGAAGAAGGTAAACGTCCGGAGGAGGGGAACCACAGGGCTAACAAGAGAGAACGAGAGAAAGTAGAAGCATATAAGACGAGTACCAAGCAGATAAGCGAAAGAAACAAAAAAGAGAGAGAGACGAGACGCGAAAAGATAGTGTACGCAGAGCACAAAATACGTCGAGAAAAGATAAGGAAACAAAGTGTTAAGAGCTAGAAAGAGAGCAAACGTGTAGGGAAGGAAGCGAAGCAGAAAGCAGCAGAAGTTCAGAAAGCGAGCGCAGAGAAGAGACGACAAGAAGCAAAGGCGGGAAGAGAGAGAAACGAAAGAGAGAGATCAGAAAGCGAGCGTAAAGTAGAAGTAAAGATAAAGTAAAAGTGAGAAGCAGTAAGCAGAGGCGAGATAGAGAAAAGAGAAGCGTGCCAGAAGAGTGTTAAGACGAAAGCGTGACAAGAAAAGCAGACAACGAGAGAGGAAGGAGCTAAGAGCAGCAGGAGACGTGAGAACGTAGAAAAACATACGAAACAGTGAGACAAGCGTATGCCAAAAAAGAAGAGGGAGAACAGCATGAGAGCCTGAGCCAAGCCCCAGTCGAGACGACAGCCGATCAAGAAGAGACGTAAAAACGAAAAGAGTGTTAAAGTGAAGAACAAGCGAAGCCAGAGAGAAAAGCCAGGAGAGAAAGAAAGAAGATCGCGCGTGAGTAAAAACAAGCGCAGAAACAAGCGTGTAGACGAAAAAACGGTGAAGAGAAGCAGAGAGCCGAGAGCAAAAAAGTGTCTAAAGCAAACTGACGAATCGAGTTAGAGCGAAAAAAACGACAAGAACAAGATAGAGTAGCGAGATAGTAAGCGAGCGACGAGCGAAAAAAGAAGAGAACCGAGAGCGGAGCGAGCAGAAGAAAGAGCATACAAGAGAGCGCAACAAAGAGAGCCAGGAAAGAAGAACACGAGATGAAGCGAACCGATAGAGCAGCAGTAGCGAGACGTGGTTCCCGCACCCGACACAAAGAGCGACCAAACAGTGCGTGTCAGTGAAAGTAACGAGGCAAGTGAGAAAAGAAGAGTAGAGAAAAGAGCGCGAAAGAGAGGAGTGCAAGCAAGAGAACTAATAAGAGCAGATAAAAGTAAAACGAAGAATGCGAAAGCAAGCAAGTGAGGGGAGAGCAAAAACCAAGCGAAACAAGTAGAGAGGAAGAGAAGAGAGAGAGCAAAGACTAAGAAGAAAGAGAAACCGGAGAAGCCCACGATAAAGAAGAGACGCAGAGAACAGACAAGTCAGCGAAAGAAAGAGAAGACTAGAAGCGCGGAGCAAGAACCGAGCGAGCAGCTAAGAGCAGAATACGAGAGAACGAAGAGTCAAGAAGCGTCGTGAAAGAAAAGAGAGAGAGATACCCGAGGAGCGCGAGAAGACCGAGGACATCGGAATGAACGAGGAGTAACAACATAGAAAAGTACGGAGAGAGTGAGAGCCACGACAGAAAAAGTAGAAGACGAAAAGAGAGAATAGCCACCACGAGAACAGACCAGAGAAGAACCGCGCAAAGACGAGACGAAAAAGCGAGAAGACCGAAGCGCGAGCAGCCCCCGACACAGACGATCGCGCGCAGGAGAGTACGAGACGCGCCCCGCACGCACACCCCTCGCAGAAGCACACGCGGCGCGCAGCCCTCTCTTCTCTCTCATCCCTACTCTACTCTCCCTCTACTTCCTCCTCTCTCTCCTCCTCTCACATCTCTCTCCATCCCCTCATCTCTCTCTATCTCTCCTCTACACTATTCTTCCCTCCACCCATCCCTCATCCCTCCTCTCCTCCTCCCTCTCCTCTACTCCCTCTCATTCATCCCTCCTCCCCTCTCCCTCTCCCTCCCCCTCTCCTCTCCCTCCCCCCCCTCCCCCCAACCTCTCCCCCCCCCCTCCCCTCCTCCTCCTCCCAGCCCCTCTCCTCCCCCCCCCCAATCCCCTTCCCCGCTCCTCCATCCCCCTGGCGCCCATCCCCCCCCTACCCCCCTCTCTCTCCCTCCTCCTCCCACCCCCCCCTCTCCTCACCTCTCATTCCACCCCTCTAAGACCTCATTCCCCCCTCTCTCACGGTCTCTCCACCTCCCCCCCATCTCCTCCGCATCCCGCCCTCCCCTCCTCTCCCTTCCCCCCCCCCCGCCCCATCAGCCTGCCCCTCAATTTTTTTGCCCTTATTTTTTTAAATTTTGGTCTCCCCGGGGGGTTTTGGGGGGTTTTCCCTTTGGCCCTTTAAAAAACCCCGGGGAACCCCCGGGGGGAAAAAAAAAGGGCCCCTCCCCCCCCTCCCTCTCCCCCCGCTCCCTCTCCCCCCTCCCCCCCCCCCCCTCCCTCCCCCTCCCTCCCCTCCTCCCCCTTTCCCCCCTCTCCCCCCTCCCCCCCCGCCCCCCCTTCCCCCTCCCCTCCCCCCCCCCCCCCTCCCCCCCGCCCCCTCCCCCGCCCCCTCCCTCCCCTCTCCCTCCTCCCCCCCCCTTCCCCCTCCCTCTCCCCCCTCCCCCTCCTCCCCCTCCCCCCTTCCCCCCCCCCCTTTCCCCCTCCCCTCTTCCCCCCCCTCTTCCCCCTCCCCCCCCCCCCCCCCCCCTTCCCCCTCCCCCCCCCTTTCTCCCCCTCCCTCCCCCTCCCCTTCTCCCCCCCCCTCCCCCCCCCCTCCCCTCTCCCCCCCTCCCCCCCCCCCCCCCTCCCCCCCCCGCCTCCTCCCCCCCTTTCCCCCCCCCCCCCCCTCCCTCCTTCCTCTCCCCCCCCCTCCCCCCTTCCCCCCGCCCCTCCCCCCCCTCCCTCTCCCCTCCCCCCGTCCCATCCCCCCTTCCCCTTCCCCTCCTCCCCCCCTCCTCCCCCCTCTCCCCCCCCTCTCCCCCTCCCCGTCCCCCCCCCCCCCCTCTCTCCCCCCCCCCTCCTCCCTCTCTCCCCCCCCCCCCCCCCCTTTCCCCCCCTCTCCCCTCCCCTCCCCTCCACCCCCCCCCCCTCCCCCCACCCCCCCCCCCCCCCCCTCCCCCTTCCCCCCCCTCCCCCCCCTCTCCCCCCCCCCCCCCCCTCCTCCCCCCTGCCCCCCCCCCCCCTCCCCCCCCCTCTCTCCCCCCTCCCCTCCCCTTCCCCCCCCTCCCCTCCCACCCCCCCCTCCCTCCCTCCCCCTCTCCCCCCCTTCCCCCTCCTCCCCCCCCCCTTCCCCCTCCCTCTCCCCCCCCCCTCCTCCCCCTCCCCCCTCCCCCCCCCTCCCCCCTCCCCCCCCTCCTCCCTCCCCCTCCCCCCCTCTCCCTTCCCCCCTTCCCTCCTCTCTCCCCCATCTCCCCCCCCCTTCCCCCCCCTGCCCCCCTCCCACCCCCCCTCTCCCCTTCCCTCCATCCTCCCCCCCCCCCTCCCCTTTCCCCCCCCCTCCCCCCCCCCCTCTCCCCCCCCCCCCCCCCCCCTCCTCCCCCTTCCCCCCCCCCCTCCTCACCCCCCTCCCCTCCCCCCTCCCCCCTCCCCCCCCCCTCCCCCCCTTCCTCCCCCCTCCTTCCCCCCTCCCCCCCTCCCCCCCTCCTCCCTCCCTTCCCCCCCGCTCCCCCCCCTCCCCTCCATCCCCCCCCCTCCCCTCCCCCCCCCCCTCTCCGCCCCTTCCCCCTCCCCCCCCGCCCCCCCTCCCCCCCCTTCCCCTTCTCCACCCCCCCCCCCCTCTCCCCCCCCCTCCCTCCCCCCTCTCCCCCCACCCCCTCCTCTCCCCCCCCCCCCCCTTCCCCCCTCTCCCCCCCCCCCCCTCCCCCCTCCCCCTCCCCCCCGCCCCCTTCTCCCCCCCTCCCCCCCCCCCTTCCCCCCCCCCCCCCCCCTTCCCCCCCCTTTCCCCCCCCCCTCTCTCCACCCCCCCCCCTTCCCCTTCCCCCCCCCTCCCCCCCCTCCCCCTTCCCCCTCCCCCCTCCCTCCCCCCCCCCCTTTCCTCCCCCTCCCCCTCCCCCCCCCTCACCCCCCCCCCCTCCCCTCTCCCCCCTCCCCCCCCCTCCCTCCCCCCCCTTCCCTCTCCCCCCCCCCCTCCCTCCCCTCCTCTCCCCCCCCCCTTTCCCCCCCCTCCCCCCCCCTTCCTCCCTCCCTCCCTCCTCCGCCCCACTCTCCCCCCCCCCCTCTGCCCCCCCTCCCTCTTCCCCCCCTCCCCTCCCCCTCTCCCCCCCCCCTCCCCTTCCCCCTCCCCCTCCCCCCTCCCCCCTCTCCCCCCCTTCCCCTCTCCCCCCCTTCTCCCCCCCCCCCCCCCCCTCTTCCGCCCCTCTCCCCCCTCCCCCTCACCCCTCCCCCCCCTTCGCCCCCCCTCCCCCCCCCCCCCCCCCCCCTCCCTCCCACCTCCCCCCCCCTCCCCCCCCTCCCCCGCCCCTCCCCCCCCTCCCCCCCCCATCCTCCCCCCCCTCCCCCCCCCCCCCCCCCCCTCCTCCCCCACCTTCCCCCCCCTCTCTCCCTCCCCCCCCCTCCCTCCCCTCCCCCCCCTCCCCCTCCCCCCCTCCCCCCCCCTCCTCCCCCCCCCCCCTTCACCCCTCCCCCTCCTCCCTCCCCCCCTCCCTCCCCCCCCCTCCTCCTCCCTCTCCCCCCCCCCGCCTCCCCCCCCTCCCCCCCTCCCCCCTCCCCCCCTCCCCCTCTCCCCCCCCTCCCCCCCTCTCCCCCCTCCCCTCCTCCCCCCCTCCCCCCCCTCTCCCTCCCCCCTCCCCCTCCCCCCTCTCTTCCCTCCCCCTCCCCCCCCCCCCCTCCCCTCTTCCCCCTCCCGCCCCCCCCCCCCCCCCTCCCCCCCACCCCCCCCTCTCCCTTTCCCCCCCTCCCGCCCCCCCCCCTTCCCCTCCTCCCCCCCCCTCCCTCCCTCCCCCTTCCCTCCTCCTCCCCTTCCCCCTTCCCACCTCCCCCCCCCCTCTCCCCTCCCCCCCCCCCCCCCCCTCTCCTCCCCCCCTCCTCCCCCCTCCCCCGCCCTCCTCCCTCCCCCCCGCCCCCCTTCCCCTCCCCTCCCCCCCTCCCCCCCTCCCCCTTCTTCCCCCCCCTTCCCCCCTCTTCCCCCCCCTCCTCTCCCCCTCCCCCCTCCCTCCCCCCCCCTCTCCCCCCCCCCCCCCTCCTCTCCCCCCCCCCCCCCCTCCTGCTCCTCCCCCCCCTCCCCCCTCCCCCCTCCCCCCCCGCCCTCCCCCCCCTTCCCCTCCTCCTCCTCCCCCCCTCCCCCCCCCTCCTTCCCCCCCCCCCCCCCCCCCCTCTCCCCCCCCCCTCCCTCTCCCTCCCCCCCCCCACTCTCCCCTCCCCCCTTCCCCTCTCCTCCCCCCGCCCCCCCCCTCCTCCCCCTCTCCCCCCCCCCCACCCCCCCTCTCCCCCCCCCACCTCCCCTCCCCCCCCCGCCCCCCCTCTCCCCTTCTCCCCCCCCTCCCCCCCCCCCCCCCATCCCCCCCTCCCCCCCTCCTCCCCTCCCCCCCTCCCCCTCTCTCCCCCTCCCTCCCCCCCCTCCCTCCCCCCCCCCTCCTCCCTCCCTTCCCCCCCTCCCTCCCCCCCCCCACCCCTCCCCCTCCCCCCCCTCCCCCTCCTCCCCTCCCCTCTCCCCCTTCCCCCCCCCCACCCCCTTTCCCCCTCTCTCCTCCTCCCCCCCCCTTCCCCCTCTCCTCCCCCCCCCCCCTCCCTCCTCCCCCTCCCCCTCCCCCCCTCCTCCCCCCTCCTCCCCCTCTCCCTCCCCCCTCCCCCCCCCTCCCCCCCCCCTCCTCCTCTCCCCCCCCCTCCCCCCCTCCTCCCCGCTCCCCCCTCCCCCCTCCCCCCCCCTCCCCTCCCCCTCCTCCTCCTCTCCCCCCCCTCCCCCTCCCCCCACCCTCTCCTCTCCCTTCCCCCCCCCCCCTCTCCCATCCCCCCCCCCCCCCTCTCCCCCCCCCTCCCTCCTTCCCCCCTTTCCCCCCCCCCCTCTCACCCCTCCCCTCCTCCCCTCCCTCCCCTCCCCCCTCCCCCCCCCCCTCCTCCCCTCCCATCTCCCCCCCCCCCATCCCTTCCCCTCTCCCCTCCCTCCCCCTCCCCCCCTCTCCCGCCCTCTCTTCCCCTTCCCACCCCTCCTCCCCCCCTCCCCCCCCTCCTCCCCCCCCTCCCCCCCCCTCCTCTCCCCCACCCCCTCTCCCCCCTCCCCCCCCCCCCTCCCCTCCCCCTCTCCCCCCGCCCTCCCCCCTCCCCCCCCCCTCCTCCCCCCCCCTCCCCTTCCCCCCCCTCCCCCCCTTCCCTCGCCTCTCCTTCCCCCCCCCCCCCCTCCCCCCCCCCCCCCACCCCCTCCTCCCCCCATCCCCCCCACCCTCCTCCTCATCCCCCCCCCCCTCCCCTCTCCCCCCCCCCCTCCCCCTCCTCCCCTTTCCCCCTCCCCCCTCCCCCCCTCCCCCCCCCCTCGCCTCCCTCCCTCCCCCTCCCCCCACCCCCTCCCTCGCCCCCCTTCCCTCCCCCCCCCTTCCCTCCCTCCCCCCCCTCCCCCTCCCCCCCCCCTCCCCCCTCCTCCTCTCCCCCCTCCCCCTCCCCCCTCTCCCCCCCCCCCCCTCCCTCCCCTCCCCCCCTTCCCCCTCCCCCCTTCCCCCCCCCTCCCCCCCTTCCCCCCCCCATCTCCCCCTCTCCCCCCTCCCCCCCCCCCCTTCCCCCTCCCTCCCCCTCCCTCCTCCCCCCCCCCCCCACCCCCTCCCCTCCTCCCCCCCTCCTCACCCCTCCCCTCCCCCCCCCTCTCCCCCCCCCCTCCCTTCCCTCCCCCCCTCTCCCCCCCCGCCCCCTTCCCCCCCCCCTCCACCCCCCTCCCCTCCCCCCCCCCCCCCCCCCCTCCCCCCCTCCTCTCCCCCCCCTCCGTCCCTCCCCCCCCCTCCCCCCCTCCCCCTCCCCCCTCCTCCCTCCCTCCCCCCCCCCCCTCCCCCCCTCCCCCCCCTTCCCCCCCCCCTCCTCACCCCTCCCTCCCCCCTCCCTCCCCCCCCCCTCCCCCCCCCCCTACCCCTCCCCCCCCCTCCCCCCCCCCCCCTCCCCCCCCCTCCCCCCCACTCCCCCCTCCTCCTCCCCCCCCTCCTCCCCCTCTCCCCCCCCTCCCCCCACTCCCCCCCCCCCCTCCCACCCCCCTCCCCCTCCCCCCCCCCGCTCCCCCCCCCCCCTCCCCCCCCTCCCCCTCTCTCCCCCTCCCCTCCCCCCCCCCCCTTCCCCCCTCCCCCCCTCCCCACCCCCCTCCTCCCCCCCCCCCCTCCCCTCCCTCCCTCCCCCCCCCTCCCCCCTTCCCCTCCCCCCCCCTCCCCCCCCCCCCCCCCTCTCCCCCTCTCCCCCCCCCCTCCCCCCCCCCCCCCCCCCCCCTTCCCCCCGCCCCTCCTCCCCCCCTCCCCCCCCCCCCTCTCCCCCCCTCCTCCTCTCCCCCCCCCCCTCCCCCCCCCCCTCCCCCCCTCCCCCCCCCCCCTCCCCCCCTCCCCCCCGCCCCTCCCCCCCCCACCCCCCCCCCCCCCCTCCCCCTCCCCCCTCCCCCTCCTCCCCCTCCCTCCCACCCCCCTCCCCCCCCCTCCCCCCCCTCCCTCCCCCCCCCCCCCCCCCTTTCCCCTCCCCCCCCCTCCCCCCCCCTCCCCCCCCCCCCTCCCCCCCCCCCCCTCCCCCCCTCCCTCTCCCCCCACCCTTCCCCCCCCCCCCCTATCCCCCCCCTCCCCCCCCCCCTCCCCTCCCTCCTCTCCCCCTCCCCTCCCTCTCTCTCCCCCCCCCCCTCCCCCCCCCCCCCTCCCCCCCTCTCCCTCCTCTCCCTCTTCCCCCCCCCCCCTCCCCCCTCTCCCCTCCCCCCCTCTCCGTCCCCCTCTCCCCCCCCCCATCCCCCCTCCCCCCTCCCCCCCTCTCCCTCTTCCTCCCCCCCCCCCCCTCCTCCCTCCCCCCCCTCCCCCCCCCTTCCCCCC
>JAIWJD010000068.1:17169-38548 GCA_022818045.1 Neotoxoptera formosana | reverse complement strand
TTTTCCTTTTTTTTAGTTAAAATTTTTAAATCCTTTAAATTTTGAAATATGATGTACATCAATTTTGGTCATTAAATTGAATTTTTCACAAAAAATTTTGATTGAAGGGCTGTTTTTTGAGGGTACAATAAAAGAGTTTGAAATTTTGAATTTAATGAATGTTCTAGTTTTACCCATTTTGGGGAGTTTCATATTATTAAAATCACATTAAATTTTGAAATAATGAAGAAACGCAATACCGTCGGCATTAAAATTGAATTTTTCACATAAAATTTTGATTTAAGGCTTTTTTTGAGGTACATAAAAGAGATAAAATTGAATTTAAGAATGTTCTATTTACCCGATTTTTCTTGGAGTTCATATCATTAAAATCAATTTAAAAATATGAAATATGAACAAATATTGGGTCATTAAATTGAATTTTTCACAAAAATTTTTCATTTTCAGCTGTTTTTGAGGTACACTAAAAAGTTAAAAATTGCATTTTAGAATGTTCTATTTACCCGATTTTTGTGGAGTTCATATCATTAAAATCACATTAAATTTTGAAATATGAACATCAATATTGTCTTTTAAAATTTGAATTTTTCACAAAAAATTTTGATTTAAGGCTGTTTTTGAGGTACATAAAAGATTTGAAATTGAATTTAAGAATGTTCTATTTACCCGATATTTCTGTAGTTCATATCATTAAAATCACATTAAAATTTCAAATATGATGAACATCAATATTGGTCATTAAATTGAATTTTTCACAAAAAATTTAGATTTAAGGCTGTTTTTGAGGTACATAAAAGAGTTGAAATTGAATTTAAGAATGTTCTATTTACCCGATTTTTGTGGAGTTCATATCATTAAAATCACATTAAATTTTGAAATATGATGAACATCAATATTGGTCATTAAATTGAATTTTTCACAAAAAATTTTGATTTAAGGCTGTTTTTGAGGTACATAAAAGAGTTGAAATTGAATTTAAGAATGTTCTATTTACCCGATTTTTGTGGAGTTCATATCATTAAAATCACATCAAACTTTGAAATATGATGAACATCAATATTGGTCATTAAATTGAATTTTTCACAAAAATTTTTGATTTTAAGCTGTTTTTGAGGTACTTTAAAAAGTTAAAAATTGAATTTAAGAATGTTCTATTTACCGATTTTTTCGTAGTGCATATCTTTAAAATCACATAAAATTTTTAAATATGATGCACATCAATATTGGTCTTTAAATTGAAATTTTCACAACAAATTTTGGTTTTAAGCTGTTTTTGAGGTACATAAAAAAGTTGAAATTGAATTTAAGAATGTTCTATTTACCCGATTTTTGTGGAGTTCATATCATTAAAATCACATTAAATTTTGAAATATGATGAACATCAATACTGGTCATTAAATTGAATTTTTCACATAAAATTTTGATTTAAGGCTGTTTTTGAGGTACATAAAAGAGTTGAAATTGAATTTAAGAATGTTCTATTTACCCGATTTTTGTGGAGTTCATATCATTAAAATCACATTAAATTTTGAAATATGATGAACATCAATATTGGTCATTAAATTGAATTTTTCACAAAAAATTTTGATTTTAAGCTGTTTTTGAGGTACATAAAAGAGTTGAAATTGAATTTAGGAATGTTCTATTTACCCGATTTTTGTGGAGTTCATATCATTGAAATCACATTAAATTTTGAAATATGATGAACGTTAATACTGGTCATTAAATTGAATTTTTCACATAAAATTTTGATTTAAGGCTGTTTTTGAGGTACATAAAAGAGTTGAAATTGAATTTAAGAATGTTCTATTTACCCGATTTTTGTGGAGTTCATATCATTAAAATCACATTAAATTTTGAAATATGATGAACATCAATACTGGTCATTAAATTGAATTTTTCACAAAAAAATTTGATTAAAGGCTGTTTTTGAGGGACATAAAAATGTTAAAATTAAATTTAAGAATGTTCTATTTATCTGATTTTTGTGGAGTTCATATCATTAAAATCACATTAAATTTTGAAATATGATGAACATCAATATTGGTCATTAAATTGAATTTCTCACAAAAAATTTTGGTTTTAAGCTGTTTTTGAGGTACATAAAAGAGTTGAAATTGAATTTCAGAATGTTCTATTTACCCGACATTTGTGTAGTGCATGTCATTAAAAACGCATCAAGTTTTGAAAGATGATTAACATCAATATTGGTCATTAATTTGAATTTTTCACAAAAAATTTTGATTTAAGGCTGTTTTTGAGGTACATAAAAGAGTTGAAATTGAATTTAAGAATGTTCTATTTACCCGATTTTTGTGGAGTTCATATCATTAAAATCACATTAAATTTTGAAATATGATGAACGTCAATACTGGTCATTAAATTGAATTTTTCACAAAAAATTTTGATTAAAGGCTGTTTTTGAGGGACATAAAAATGTTAAAATTAAATTTATGAATGTTCTATTTATCTGATTTTTGTGGAGTGCATATCATTAAAATCACATAAAATTTTGAAAGATGATTAACATCAATATTGGTCATTAATTTGAATTTTTCACAAAAAATTTTGATTTAAGGCTGTTATTGAGGTACATAAAAGAGTTGAAATTGAATTTAAGAATGTTCTATTTAACCGACTTTTGTGCAGTGCATATCATTAAAATCGCATCAAGTTTTGAAAGATGATTAACATCAATATTGGTCATTAATTTGAATTTTTCACAAAAAATTTTGATTTAAGGCTGTTATTGAGGTACATAAAAGAGTTGAAATTGAATTTAAGAATGTTCTATATACCTGATTTTTGTGGAGTTCATATCATTAAAATCACATTAAATTTTGAAATATGATGAACATCAATATTGGTCATTAAATTGAATTTTTCACAAAAAATTTTGATTTAAGGCTGTTTTTGAGGTACATAAAAAAGTTGAAATTGAATTTAAGAATGTTCTATTTAACCGACTTTTGTGGAGTTCATATCATTAAAATCACATCAAATTTTGAAATATGATGAACATCAATACTGGTCATTAAATTGAATTTTTCACAAAAAATTTTGATTAAAGGCTATTTTTGAGGTACATAAAAAAGTTGAAATTGAATTTATGAATGTTCTATTTACCCGATTTTTGTGGAGTTCATATCATTAAAATCACATTAAATTTTTAAATATGATGAACATCAATATTGGTCTTTAAATTGAAATTTTCACAACAAATTTTGGTTTTAAGCTGTTTTTGAGGTACATAAAAAAGTTGAAATTGAATTTAAGAATGTTCTATTTACCCGATTTTTGTGGAGTTCATATCATTAAAATCACATCAAACTTTGAAATATGATGAACATCAATATTGGTCATTAAATTGAATTTTTCACATAAAATTTTGATTTAAGGCTGTTTTTGAGGTACATAAAAGAGTTGAAATTGAATTAAAGAATGTTCTATTTACCCGATTTTTGTGGAGTTCATATCATTAAAATCACATTAAATTTTGAAATATGATGAACATCAATACTGGTCATTAAATTGAATTTTTCACAAAAAATTTTGATTTAAGGCTGTTTTTGAGGTACATAAAAGAGTTGAAATTGAATTTAAGAATGTTCTATTTACCCGATTTTTGTGGAGTTCATATCATTAAAATCACATTAAATTTTGAAATATGATGAACATCAATATTGGTCATTAAATTGAATTTTTCACAAAAAATTTTGATTTAAGGCTGTTTTTGAGGTACATAAAAGAGTTGAAATTGAATTTAAGAATGTTCTATTTACCCGATTTTTGTGGAGTTCATATCATTAAAATCGCATCAAGTTTTGAAAGATGATTAACATCAATATTGGTCATTAAATTGAATTTTTCACAAAAAATTTTGATTTAAGGCTGTTTTTGAGGTACATAAAAGAGTTGAAATTGAATTTAAGAATGTTCTATTTACCCGATTTTTGTGGAGTTCATATCATTAAAATCACATTAAATTTTGAAATATGATGAATGTCAATATTGGTCATTAAATTGAATATTAACACAAAATTTTTGTATTTTAACCTGTTTTTGAGGTACATAAAAAAGTTGAAATTCAGCTTTAAGAATGTTCTATTTACCCGATTTTTGTGGAGTTCATATCATTAAAATCACATCAAATTTTGAAATATGATGAACATCAATACTGGTCATTAAATTGAATTTTTCACAAAAAATTTTGGTTTTAAGCTGTTTTTGAGGTACATAAAAGAGTTGAAATTGAATTTATGAATGTTCTATTTACCCGACATTTGTGCAGTGCATATCATTAAAATCACATTAAATTGTTATTGAAAGATGAGATTATCATCAATATTGGTCATTAAATTGAATTTTTCACATAAAATTTTGATTTAAGGCTGTTTTTGAGGTACATAAAAGAGTTGAAATTGAATTTAAGAATGTTCTATTTATCTGATTTTTGTGGAGTTCATATCATTAAAATCACATTAAATTTTGAAATATGATGAACATCAATATTGGTCATTAAATTGAATTTTTCACAAAAAATTTTGATTTAAGGCTATTTTTGAGGTACATAAAAAAGTTGAAATTGAATTTAAGAATGTTCTATTTAACCGACTTTTTTGGAGTTCATATCATTAAAATCACATCAAATTTTGAAATATGATGAATATCAATATTGGTCATTAAATTGAATTTTTCACAAAAAATTTGTATTTTAAGCTGTTTTTGAGGTACATAAAAAAGTTGAAATTGAATTTAAGAATGTTCTATTTACCCGATTTTTGTGGAGTTCATATCATTAAAATCACATTAAATTTTGAAATATGATGAACATCAATATTGGTCATTAAAATGAATATTTCACAAAAAATTTTGATTTAAGGCTATTTTTGAGGTACATAAAAAAGTTGAAATTGAATTTAAGAATGTTCTATTTACCCGATTTTTGTGGAGTTCATATCATTAAAATCACATTAAATTTTGAAATATGATGAACATCAATATTGGTCATTAAATTGAATTTTTCACAAAAAATTTTGATTTAAGGCTGTTTTTGAGGTACATAAAAAAGTTGAAATTCAATTTAAGAATGTTCTATTTACCCGACTATTGTGTTTTGCATATCATTAAAATCACATCAAATTTTGAAATATGATAAACATCAATATTGGTCATTAAATTGAATTTTTCACAAAAAATTTTGATTTAAGGCTGTTTTTGAGGTACATAAAAGAGTTGAAATTGAATTTAAGAATGTTCTATTTACCCGATTTTTGTGGAGTTCATATCATTAAAATCACATTAAATTTTGAAATATGATAAACATCAATGTTGGTCATTAAATTGAATTTTTCACAAAAAAATTTGATTAAAGGCTATTTTTGAGGTACATAAAAAAGTTGAAATTGAATTTAAGAATGTTCTATTTAACCGACTTTTTTGGAGTTCATATCATTAAAATCACATTAAATTTTGAAATATGATGAACATCAATATTGGTCATTAAATTGAATTTTTCACAAAAATTTTGATTTTAAGCTGTTTTTGAGGTACATAAAAAAGTTGAAATTGAATTTAAGAATGTTCTATTTAACCGACTTTTTTGGAGTTCATATCATTAAAATCACATCAAATTTTGAAATATGATGAATATCAATATTGGTCATTAAATTGAATTTTTCACAAAAATTTTTGATTTTAAGCTGTTTTTGAGGTACATAAAAAAGTTGAAATTCAATTTAAGAATGTTCTATTTACTCGATTTTTCTGTAGTTCATATCATTAAAATCACATCAAATTTTCAAATATGATGAATATCAATATTGGTCATTAAATTGAATTTTTCACAAAAAATTTTGATTTAAGGCTGTTTTTGAGGTACATAAAAGAGTTGAAATTCAATTTAAGAATGTTCTATTTAACTGATGTTTCTGTAGTGCATATCATTAAAATCACATCAAATTTTAAAATATGATGAATATCAATATTGGTCATTAAATTGAATTTTTCACAAAAATTTTGTATTTTAAGCTGTTTTTGAGGTACATAAAAAAGTTGAAATTCAATTTTAAGAATGTTCTATTTACCCGATTTTTCTGTAGTTCATATCATTAAAATCACATCAAAATTTCAAATATGATGAACATCAATATTGGTCATTAAATTGAATTTTTCACAAAAAATTTAGATTTAAGGCTGTTTTTGTGGTACATAAAAAATTTGAAATTGAATTTAAGAATGTTCTATTTACCCGATATTTGTGTAGTTCATATCATTAAAATCACATCAAAATTTCAAATATGATGAATATCAATATTGGTCATTAAATTGAATTTTTCACAAAAATTTTGTATTTTATGCTGTTTTTGAGGTACATAAAAAAGTTGAAATTCAATTTAAGAATGTTCTATTTACCCGATTTTTCTGTAGTTCATATCATTAAAATCACATCAAAATTTCAAATATGATGAATGTCAATATTGGTCATTAAATTGAATTTTTCACAAAAAATTTAGATTTAAGGCTGTTTTTGTGGTACATAAAAAATTTGAAATTCAATTTTAAGAATGTTCTATTTACCCGATTTTTCTTTAGATCATATCATTAAAATCACATCAAAATTTCAAATATGATGAATATCAATATTGGTCATTAAATTGAATTTTTCACAAAAAATTTAGATTTTAAGCTGTTTTTGAGGTACATAAAAAAGTTGAAATTGAATTTAAGAATGTTCTATTTACCCGATTTTTCTGTAGTTCATATCATTAAAATCACATCAAAATTTCAAATATGATGAATATCAATATTGGTCATTAAATTGAATTTTTCACAAAAATTTTGTATTTTAAGCTGTTTTTGAGGTACATAAAAAAGTTGAAATTGAATTTAAGAATGTTCTATTTACCCGATTTTTCTGTAGTTCATATCATTAAAATCACATCAAAATTTCAAATATGATGAATATCAATATTGGTCATTAAATTGAATTTTTCACAAAAAATTACATTTAAGGCTGTTTCTGTGGTACATAAAAAAGTTGAAATTGAATTTAAGAATGTTCTATTTACCCGATTTTTCTGTAGTTCATATCATTAAAATCACATCAAAATTTCAAATATGATGAATATCAATATTGGTCATTAAATTGAATTTTTCACAAAAAATTTGTATTTTAAGCTGTTTTTGAGGTACATAAAAAAGTTGAAATTCAATTTAAGAATGTTCTATTTACCCGATTTTTTTGTAGTTCATATCATTAAAATCACATTAAATTTTCAAATATGATGAATATCAATATTGGTCATTAAATTGAATTTTTCACAAAAATTTTGGATTTTAAGCTGTTTTTGAGGTACATAAAAAAGTTGAAATTCAATTTAAGAATGTTCTATTTACCCGATTTTTCTGTAGTTCATATCATTAAAATCACATCAAATTTTCAAATATGATGAATATCAATATTGGTCATTAAATTGAATTTTTCACAAAAATTTTGGATTTTAAGCTGTTTTTGAGGTACATAAAAAAGTTAAATTCAATTTAAGAATGTTCTATTTACCCGATTTTTCTGTAGTTCATATCATTAAAATCACATCAAATTTCAAATATGATGAATATCAATATTGGTCATTAAATTGAATTTTTCACAAAAATTTTGTATTTTAAGCTGTTTTTGAGGTACATAAAAAAGTTGAAATTGAATTTAAGAATGTTCTATTTACCCGATTTTTCTGTAGTTCATATCATTAAAATCACATCAAAATTTCAAATATGATGAATATCAATATTGGTCATTAAATTGATATTTCACAAAAATTTTGGATTTTAAGCTGTTTTTGAGGTACATAAAAAATTCAAATTAAATTTAAGAATGTTCTCTTT
This sequence comes from Neotoxoptera formosana, assembly GCA_022818045.1. NCBI lineage: Eukaryota > Metazoa > Arthropoda > Insecta > Hemiptera > Aphididae > Neotoxoptera > Neotoxoptera formosana. Next base: position 30,664 of record JAIWJD010000068.1, on the reverse strand, counting down.
ACCTGATTTTTCTGTAGTTCATATCATTAAATCACATCAAATTTTCAAATATGATGAATATCAATATTGGTCATTAAATTGAATTTTTCACAAAAATTTTTGATTTTAAGCTGTTTTTGAGGTACATAAAAAAGTTGAAATTCAATTTAAGAATGTTCTATTTACCCGATTTTTCTGTAGTTCATATCATAAAATCACATCAAAATTTCAAATATGATGATTGTCAATATTGGTCATTAAATTGAATTTTTCACAAAAATTTTGTATTTTAAGCTGTTTTTGAGGTACATAAAAAAGTTAAAAATTGAATTTAAGAATGTTCTATTTACCCGATTTTTCTGTAGTTCATATCATTAAATCACATCAAATTTTCAAATATGATGAATATCAATATTGGTCATTAAATTGAATTTTTCTCAAAAATTTTGTATTTTAAACTGTTTTTGAGGTATATAAAAAAAAAATTGAAATTTTTAAGAATGTTCTAATTTACCCGATTTTTTTAGTTCATATCATTTAAAAATCACATCAAATTTCAAATAAAGGAAATATCCAAATATTGGTCATTAAATTGAATTTTTCACAAAAATTTCTGTTTTTAAGCTGTTTTTGAGGTACATAAAAAAGTTAAAATTGAATTTAAGAATGTTCTATTTACCCGATTTCTTTGTAGTTCATATCATTAAAATCACATCAAAATTTCAAATATGATGAATATCAATATTGGTCATTAAATTGAATTTTTCACAAAAATTTTGGATTTTAAGCTGTTTTTGAGGTACATAAAAAAGTTGAAATTCAATTTTAAGAATGTTCTATTTACCCGATTTTTCTGTAGTTCATATCATTAAAATCACATCAAATTTTCAAATATGATGAAAGTCAATATTGGTCATTAAATTGAATTTTTCACAAAAATTTTGTATTTTAACCTGTTTTTGAGGTACATAAAAAAGTTGAAATTCAAATTTAAGAATGTTCTATTTACCCGATTTTTCTGTAGTTCATATCATTAAAATCACATCAAATTTTAAAATATGATGAATATCAATATTGGTCATTAAATTGAATTTTTCATAAAAAATTTAGATTTTAAGCTGTTTTTGAGGTACATAAAAAAGTTAAAGTTCAATTGAAGAATGTTCTATTTAATTTTTTTTCTGTAGTTCATATTTTAAAAAAATCACATCAAAATTCAAAATATGATGAATATCAATATTGGTCATTAAATTGAATTTTTCACAAAAATTTTGTATTTTAAGCTGTTTTTTGAGGTACATAAAAAAGTTTGAAATTCAATTTAAGAATGTTCTATTTACCCGATTTCTTTGTAGTTCATATCATTAAAATCACATCAAAATTTCAAATATGTTAAATATCAATATTGTTCATTAAATTGAATTTTTCACAAAAATTTAGTATTTTGAGCTGTTTTTGAGGTACATAAAAAAGTTGAAATCAAAGAATGTTCTATTTACCCGATTTTTGTTTCATATCATTTAAAATATCATGTAATCATTGGTCATTAATTTTCTGTATTTCATATCATTAAAATCACATCATCGTTTCAAATATGCTGTATATCGATATTGGTCATTAAATTGAATTTTCAAAAAATTTTGTATTTTAAGCTGTTTTTGAGGTACATAAAAAAGTTGAAATTCAATTTAAGAATGTTCTATTTACCCGATTTTCTGTAGTTCATATCATTAAAATCACATCAAAATTTCAAATATGATGAATATCAATATTGGTCATTAAATTGAATTTTTCACAAAAATTTTGTATTTTAAGCTGTTTTTGAGGTACAGAAGAAAGTTGAAATTCAAGTTAAGAATGTAGTTCATATCATTAAAATCACATCAAAATTTAAAATATGATGAATATCAATATTGGTCATTAAATTGAATTTTTCACAAACATTTTGTATTTTAAGCTGTTTTTGAGGTACATAAAAAAGTTGAAATTCAATTTAAGAATGTTCTATTTATTCGATTTATCTGTAGTTCATATCATTAAAATCACATCAAAATTTCAAATATGATGAATATCAATATTGGTCATTAAATTGAATTTTTGAAAAAATTTTGGATTTTATGCTGTTTTTGAGGTACATAAAAATTTTGAAATTCAATTTAAGAATGTTCTAATTAACCGATTTTTCTGTAGTTCATATCATTAAAATCACATAACACTTTCAAATATGATGAATATCAATATTGGTCATTAAATTGAATTTTTCACAAAAATTTTGTATTTTAAGCTGTTTTTGAGGTACATAAAAAAGTTGAAATTCAATTTTAAGAATGTTCTATTTACCCGATTTTTCTGTAGTTCATATCATTAAAATCACATCAAAATTTCAAATATGATGAATATCAATATTGGTCATTAAATTGAATTTTTCACAAAAATTTTGTATTTTAAGCTGTTTTTGAGGTACATAAAAAAGTTGAAATTCAATTTAAGAATGTTCTATTTACCCGATTTTTCTGTAGTTCATATCATTAAAATCACATCAAAATTTCAAATATGATGAATATCAATATTGGTCATTAAATTGAATTTTAAATAAAAATTTTGTATTTTAAGCTGTTTTTGAGGTACATAAAAAAGTTGAAATTCAATTTTAAGAATGTTCTATTTACCCGATTTTTTTGTAGTTCATATCATAAATATCAAATTAAAATTTCAAATATGATGAATATCAATTATAGTCATTAAATTGAATTTTTCACAAAAATTTTGTATTTTAAGCTGTTTTTGAGGTACATAAAAAAGTTGAAATTCAATTTTAAGAATGTTCTATTTACCCGATTTTTCTGTGGTTCATATCATTAATATCACATCAAAATTTCAAATATGATGAATGTCAATATTGGTCATTAAATTGAATTTTTCACAAAAATTTTGTATTTTAAGCTGTTTTTGAGGTACATAAAAAAGTTGAAATTCAATTTTAAGAATGTTCTATTTACCCGATTTTTCTGTGGTTCATATCATTAAAATCACATCAAAATTTCAAATATGATGAATATCAATATTTTCATTAAATTGCATTTTTCAACAAAATTTTCGATTTTAAGCTGTTTTTGAGGTACATAAAAAAGTTGAAATTCAATTTAAGAATGTTCTATTTACCCGATTTTTCTGTAGTTCATATCATTAAAATCACATCAAAATTTCAAATATGATGAATATCAATATTGGTCATTAAATTGAATTTTTCACAAAATGTATTTTAAGCTGTTTTTGAGGTACATAAAAAAGTTGAAATTCAATTTAAGAATGTTCTATTTACCCGATTTTTCTGTAGTTCATATCATTAAAATCACATCAAAATTTCAAATATGATGAATATCAATATTGGTCATTAAATTGAATTTTTCACAAAAATTTTGTATTTTAAGCTGTTTTTGAGGTACATAAAAAAGTTGAAATTCAATTTTAAGAATGTTCTATTTACCCGATTTTTCTGTAGTTCATATCATTAAAATCACATCAAAATTTTAAATATGATGAATATTGGTCATTAAATTGATTTTTTTAAAAAAATTTTGTATTTTAAGCTGTTTTTGAGGTACATAAAAAAGTTGAAATTCAATTTTAAGAATGTTCTATTTACCCGATTTTTCTGTAGTTCATATCATTAAAATCACATCAAAATTTCAAATATGATGAATATCAATATTGGTCATTAAATTGAATTTTTCACAAAAATTTTGTATTTTAAGCTGTTTTTGAGGTACATAAAAAAGTTGAAATTCAATTTTAAGAATGTTCTATTTACCCGATTTTTCTGTGGTTCATATCATTAAAATCACATCAAAATTTAAAATATGATGAATGTCAATATTGGTCATTAAATTGAATTTTTCACAAAAATTTTGTATTTTAAGCTGTTTTTGAGGTACATAAAAAAGTTGAAATTCAATTTTAAGAATGTTCTATTTACCCGATTTTTTTGTAGTTCATATCATTAATATCACATCAAAATTTCAAATATGATGAATATCAATATTGGTCATTAAATTGAATTTTTAATAAAAATTTTGTATTTTAAGCTGTTTTTGAGGTACATAAAAAAGTTGAAATTCAATTTAAGAATGTTCTATTTACCCGATTTTTTTGTAGTTCATATCATTAAATCACATCAAAATTTCAAATATGATGAATATCAATATTGGTCATTAAATTGAATTTTTCACAAAAATTTTGTATTTTAAGCTGTTTTTGAGGTACATAAAAAAGTTGAAATTCAATTTTAAGAATGTTCTATTTACCCGATTTTTCTGTGGTTCATATCATTAAAATCACATCAAAATTTCAAATATGATGAATGTCAATATTGGTCATTAAATTGAATTTTTAATAAAAATTTTGTATTTTAAGCTGTTTTTGAGGTACATAAAAAAGTTGAAATTCAATTTTAAGAATGTTCTATTTACCCGATTTTTCTGTGGTTCATATCATTAAAATCACATCAAAATTTCAAATATGATGAATATCAATTATAGTCATTAAATTGAATTTTTCACAAAAATTTTGTATTTTAAGCTGTTTTTGAGGTACATAAAAAAGTTGAAATTCAATTTTAAGAATGTTCTATTTACCCGATTTTTTTGTAGTTCATATCATTAAAATCACATCAAAATTTCAAATATGATGAATATCAATATTGGTCATTAAATTGAATTTTTCACAAAAATTTTGTATTTTAAGCTGTTTTTGAGGTACATAGAAAAGTTGAAATTCAATTTAAGAATGTTCTATTTACCCGATTTTTCTGTAGTTCATATCATTAAAATCACATCAAAATTTCAAATATGATGAATATCAATATTGGTCATTAAATTGAATTTTTCATAAAAATTTTGTATTTTAAGCTGTTTTTGAGGTACATAAAAATGTTGAAATTCAATTTAAGAACGTTCTATTTATTCAATTTTTCTGTAGTTAATATCATTAAAATCACATCAAAATTTCAAATATGATGAATATAAAAATTTTGTATTTTAAGCTGTTTTTGAGGTACATAAAAAAGTTGAAATTCAATTTTAAGAATGTTCTATTTACCCGATTTTTCTGTAGTTCATATCATTAAAATCACATCAAAATTTCAAATATGATGAATATCAATATTGGTCATTAAATTGATTTTTCATAAAAATTTTGTATTTTAAGCTGTTTTTGAGGTACATAAAAAAGTTGAAATTCAATTTTAAGAATGTTCTATTTACCCGATTTTTCTGTAGTTCATATCATTAAAATCACATCAAATTTTCAAATATGATGAATATCAATATTGGTCATTAAATTGAATTTTTCACAAAAATTTTGTATTTTAAGCTGTTTTTGAGGTACATAAAAAAGTTGAAATTCAATTTAAGAACGTTCTATTTCTTCGATATTTCTGTAGTTAATATCATTAAAATCACATCAAAATTTCAAATATGATGAATATCAATATTGGTCATTAAATTGAATTTTTCATAAAAATTTTGTATTTTAAGCTGTTTTTGAGGTACATAAAAAGTTGAAATTCAATTTTAAGAATGTTCTATTTACCCGATTTTTCTGTAGTTCATATCATTAAAATCACATCAAAATTTCAAATATGATGAATATCAATATTGGTCATTAAATTGAATTTTTCACAAAAATTTTGTATTTTAAGCTGTTTTTGAGGTACATAAAAAGTTGAAATTCAATTTTAAGAATGTTCTATTTACCGATTTTTCTGTAGTTCATATCATTAAAATCACATCAAAATTTCAAATATGATGAATATCAATATTGGTCATTAAATTGAATTTTTCACAAAAATTTTGTATTTTAAGCTGTTTTTGAGGTACATAAAAAAGTTGAAATTCAATTTTAAGAATGTTCTATTTACCCGATTTTTCTGTAGTTCATATCATTAAAATCACATCAAAATTTCAAATATGATGAATATCAATATTGGTCATTAAATTGAATTTTTCACAAAAATTTTGTATTTTAAGCTGTTTTTGAGGTACATAAAAAAGTTGAAATTCAATTTAAGAATGTTCTATTTATTCGATTTATCTGTAGTTCATATCATTAAAATCACATCAAAATTTCAAATATGATGAATATCAATATTGGTCATTAAATTGAATTTTTCACAAAAATTTTGTATTTTAAGCTGTTTTTGAGGTATATAAAGTAGTTGAAATTCAATTTTAAGAATGTTCTATTTACCCGATTTTTCTGTAGTTCATATCATTAAAATCACATCAAAATTTCAAATATGATGAATATCAATATTGGTCATTAAATTGAATTTTTCACAAAAATTTTGTATTTTAAGCTGTTTTTGAGGTACATAAAAAAGTTGAAATTCAATTTTAAGAATGTTCTATTTACCCGATTTTTCTGTAGTTCATATCATTAAAATCACATCAAAATTTCAAATATGATGAATATCAATATTGGTCATTAAATTGAATTTTTCACAAAAAATTTGTATTTTAAGCTGTTTTTGAGGTACATAAAAAAGTTGAAATTCAATTTTAAGAATGTTCTATTTACCTGATTTTTCTTTAGATTATATCATTAAAATCACATCAAAATTTCAAATATGATGAATTTCAATATGGTCATAAAATTGAATTTATCACAAAAATTTTGTATTTTAAGCTGTTTTTGAGGTACATAAAAAATTTGAAATTCAATTTTAAGAATGTTCTATTTACCCGATTTTTCTTTAGATTATATCATTAAAATCACATCAAATCATTAATTATGATGAATATCAATATTGGTCATTAAATTGAATTTTTCACAAAAATTTTTGATTTTAAGCTGTTTTTGAGGTACATAAAATGTTGAAATTCAATTTTAAGAATGTTCTATTTACCGATTTTTCTGTAGTTCATATCATTAAAATCACATCAAAATTTCAAATATGATGAATATCAATATTGGTCATTAAATTGAATTTTTCACAAAAATTTTGTATTTTAAGCTGTTTTTGAGGTACATAAAAAAGTTGAAATTCAATTTTAAGAATGTTCTATTTACCCGATTTTTCTGTAGTTCATATCATTAAAATCACATTAAAATTTCAAATATGATGAATATCAATATTGGTCATTAAATTGAATTTTTCACAAAAATATTGGATTTTAAGCTGTTTTTGAGGTACATAAAAAAGTTGAAATTCAATTTAAGAATGTTCTATTTACCCGATTTTTCTGTAGTTCATATCATTAAAATCACATCAAAATTTCAAATATGATGAATATCAATATTGGTCATTAAATTGAATTTTTCACAAAAATATTGGATTTTAAGCTGTTTTTGAGGTACATAGAAAAGTTGAAATTCAATTTAAGAATGTTCTATTTACCCGATTTTTTTGTAGTTTATATCATTAAAATCACATCAACATTTCAAATATGATGAACATCAATATTGGTCATTAAATTTATTTTTTCACAAAAGTATTGGATTTTAACTGTTTTTGAGGTACATAAAAAAGTTGAAATTCAATTTTAAGAATGTTCTATTTACCCGATTTTTTTGTAGTTCATATCATTAAAATCACATCAAAATTTCAAATATGTTAAATATCAATATTGATCATTAAATTGAATTTTTCACAAAAATTTAGTATTTTGAGCTGTTTTTGAGGTACATAAAAAAGTTGAAATTCAATTTTAAGAATGTTCTATTTACCCGATTTTTCTGTAGTTCATATCATTAAAATCACATCAAATTTCAAATATGATGAATATCAATATTGGTCATTAAATTGAATTTTTAATAAAAATTTTGTATTTTAAGCTGTTTTTGAGGTACATAAAAAGTTGAAATTCAATTTAAGAATGTTCTATTTACCCGATTTTTCTGTAGTTCATATCATTAAAATCACATCAAAATTTCAAATATGATGAATATCAATATTGGTCATTAAATTGAATTTTTCACAAAATTTTGTATTTTAAGCTGTTTTTGAGGTACATAAAAAAGTTGAAATTCAATTTTAAGAATGTTCTATTTACCCGATTTTTCTGTAATTCATATCATTAAAATCACATCAAAATTTAAATATGATTAATGTCATTATTGGACATTAAATTGAATTTTTCACAAAATTTTGTATTTTATTCTGTTATTGAGGTACATAAAAATGTTGAAATTCAATTTTAAGAATGTTCTATTTACCGATTTTTCTGTAGTTCATATCATTAAAATCACATCAAAATTTCAAATATGATGAATATCAATATTGGTCATTAAATTGAATTTTTCACAAAAATTTTGTATTTTAAGCTGTTTTTGAGGTATAAAAAAGTTGAAATTCAATTTTAAGAATGTTCTATTTACCCGATTTTTCTGTAGTTCATATCATTAAAATCACATCAAAATTTCAAATATGATGAATATCAATATTGGTCATTAAATTGAATTTTTCACAAAAATTTTGTATTTTAAGCTGTTTTTGAGGTACATAAAAAAGTTGAAATTCAATTTTAAGAATGTTCTATTTACCGATTTTTCTGTAGTTCATATCATTAAAATCACATCAAAATTTCAAATATGATGAATATCAATATTGGTCATTAAATTGAATTTTTCAAAAAAATTTTGTATTTTAAGCTGTTTTTGAGGTACATAAAAAAGTTGAAATTCAATTTTAAGAATGTTCTATTTACCCGATTTCTTTGTAGTTCATATCATTAAAATCACATCAAAATTTCAAATATGTTAAATATCAATATTGTTCATTAAATTGAATTTTTCACAAAAATTTAGTATTTTGAGCTGTTTTTGAGGTACATAAAAAAGTTGAAATTCAATTTAAGAATGTTCTATTTACCCGATTTTTCTGTAGTTCATATCATTAAAATCACATCAAAATTTCATATGATGAATATCAATATTGGTCATTAAATTGAATTTTTCACAAAAATTTTGTATTTTAAGCTGTTTTTGAGGTACATAAAAAAGTTGAAATTCAATTTTAAGAATGTTCTATTTACCCGATTTTTCTGTAGTTCATATCATTAAAATCACATCAAAATTTCAAATATGATGAATATCAATATTGGTCATTAAATTGAATTTTTCACAAAATTTTGTATTTTAAGCTGTTTTTGAGGTACATAAAAAAGTTGAAATTCAATTTTAAGAATGTTCTATTTAACCGATTTTTTTGTAGTTCATATCATTAAAATCACATCAAAATTTCATATGATGAATATCAATATTGGTCATTAAATTGAATTTTTCAAAAAATATTTGATTTTAAGCTGTTTTTGAGGTACATAAAAAAGTTGAAATTCAATTTTAAGAATGTTCTATTTACCGATTTTTCTGTAGTTCATATCATTAAAATCACATTAAAATTTCAAATATGATGAATATCAATATTGGTCATTAAATTGAATTTTTCACAAAAATTTTGTATTTTAAGCTGTTTTTGAGGTACATAAAAAAGTTGAAATTCAATGTCAAGAATGTTCTATTTACCCGATTTTTCTGTGGTTCATATCATTAAAATCACATCAAAATTTCAAATATGATGAATATCAATATTGGTCATTAAATTGAATTTTTCACAAAATATTTGATTTTAAGCTGTTTTTGAGGTACATAAAAAAGTTGAAATTCAATTTTAAGAATGTTCTATTTACCCGATTTTTCTGTAGTTCATATCATTAAAATCACATCAAAATTTCAAATATGATGAATATCAATATTGGTCATTAAATTGAATTTTAAATTAAAATTTTGTATTTTAAGCTGTTTTTGAGGTACATAAAAAAGTTGAAATTCAATTTTAAGAATGTTCTATTTACCCGATTTTTCTGTAGTTCATATCATTAAAATCACATCAAAATTTCAAATATGATGAATATCAATATTGGTCATTAAATTGAATTTTTCACAAAAATTTTGTATTTTAAGCTGTTTTTGAGGTACATAAAAAGTTGAAATTCAATTTAAGAATGTTCTATTTACCCGATTTTTCTGTAGTTCATATCATTAAAATCACATCAAATTTTCAAATATGATGAATATCAATATTGGTCATTAAATTGAATTTTTCACAAAAAATTTGTATTTTAAGCTGTTTTTGAGGTACATAAAAAGTTGAAATTCAATTTAAGAATGTTCTATTTACCCGATTTTTTTGTAGTTCATATCATTAAAATCACATCAAAATTTCAAATATGATGAATATCAATATTGGTCATTAAATTCAATTTTTCATAAAAATTTTATATTTTAAGCTGTTTTTGAGGTACATAGAAAAGTTGAAATTCAATTTAAGAATGTTCTATTTACCCGATTTTTTTAGTTCATATCATTAAAATCACATCAAATTTTCAAATATGATGAATATCAATATTGGTCATTAAATTGAATTTTTCACAAAAAATTTTGATTTTAAGCTGTTTTTGAGGTACATAAAAAAGTTGAAATTGAATTTAAGAATGTTCTATTTACCCGATTTTTCTGTAGTTCATATCATTAAAATCACATGAAAATTTCAAATATGATGAATATCAATATTGGTCATTAAATTGAATTTTTCACAAAAAATTTGTATTTTAAGCTGTTTTTGAGGTTCATAAAGAAGTTGAAATTGAATTTAAGAATGTTCTATTTACCCGATTTTTCTGTAGTTCATATCATTAAAATCACATCAAATTTTCAAATATGATGAATATCAATATTGGTCATTAAATTGAATTTTTCACAAAAATTTTTGATTTTTAGCTGTTTTTGAGGTACATAAAAAAGTTGAAATTCAATTTAAGAATGTTCTATTTACCGGTCTTTTTGTAGTTCATATCATTAAAATCACATCAAAATTTTCAAATATGATGAATATCAATATTGGTCATTAAATTGAATTTTTCAAAAAAATTTTGTATTTTTATCTGTTTTTGAGGTACATAAAAAAGTTGAAATTGAATTTAAGAATGTTCTATTTACCCGATTTTTCTGTAGTTCATATCATTAAAATCACATCAAAATTTTAAATATGATGAATATCAATATTGGTCATTAAATTGAATTTTTCACAAAAATTTTGTATTTTAAGCTGTTTTTGAGGTACATAAAAAAGTTGAAATTCAATTTTAAGAATGTTCTATTTACCCGATTTTTCTGTAGTTCATATCATTAAAATCACATCAAATTTTCAAATATGATGAATATCAATATTGGTCATTAAATTGAATTTTTCACAACAATTATGGATTTTTTGCTGTTTTTGAGGTACATAAAAAAGTTGAAATTCAATTTAAGAATGTTCTATTTACTCGATTTTTCTGTAGTTCATATCATTAAAATCACATCAAATTTCCAAATATGATGAATATCAATATTGGTCATTAAATTGAATTTTTCACAATAATTTTCGATTTTAAGCTGTTTTTGAGGTACATAAAAAAGTTGAAATTCAATTTTAAGAATGTTCTATTTACCCGATATTTCTGTAGTTCATATCATTAAAATCACATCAAAATTTCAAATATGATGAACATCAATATTGGTCATTAAATTGAATTTTTCACAAAAAATTTTGATTTTAAGCTGTTTTTGAGGTACATAAAAAAGTTGAAATTCAATTTAAGAATGTTCTATTTACCCGATTTTTCTGTAGTTCATATCATTAAAATCACATTAATCTTTCAAATATGATGAATATCAATATTGGTCATTAAATTGAATTTTTCACAACAATTATGGATTTTTTGCTGTTTTTGAGGTACATAAAAATATTGAAATTCAATATAAGAATGTTCTATTTACTCGATTTTTCTGTAGTTAATATCATTAGAATCACATCAAATTTCAAATATGATGAATATCAGAATTGGTCATTAAATTGAATTTTTCACAAAAAATTTAGATTTTAAGCTGTTTTTGTGGTACATAAAAAATTTGAAATTGAATTTAAGAATGTTCTATTTACCCGATTTTTTCGTAGTGCATATCATTAAAATCACATCAAAATTTCAAATATGATGAATATCAATATTGGTCATTAAATTGAATTTTTCACAAAAATTTTGTATTTTAAGCTGTTTTTGAGGTACATAAAATAGTTGAAATTCAATTTAAGAATGTTCTATTTACCCGATTTTTCTGTAGTTCATATCATTAAAATCACATCAAAATTTCAAATATGATGAATATCAATATTGGTCATTAAATTGAATTTTTCACAAAAATTTTGTATTTTAAGCTGTTTTTGAGGTACAAAAAAGTTGAAATTGAATTTAAGAATGTTCTATTTACCCGATTTGTTTGTAGTTCATATCATTAAAATCACATCAAATTTTCAAATATGATGAATATCAATATTGGTCATTAAATTGAATTTTTCACAAAAATTTTGCATTTTAAGCTGTTTTTGAGGTACATAAAAAAGTTGAAATTGAATTTAAGAATGTTCTATTTACTCGATTTTTCTGTAGTTCATATCATTAGAATCACATCAAATTTCCAAATATGATGAATATCAATATTGGTCATTACATTGAATTTTTCACAATAATTTTCGATTTTAAGCTGTTTTTGAGGTACATAGTAAAGTTGAAATTCAATTTAAGAATGTTCTATTTACTCGATTTTTCTGTTGTTCATATCATTAAAATCACATCAAAATTTCAAATATGATGAATATCAATATTGGTCATTAAATTGAATTTTTCACAAAAATTTTGTATTTTAAGCTGTTTTTGAGGTACATAAAAAGTTGAAATTCAATTTAAGAATGTTCTATTTACTCGATTTTACTGTAGTTCATATCATTAAAATCACATCAAATTTTCAAATATGATGAATATCAATATTGGTCATTAAATTGAATTTTTTTACAAAAATTGTATTTTAAGCTGTTTTTGAGGTACATAAAAAGTTGAAATTCAATTTAAGAATGTTCTATTTACCCGATTTTCTGTAGTTCATATCATTAAAATCACATCAAAATTTCAAATATGATGAATATCAATATTGGTCATTAAATTGAATTTTTCACAAAAAATTTGTATTTTAAGCTGTTTTTGAGGTACATAAAAAAGTTGAAATTGAATTTAAGAATGTTCTATTTACCCGATTTTTCTGTAGTTCATATCATTTAAATCACATCAAAATTTAAAATATGATGAATATCAATATTATTGATCAAATTGAATTTTTCACAAAAAAATTGTATTTTAAGCTGTTTTTGAGGTACATAAAAAAGTTGAAATTCAATTTAAGAATGTTCTATTTACCCGATTTTTCTGTAGTTCATATCATAAAATCACATCAAAATTCAAATATGATGAACATCAATATTGGTCATTAAATTGAATTTTTCACAAAAATTATGTATTTTAAGCTGTTTTTTAGGTTCATAAAAATGTTGAAATTGAATTTAAGAATGTTCTATTTACCCGATTTTTCTTTATTTCATATCATTAAAATCACATTAAATTCAAATATGATAAAATTTTTTCATTTT
>JAIWJD010000068.1:6849-17069 GCA_022818045.1 Neotoxoptera formosana | reverse complement strand
AAAGTTTTTTTTTGATTTTTTAAATTCATATCATTAAAAACACATCAAATTTTCAAATATGATTAATAACAATATTGTTCATTAAATTGAATTTTTCACAAAAAAATTCTATTTTAAGCTGTTTTTTAGGTAGATAAAATATTTGAAATTGAATTTAAGAATGTTGTATTTACCCGATTTTTCTATAGTTCACATCATTAAAATCACATCAAATTTTCAAATATGATGAATATCAATATTGGTCATTAAATTGAATTTTTCACAAAAAATGTGGAATTTAAAATGTTTTTGAGGTTCATAAAAAAGTTGAAATTGAATTTAAGAATGTTCTATTTACCCGATTTTTCTGTAGTTCATATCATTAAAATCACATCAAAATTTCAAATATGATGAATATCAATATTGGTCATTAAATTGAATTTTTCACAAAAAATTTGGATTTTAAGCTGTTTTTGAGGTTCATAAAAAAGTTGAAATTGAATTTAATAATGTTCTATTTACCCGATTTTTCTGTAGTTCATATCATTAAAATCACATCAAAATTTTAAATATGATGAATATCAATATTGGTCATTAAATTGAATTTTTCACAAAAAAATTGGAATTTAAGCTGTTTTTGAGGTACATAAAAAAGTTGAAATTGAATTTAAGAATGTTGTATTTACCCGATTTTTCTGTAGTTCATATCATTAAAATCACATCAAATTTTCAAATATGATGAATATCAATATTGGTCATTAAATTGAATTTTTCACAAAAATTTCTGTTTTTAAGCTGTTTTTGAGGTACATAAAAAAGTTGAAATTGAATTTAAGAATGTTCTATTTACCCGATTTTTCTTTAGTTCATATCATTAAAATCACATCAAAATTTCAAATATGATGAATATCAATATTGGTCATTAAATTGAATTTTTCACAAAAAATTTTGATTTTTAGCTGTTTTTGAGGTACATAAAAAAGTTGAAATTGAATTTAAGAATGTTCTATTTACCCGATTTTTCTGTAGTTCATATCATTAAAATCACATCAAAATTTCAAATATGATGAATATCAATATTGGTCATTAAATTGAATTTTTCACAAAAAATTTTGATTTTAAGCTGTTTTTGAGGTACATAAAAAAGTTGAAATTGAATTTAAGAATGTTCTATTTACCCGATTTTTCTGTAGTTCATATCATTAAAATCACATCAAATTTTCAAATATGATGAATATCAATATTGGTCATTAAATTGAATTTTTCACAAAAAATTTCGATTTTAAGCTGTTTTTGAGGTTCATAAAAATGTTGAAATTGAATTTAAGAATGTTCTATTTACCCGATTTTTCTGTAGTTCATATCATTAAAATCACATCAAAATTTCATATGATGAATATCAATATTGGTCATTAAATTGAATTTTTCACAAAAATTTGATTTTAAGCTGTTTTTGAGGTACAAAAAAAGGAGAAATTGAATTTAAGAATGTTCTATTTACCCGATTTTTCTGTAGTTCATATCATTAAATCACATCAAATTTGAAATATGATGAATATCAATATTGGTCATTAAATTGAATTTTTCACAAATATTTTGTATTTTAAGCTGTTTTTGAGGTACAAAAAAATTGAAATTGAATTTAAGAATGTTCTATTTACCCGATTTTTCTGTAGTTCATATCATTAAAATCACATCAAAATTTCAAATATGATGAATATCAATATTGGTCATTAAATTGAATTTTTCACAAAAAATTTCGATTTTAAGCTGTTTTTGAGGTACATAAAAAAGTTGAAATTGAATTTAAGAATGTTGTATTTACCCGATTTTTCCGTAGTGCATATCATTAAAAACACATCAAATTTTGAAATATGATGAACATCAATATTGGTCATTAAATTGAATTTTTCACAAAAAATTTTGATTTTTAGCTGTTTTTGAGGTACATAAAAAAGTTGAAATTGAATTTAAGAATGTTGTATTTACCCGATTTTTCCGTAGTGCATATCATTAAAAACACAACAAATTTTGGAATATGAGGAACATCAATATTGGTCATTAAATTGAATTTTTCACAAAAATTTTTGATTTTTAGCTGTTTTTGAGGTACATAAAAAAGTTGAAATTGAATTTAAGAATGTTGTATTTACCCGATTTTTCCGTAGTGCATATCATTAAAAACACATCAAAATTTGAAATATGATGAACATCAATATTGGTCATTAAATTGAATTTTTCACAAAAAATTTTGATTTTTAGCTGTTTTTGAGGTACATAAAAAAGTTGAAATTGAATTTAAGAATGTTGTATTTACCCGATTTTTCCGTAGTGTATATCATTAAAAACACATCAAATTTTGAAATATGATGAACATCAATATTGGTCATTAAATTGAATTTTTCACAAAAAATTTTGATTTTTAGCTGTTTTTGAGGTACATAAAAAAGTTGAAATTGAATTTAAGAATGTTGTATTTACCCGATATTTCCATAGTGCATATCATTAAAAACACATCAAAATTGGAAATATGATGAACATCAATATTGGTCATTAAATTGAATTTTTCACAAAAAATTTTGATTTTTAGCTGTTTTTGAGGTACATAAAAAAGTTGAAATTGAATTTAAGAATGTTGTATTTACCCGATTTTTCCGTAGTGTATATCATTAAAAACACATCAAATTTTGAAATATGATGAACATCAATATTGGTCATTAAATTGAATTTTTCACAAAAAATTTTGATTTTTAGCTGTTTTTGAGGTACATAAAAAAGTTGAAATTGAATTTAAGAATGTTCTATTTACCCGACTTTTCATTAGTGCATATCATTAAAAACACATCAAAATTTGAAATATGATGAACATCAATATTGGTCATTAAATTGAATTTTTCACAAAAAATTTTGATTTTTAGCTGTTTTTGAGGTACATAAAAAAGTTGAAATTGAATTTAAGAATGTTGTATTTACCCGATTTTTCATTAGTGCATATCATTAAAAACACATCAAAATTTGAAATATGATGAACATCAATATTGGTCATTAAATTGAATTTTTCACAAAAAATTTTGATTTTTAGCTGTTTTTGAGGTACATAAAAAAGTTGAAATTGAATTTAAGAATGTTGTATTTACCCGACTTTTCATTAGTGCATATCATTAAAAACACATCAAATTTTGAAATATGATGAACATCAATATTGGTCATTAAATTGAATTTTTCACAAAATTTTTGATTTTTAGCTGTTTTTGAGGTACATAAAAAAGTTGAAATTGAATTTAAGAATGTTGTATTTACCCGATTTTTCATTAGTTCATATCATTAAAAACACATCAAATTTTGAAATATGATGAACATCAATATTGGTCATTAAATTGAATTTTTCACAAAAAATTTTGATTTTTAGCTGTTTTTGAGGTACATAAAAAAGTTGAAATTGAATTTAAGAATGTTGTATTTACCCGATTTTTCCGTAGTGCATATCATTAAAAACACATCAAATTTTGGAATATGATAAACATCAATATTGGTCATTAAATTGAATTTTTCACAAAAAATTTTGATTTTTAGCTGTTTTTGAGGTACATAAAAAAGTTGAAATTGAATTTAAGAGTGTTGTATTTACCCGATTTTTCATTAGTTCATATCATTAAAATCACATCAAAATTTGAAATATGATGAACATCAATATTGGTCATTAAATTGAATTTTTCACAAAAAATTTTGATTTTTAGCTGTTTTTGAGGTACATAAAAAAGTTGAAATTGAATTTAAGAATGTTGTATTTACCCGACTTTTCATTAGTGCATATCATTAAAAACACATCAAATTTTGAAATATGATGAACATCAATATTGGTCATTAAATTGAATTTTTAGCTGTTTTTGAGGTACATAAAAAAGTTGAAATTGAATTTAAGAATGTTGTATTTACCCGATTTTTCCGTAGTGCATATCATTAAAAACACATCAAATTTTTAAATATGATGAACATCAATATTGGTCATTAAATTGAATTTTTCACAAAAAATTTTGATTTTTAGCTGTTTTTGAGGTACATAAAAAAGTTGAAATTGAATTTAAGAATGTTGTATTTACCCGATTTTTCCGTAGTGCATATCATTAAAAACACATCAAAATTTGAAATATGATGAACATCAATATTGGTCATTAAATTGAATTTTTCACAAAAAATTTTGATTTTTAGCTGTTTTTGAGGTACATAAAAAAGTTGAAATTGAATTTAAGAATGTTGTATTTACCCGATATTTCCATAGTGCATATCATTAAAAACACATCAAAATTGGAAATATAATGAACATCAATATTGGTCATTAAATTGAATTTTTCACAAAAAATTTTGATTTTTAGCTGTTTTTGAGGTACATAAAAAAGTTGAAATTGAATTTAAGAATGTTCTATTTACCCGATTTTTCTGTAGTTCATATCATTAAAATCACATCAAAATTTCAAATATGATGAACATCAATATTGGTCATTAAATTGAATTTTTCACAAAAATTTTGATTTTAAGCTGTTTTTGAGGTACATGAAAAAGTTAAAAATTGAATTTAAGAATGTTCTATTTACCCGATTTTTCCGTAGTTCATATCATTAAAAACACATCAAATTTTGAAATATGATGAACATCAATATTGGTCATTAAATTGAATTTTTCACAAAATTTTTGATTTTTAGCTGTTTTTGAGGTACATAAAAAAGTTGAAATTGAATTTAAGAATGTTGTATTTACCAGATTTTTTTGTATATCATTAAAAACACATCAAAATTTCAAATATGAAACATCTGTCATTAAATTGAATTTTTCACAAAAAATTTTTTTTATGCTGTTTTTGAGGTTCATAAAAAATTTGAAATTGAATTTAAGAATGTTGTATTTACCCGATTTTTCCGTAGTGCATATCATTAAAAACACATCAAATTTTGAAATATGATGAACATCAATATTGGTCATTAAATTGAATTTTTCACAAAAAATTTTGATTTTTAGCTGTTTTTGAGGTACATAAAAAAGTTGAAATTGAATTTAAGAATGTTGTTATTACCCGATTTTTCCGTAGTGCATATCATTAAAAACACATCAAATTTTGAAATATGATGAACATCAATATTGGTCATTAAATTGAATTTTTCACAAAAAATTTTGATTTTTAGCTGTTTTTGAGGTACATAAAAAAGTTGAAATTGAATTTAAGAATGTTGTATTTACCCAATTTTTCCGTAGTGTATATCATTAAAAACACATCAAATTTTGAAATATGATGAACATCAATATTGGTCATTAAATTGAATTTTTCACAAAAAATTTTGATTTTTAGCTGTTTTTGAGGTACATAAAAAAGTTGAAATTGAATTTAAGAATGTTTTATTTACCCGATTTTTCCGTAGTTCATATCATTAAAATCACATCAAATTTTGAAATAATATTCAATTTTTAAAAAATTTTTATTTTTTGGTACATAAAAGTTGAAATTAAAAACATCAAATTTTGAAAGAATTTCAATATTGGTCATTAAATTGATTTTTTCACAAAAAAATTTGATTTTAAGATGTTTTTGAGGAATTTAAAAATTTGAAATTTAATTTCTCATTAGTGCATATCATTAAAAACACATCAAATTTTGAAATATGATGAACATCAATATTGGTCATTAAATTGAATTTTTCACAAAAAATTTTGATTTTTAGCTGTTTTTGAGGTACATAAAAAAGTTGAAATTGAATTTAAGAATGTTGTATTTACCCGATTTTTCCGTAGTGCATATCATTAAAAACACATCAAATTTTGAAATATGATGAACATCAATATTGGTCATTAAATTGAATTTTTCACAAAAAATTTTGATTTTTAGCTGTTTTTGAGGTACATAAAAAAGTTGAAATTGAATTTAAGAATGTTGTATTTACCCGACTTTTCATTAGTGCATATCATTAAAAACACATCAAAATTTGAAATATGATGAACATCAATATTGGTCATTAAATTGAATTTTTCACAAAAAATTTTGATTTTTAGCTGTTTTTGAGGTACATAAAAAAGTTGAAATTGAATTTAAGAATGTTGTATTTACCCGATTTTTCCGTAGTGCATATCATTAAAAACACATCAAATTTTGAAATATGATGAACATCAATATTGGTCATTAAATTGAATTTTTCACAAAAATTTTTGATTTTTAGCTGTTTTTGAGGTACATAAAAAAGTTGAAATTGAATTTAAGAATGTTGTATTTACCCGATTTTTCCGTAGTGCATATCATTCAAAATACATCAAAATTTGAAATATGATGAACATCAATATTGGTCATTAAATTGAATTTTTCACAAAAAATTTTGATTTTTAGCTGTTTTTGAGGTACATAAAAAAGTTGAAATTGAATTTAAGAATGTTGTATTTACCCGATTTTTCCGTAGTGCATATCATTAAAAACACATCAAAATTTGAAATATGATGAACATCAATATTGGTCATTAAATTGAATTTTTCACAAAAAATTTTGATTTTTAGCTGTTTTTGAGGTACATAAAAAAGTTGAAATTGAATTTAAGAATGTTGTATTTACCCGATTTTTCCGTAGTGCATATCATTAAAAACACATCAAATTTTGAAATATGATGAACATCAATATTGGTCATTAAATTGAATTTTTCACAAAAAATTTTGATTTTTAGCTGTTTTTGAGGTACATAAAAAAGTTGAAATTGAATTTAAGAATGTTGTATTTACCCGATATTTCCATAGTGCATATCATTAAAAACACATCAAAATTGGAAATATAATGAACATCAATATTGGTCATTAAATTGAATTTTTCACAACAAATTTTGATTTTTAGCTGTTTTTGAGGTACATAAAAAAGTTGAAATTGAATTTAAGAATGTTGTATTTACCCGATTTGTTTGTAGTTCATATCATTAAAATCACATCAAATCATTAATTATGATGAACATCAATATTGGTCATTAAATTGAATTTTTCACAAAAAATTTTGATATTTAGTGTTTTGAGGTACATAAAAAAGTTGAAATTGAATTTAAGAATGTTGTATTTACCCGACTTTTCATTAGTGCATATCATTAAAAACACATCAAATTTTGAAATATGATGAACATCAATATTGGTCATTAAATTGAATTTTTCACAAAAAATTTTGATTTTTAGCTGTTTTTGAGGTACATAAAAAAGTTGAAATTGAATTTAAGAATGTTGTATTTACCCGATTTTTCCGTAGTGCATATCATTAAAAACACATCAAATTTTGAAATATGATGAACATCAATATTGGTCATTAAATTGAATTTTTCACAAAAAATTTTGATTTAAGGCTGTTTTTGAGGTACATAAAAAAGTTGAAATTGAATTTAAGAATGTTGTATTTACCCGATTTTTCCGTAGTGCATATCATTAAAAACACATCAAAATTTGAAATATGATGAACATCAATATTGGTCATTAAATTGAATTTTTCACAAAAAATTTTGATTTTTAGCTGTTTTTGAGGTACATAAAAAAGTTGAAATTGAATTTAAGAATGTTGTATTTACCCGATTTTTCCGTAGTGCATATCATTAAAAACACATCAAATTTTGAAATATGATGAACATCAATATTGGTCATTAAATTGAATTTTTCACAAAAAATTTTGATTTTAGGCTGTTTTTGAGGTACATAAAAAAGTTGAAATTGAATTTAAGAATGTTGTATTTACCCGACTTTTCATTAGTGCATATCTTTAAATACACATAAAATTTTGAAATATGATGAACATCAATATTGGTCATTAAATTGAATTTTTCACAAAAAATTTTGATTTAAGGCTGTTTTTGAGGTACATAAAAAAGTTGAAATTGAATTTAAGAATGTTGTATTTACCCGATATTTCCATAGTGCATATCATTAAAAACACATCAAAATTGGAAATATAATGAACATCAAAATTGGTTATTAAATTGAATTTTTCACAAAAAATTTTGATTTTTAGCTGTTTTTTGAGGTACATAAAAAAGTTGAAATTGAATTTAAGAATGTTGTATTTACCCAATTTTTCCGTAGTGCATATCATTAAAAACACATCAAAATTTGAAATATGATGAACATCAATATTGGTCATTAAATTGAATTTTTCACAAAAAATTTTGATTTTTAGCTGTTTTTGAGGTACATAAAAAAGTTGAAATTGAATTTAAGAATGTTGTATTTACCCGATTTTTCCGTAGTGCATATCATTAAAAACACATCAAATTTTGAAATATGATGAACATCAATATTGGTCATTAAATTGAATTTTTCACAAAAAATTTTGATTTTTAGCTGTTTTTGAGGTACATAAAAAAGTTGAAATTGAATTTAAGAATGTTGTATTTACCCGATTTTTCTGTAGTTCATATCATTAAAATCACATCAAATTTTGAAATATGATGAACATCAATATTGGTCATTAAATTGAATTTTTCACAAAAAATTTTGATTTTTAGCTGTTTTTGAGGTACATAAAAAAGTTGAAATTGAATTTAAGAATGTTGTATTTACCCGATTTTTCCGTAGTGCATATCATTAAAAACACATCAAAATTTGAAATATGATAAACATCAATATTGGTCATTAAATTTTTCACAAAAATTTTGATTTTTAGCTGTTTTTGAGGTACATAAAAAAGTTGAAATTGAATTTAAGAATGTTGTATTTACCCGATTTTTCCGTAGTGCATATCATTAAAAACACATCAAATTTTGAAATATGATGAACATCAATATTGGTCATTAAATTGAATTTTTCACAAAAAATTTTGATTTTTAGCTGTTTTTGAGGTACATAAAAAAGTTGAAATACAATTTAAGAGTGTTGTATTTACCCGATTTTTCATTAGTTCATATCATTAAAATCACATCAAAATTTGAAATATGATGAACATCAATATTGGTCATTAAATTGAATTTTTCACAAAAAATTTTGATTTTTAGCTGTTTTTGAGGTACATAAAAAAGTTGAAATTGAATTTAAGAATGTTGTATTTACCCGACTTTTCATTAGTGCATATCATTAAAAACACATCAAAATTTGAAATATGATGAACATCAATATTGGTCATTAAATTGAATTTTTCACAAAAAATTTTGATTTTTAGCTGTTTTTGAGGTACATAAAAAGTTGAAATTGAATTTAAGAATGTTGTATTTACCCGATTTTTCATTAGTGCATATCATTAAAAACACATCAAATTTTGAAATATGATGAACATCAATATTGGTCATTAAATTGAATTTTTCACAAAAAATTTTGATTTTTAGCTGTTTTTGAGGTACATAAAAAAGTTGAAATTGAATTTAAGAATGTTGTATTTACCCGATTTTTCCGTAGTGCATATCATTAAAAACACATCAAATTTTGAAATATGATGAACATCAATATTGGTCATTAAATTGAATTTTTCACAAAAAATTTTGATTTTTAGCTGTTTTTGAGGTACATAAAAAAGTTGAAATTGAATTTAAGAATGTTGTATTTACCCGATTTTTCTGTAGTGCATATCATTAAAATCACATGCAAATTTTAAATATGATGAACATCAATATTGGTCATTAAATTGAATTTTTCACAAAAAATTTTGATTTTTAGCTGTTTTTGAGGTACATAAAAAAGTTGAAATTGAATTTAAGAATGTTGTATTTACCCGATTTTTCATTAGTTCATATCATTAAAATCACATCAAAATTTGAAATATGATGAACATCAATATTGGTCATTAAATTGAATTTTTCACAAAAAATTTTGATTTTTAGCTGTTTTTGAGGTACATAAAAAAGTTGAACTTGAATTTAGGAATGTTGTATTTACCTGATTTTTCCGTAGTGCATATCATTAAAAACACATCAAATTTTTAAATATGATGAACATCAATATTGGTCATTAAATTGAATTTTTCACAAAAAATTTTGATTTTTAGCTGTTTTTGAGGTACATAAAAAAGTTGAAATTGAATTTAAGAATGTTGTATTTACCCGATTTTTCATTAGTGCATATCATTAAAAACACATCAAAATTTGAAATATGATGAACATCAATATTGGTCATTAAATTGAATTTTTCACAAAAAATTTTGATTTTTAGCTGTTTTTGAGGTACATAAAAAAGTTGAAATTGAATTTAAGAATGTTGTAATTACCCGACTTTTCATTAGTGCATATCATTAAAAACACATCAAAATTTTTTAAAAATTA